>CAUDMG010002638.1:610000-1000000 GCA_958450375.1 Homarus gammarus | reverse complement strand
TTTAACATCAGCCTAGTTCTCCTGGTTCTGTCCTAGGTTAGAATATTAGCAATTATCATCAACCTAATTCTTGTCGTTCTTCGATAGGTTCATAATTATTGTATTTAACTTTTACCTAATGTTATTACCCCCGTCCCCTTCAAGTTAACATTACAGCTATACATTAACTCACACTTCTCTCCCTCAGGTCACATTAACCACATCCGGGACGTGGCGGGGCTGGACCATGTTGGTGTCGGGGCAGACTTTGACGGCATCAACAAGTGAGTTACCCCACTGGTTCTGTCTGTAAGGTGATGAAAGTTTGATGCCAGGTTAGGATTTCCCTTCGAGTTTTTAAAAGGTCTCACTATTCTAACACCGTTATGTCATTTTATTAATGAGGTGTATTCTTTGTATTGATTTTGACAAGAATTAAACAAAAATCTAGTTATTTTCTGTAGAAATTATGTTAACAAGAAAAATCTGAAACCCTTTGAGAGAGAGAGACTGATTTCAATGGTTCTAATCTATCCCACATAAACAACCCATCCATTACCCTGCTGAGAGAGAGACAGTTTGAGAGATGTAATGGGAAACATAAATATCTGTACAGACATAGAGACATAGGAAGCCGACACAATAATTCCTCCTACTGGTGACGGTATCACAAAGGTGGTGATATAACATTACCATTGCTGAGGGTTGACACACTGTCCTTATAAATCTCCCAGGATATTTAATACTCTCATACAACAGCTCATGTATTACGGACACATACAATAGGTCGTAGATCATAAACTGGCAGAACCTATTGTGAGTGTCTAATGATAACGTAGAATTTTATTTTATAATTTCCCGCGAGTACAAAGACGTTGAAGATGCATTGGTGTAATTATAGATGCCTTCAGATAATCTGTATAATCATATTGTGCAATGAGCCACAATAATCACGTACTATAAATATCTAGTATAAATAATTCAAAATGTCATAAGATTATTTATATGTAACTCAAACCTCCCAAATCCTAATATCCATTGAGTATTATAGATTGGAGTTGCTTATAAGCAATTAAATCTGGCTTCAGATAATCGATTTAATCCGGTTATTAATATTCAGAGATTATAGTTCAGAGTAGGTCGAGCTGGGCTGTAGATGACGGTGTTTATAATGAAGGATGAGAATAATTAGCGGCCTAGGTATTAATAAGTCGGTAATGACCTGCTTCATAACACTACAAAGACCTGCCACACTACACTGGCCTGCCTCACTACACTGACCTACCACACTACACTGACCTGCCACACCACACTGACCTACCACACTACACTGACCTACCACACTAAACTGCCCTGCCACACTATACTGTCCTACCACGCTACACTGGCCTATCACACTACACTGATCTGCCAAACTACACTGGCTTACTACATTACACTGCCCTCCCACACTACTCTGACCTGCCATACTACACTAGATTATCACACTACCACAATACACTGATCAACCACACTATACTGACCTGCCACACTACACTGGCATACCACATATCAATGACCTACCACACTGCTCTGCCATACCACACTACACTGACCTGCCATACTACACTGCCCTACCACACACGCTCCTAAGTCCTGTTAGTATCTGTGTTTAGTCAGATGAGTACCAGCCTCTCTTGCCTGAACTGTTAGGTGTCGTGTTTTTGTTAGTGATTTTCATGTTTATTTTAATTTTTGCTTCGTATTTCAGTTCAATTATCTTTCTTATCATATTGTATTGGGTTTATAACAAGGGGACGCCTCAGGGAATAGACTTGGCAATGGTGCATAATAATCAGTAATTCCGCATTATTTGTTTACTCGAAGAATAAAATACAGATACGAGTGCATAGGAATTCTTGTTACCCTCAATTCTCTGTCAAGTGGCTATCAGGTTTTTAAAGTCAGGTTCACTGCTTTCCCATCCCTTCGAGTTTTAGTATGAGGGTCACTGGGAGACGCTCATACGGGTCCTCCTCATGTAAGGTGTTGAGAGAAACAGCATGAAATATATTCCTTCCCATCTGGGTGTTGATGGACCTGGTGGATGTGGGGTCATGTTTGGGGTCTTGTCTGGTGGATGTGAAGATGTCACAAGCACCAGCTGGTGGATGTGTGAACGTATCAGGAGAACCTGCAGTGAGTTACAACAATCTGCTGGGTGTATCTGACGGTAATGGCATCAGAATGTCTTAAGCTGATAGCGTGATGTTGAGTCAGTGGCGCTAGCTGAGTTTCATAACAAACTGATATTTTTCTTTTTTGTCTGTGTGTGTGTGTGTGTGTGTGTGTGTGTGTGTGTGTGTGTGTGTGTAATAATAATAATAATAATAATAATAATTAACGGTTTATTGAAAGAGCTTGGCAGCCAGAAGGCTGTGTGTGTGTGTGTGTGTGTGTGTGTGTGTGTGTGTGTGTGTGTGTGTGTGTGTGTGTGTTCGAGCGCGCGCACGTCATATCATACCATAATATAATATGGCATAACATAAATCCTATAATTGTATCGTTACTCCTCATGGAATAAGGAAAAGCCATTGAAATGAATAATATATCTTCATTTGTGTTTAATTTCTAGTGATTATCAGTTCAACACACCCGTTGACTTTAATTAAAGCTGTTGGCAGGTAGACTGATGATCTGAGGATATTACCTGAGTCATATATATATATATATATATATATATATATATATATAATATATATATATATATATATATATATATATATATATATATATGTGTGTGTGTGTGTGCTGATGTCCCTCCTTGCTACCCACAACATTGAGAAAAGGCAAAGATGGCAAGTTAAAATACAGAGTGAATAATCTAGGGGTTGAAATACGTGGATGCAGCGAGTAAGGAGCACACACAAGGATCACTGTTTGTGACAGACAAATTTGAGTTATGAAAGTGATAAGAAGATCATTAAGTAAACTGAGTCATTTTATAACATTTATATTTAGTGATTAATATAGTAAATAAGGTAGCCTACATCACACAACACAAGTAAAACATAAATATACAATTATCAAAACACACCAGAATATTTAACTGATTAATCGTACTTTAAACATTAAATAAACATATTATAAACAGCAACACAAAAACCTAATAGAAGTGGCAGCTCAGGTAGCATGTCTAAGTTGCCGTAGTCCATGACCATCAAACCTTCTCAGCAATAGTACTTAATACAATTCTTCGTCGACACCCCAGGAGAAGAGAAACACCGTAGGCTGCAGAAAAGAGACTGAGCTTACCAGGCAGACACACTTGCCTCGATACCTCGGTGCTCACTGGGGTCGAGTAGCTTCGTGAAGCAGTTTCTTCTCCTGGTGTCAAGTTGGAGTAAGTGATGGTTACGGCGGTAGAGTGAGGAGGGGACAGAGTCGTCACAATATCTATATATATATGTCTGTCTGTGTGTGTGTGTGTGTAATCAGAAAAAGAGAGTAGGTGTGCTTGTGTGTTTACATTCAAAAGTTAGTAAACAAGCCGAACATTTGTGTGTGTCTCTGTAGTGTTTTAGATAAAATTACCAACAAATAACATAACACTCTCTGTGATTGGTTGAATACTGTAGATTAGAATATTTCTGAAAGTTTGAAGAGTCAGCTTTGTGTATAATGCAGGGTCTCTTCCCCGCTAATAGCCTCTTAACTGCTCTACGATGGGTCAATTACAAGACGATCAGATGTGGCACTTGGAAGACATAACTCATAGGTGCAAGTTGTACAGGTTATGGTCTCAACACTAAAGTACAGGTCGAACAGGTGTGGCAATTATAAATACAATACATAACTACAGGTCGACCATATGTGACACACAGCTGACGCCTCCTCAGACAGAAATTGATGCAAATTACGAGTCAATTTGCATGATTCAGGTGTACTCGCGCTCAAAGAGGCTTAATAGCGCGCAGGTGCCAGTAGAATTGTTAACAAGTGATCAGAGAGGGTTCATAGTTGGCACAATGCTCTCTCTCTCTGTCTTTCGACTCGTGTTTGTTTGTTTATTCATGTTTATTCATCTCTACTTTGAACCCTTGAGATAACCATTAAGTTAACTAATGGAAAATAATACAGTGAAGTGAAGAGATATAACACCTTCAAGGGGCATAAAATTGGCTGTAAAGGACACATTATGTTGAATTACGGCAGTTTAATGTTTTAGTAAGTCGATCTATAGTACCTGAGTAAATTATGAATACTGGTGAGACTGTTGGTGAAAGTCTCTGTCGTTCCTTCACTCGAAAGAAAAAATGCTTGACAGGTCATATTGACGTTTCTGAGGAATCTTATTGCACTGTACGTACGTGGGTGTGTGTGTGTGTGCTTGTTTTGCTCTGTGAGATGTGTGTGTGTGTGTGTGTGTGTGTGTGTGTGTGTGTGTGTGTGTGTGTGTGTTTGTTTGTTTGCCTTCTTTAGTGTGTGCAAAGAAAAGAAAGCAAATATAGAACATAGTCATCTAAGTCATCAAGCTGGTCATTACACAAGTTAGGAAGCAGGAGAAGTACAAGATGGTGGTGAGGGAGGAGGAAGCTCAAGTTACGAATAATGAGCGCAATTATGCTATCATTATGTAATCGGCAGACGAAGCTCTGAGGCAGGTGAAGGCCATGATACTGACTTTATGGCGGTGGTTTAACTCCTCCAGCACCGGCGACGTATATTGTAGTCCGTATATCGAAAAAGCAACACTCACTTTGCTGTAAGGTAAAACTTCATATATAGAATTGTTTCCTACAGTCTTGACGATCCCTCAAGGGCAGTGCGGATACAGCACACTGATAACGAAACTTTTAGTACATAAGGAGGCACTGCACTTGACCGTCGTCACTTCCTCAACTGTAGAGTTAGATATTCGTTTATATCTGGGTTAACTGAGGATTTCCCTACTGTGAACCAGCTACCCCTAGTACAGGTAGGCGAGCGCTGTATACGCTCGTCTGCAGCATCTTTTCATACTCGAGGTTTTTGCTTGAAGGTGGATAACTCCTCCCCTTCTCCCGTCTCTTCAAAACAAACTCCAGTCCCTCCAGGGAATAAAGATAGAAAATAGTGATTATCGAAAACGTGTAAGCTCTGGTTGTGTTACATCTACGGTACGTACTAAGTCTGCTTAAAGTCCACAGTTGTGTGTTAGATTTCTCGTGTTTACAACTCTTGGACGAACACAACGACGACCCACGCAAGGATAGCTTGTGTGCAATACCTAAGGCCCCCCCCCCCCTCCCCTCCACAAGAACGGCGGGAACGGGGGTGGAGAAGTGGAAGGGGGGAGGAACAAATAAGACCATCAGGGACACAGGATAAAAAGAATACCCTGGACTTACTACACAACACACAGTATCATTCCCACCTCACGTGGTCGAAACACATTTATGTCATGGGTCCTCTCACACAGCTCCTGAGAGAGAGAGAGAGAGAGAGAGAGAGAGAGAGAGAGAGAGAGCTATACTATCCAGTTAACTTTGCGTTTATTTAATACGGGATTACACCCTGACTACGTGGTGGCGGTAAATGGAGCCATGGGTATCTGCATTGCTTACCGAGAAACATAAAATCATAAAGTGGTGTTTGATGATGCTCTTGTTTGTAGCGGATTGACCAACGTTTAGGGGGGGGGGGGCGGCTTGAACACTAAGACCACAATATAGGTCAAATCAGGTCAGGTCATGTCAGGTCAGGTCAGGTTGGGAGGATGTAAACCCAGGGTTCGTTTGATTTGAAATCCACTTGTACAAGGAATATCCATCAACAAAACACACACACACATACACACACACACACACACACACACACACACACACACACACACACACACACACACACCACAACACAAGAATACATACAGAAAATACCACAAGATTTCATACAACACAAAACAACACGAGAACACATAAACAACACAAGAATACATACGCAAAACACAGCAACATACACATATCGTCAACATGGAGGTCGTGTAGGAGTATTACGGTAAACAAACGGGTGGACACAAACACACGCCGCACCACACACAGACAAACACAAACACCATTCTACCACACATGAGTGACGGTGAAATTTTTAGATACGTGTACATTAATCTTGATGACTAATGAATTCAACGGACCTGTCGGCTTTGTAATAACAGGAAAATTGAAAAAGGGGAAAAAAGGAGGATAGGAAAACAAGTCATATTGAGCGCACACACACACACACACACACACACATCCATGTCCCTTTACCTGTGTCCGAAAGATGGGAAAATATATTGTTTTTAACTATTCGTAAAGGAAAAAAAAGAATACAATATTTTATGTTTGTTTTTTCTCGAAATTTATTCTTTTTTTTGTGTGTGTGTTTTGTGTTTCATGAAAGATAAAGGGAAATTTTATGACAGGTTGACAGACAGCGACACACAAACAGCCAAGACAAACAATAGCTAAAACAGACAAAAGAGAGACTAGCAGGCAGACAGACAGACATACAGAAAAGGCAGCCTCCCACACAGACTTAATAACAACATCCAAACATACCAAGCTATAAGATAATGTTTGTTTGTTTTATTATTAGTGAAGAAATCGATAAAAAATATATTACTGAATATCATTTTTTCGTAACAGTTCTTAGGTTATAAGGATTTCAGAAAAATGTATTGGAAGGTCAAGGGAAAATTTTACGAGTATATTTAGTGGATGTTGTAAAGGAATGGATGGTTGTAGAATGGTCATAATAGTGGTGGATGGTTATGATGATGGTAGGTAGTTATGATGGTGGTGGGTAGTTATGATGGTAGTGGATAGTTATGATGGTGGTGGCTGGTTGTGATGGTGATGGGTGGTTATGATGGTTAATGATTGTGGTGGTGGTGGTGGATGTTGATGATAGAGGTAGATGATTATGATGGTTGTGATAGTGGTGGATAGTTATAATCGTGATGGATGGTTATATGATTGTGGTGGATGGTTATAATAGTGGTGGATAGTTATAATCGTGATGGATTGTTATGATAGTGGTAGACTCATATTATGGTGCTACTGGTGGATGGTTATGCTACTGGTGGATGGTTATGCTACTGGTGGATGGTTATGATACTGGTGGAGGGTTAGGCTAGTGGTGGATGGTTATGATACTGGTGGATGGTTAGGCTAGTGATGGATGGTTATAGTGGTCATGAGGATTCTCGTGCCTTCAGAATAACTAGTGTTAGGCTCCCACTAGATACCTGGATGTGTGGTGGTCAGGTATGTGGTTGTCAGATGTGTGGTGGTCTGGTGTGTGGTGGGCAGGTGTGTGGTGGACAGGTGTGTGGTGGACAGGTCTGTGGTGGCCAGGTATGTGATGGACAGGTGTATGGTGGTCAGATGTGTGGTGGCCAGGTGTGTGGTGGTCTGGTGTGTGGTGGTCTGGTGTGTGGTGGTCAGATGTGTGGTGGTCTGGTGTGTGGTAGGCAGGTGTGTGGTGGACAGGTGTGTGGTGGACAGGTCTGTGGTGGCCAGGTATGTGATGGACAGGTGTATGGTGGTCTGATGTGTGGTGGTCTGGTGTGTGGTGGTCTGGTGTGTGGTGGTCAGGTGTGTAGTGGACAGGTGTGTGGTGGACAGGTGTGTGATGGACAGGTATGTGGTGTACAGGTGTATTGTGGTAGTGAGGTATGTGTTAGTCAGATGTGTGGTGGTCAGGTGTGTAGTGGACAGGTTTGTGGTGGTCATGTGTGTGGTGGACAGGTGTGTGGTGGTCGGGTGTGTAGTGGACAGGTGTGTGGTGGACAGGTGTGTGGTGGACAGGTGTGTGGTTGACAGGTGTGTGATGGTCAGGTATGTGTTGGTAAGATGTGTTGTAACAATGGCATGAGTGAGTATTTCCCACCAAGCGTGAGCCAATCGCAGTGACTTGTGAGTGTGAATGCTTTAGACCTGAACGAATAAGAGAGCCAGGGAGATGAGACGTCATGACCATGTGGTGTCTTGTAAACCGCAGCCTGTGTCTTAGGAGGAGAGCTGTTTTGGCATTGTGATGTGTCATCTTCTCCCATGGCGGGATATATATGTGTGAGTACCCTTCAGGTTTTATCCATTTCACGAAATGTATTGTGATTCATGTGACCCCTGTTTAACTAGCTAGGAAGACAGGTTCATTGTTTTGAAGTTTAATTGTTAAACCCCAATAGAAAGTATTCAATAAATACAGTAACCATTACTAAGCGCCCTAATTCATCCCTCCCTTATTGAGAAAGGTTGATGTGTTATAAGTGTTTTGATGTTATACAGTGATACAGTGATCTATTAGTAATAACATAACCATCTCCAGGGTTCCCTAGTGTCTAACCTATCACATGTTATCCCTGTTCTTCCCTCATATAAGATTACCCTCTGGTGTGAGGGCCTACTGTAGCCTAACCACAAACCCTCACTTCCCACATTCCTTAAGCTGCTTCTATCCCTAACCTCCTCCATCTCACGAGTATACAGAGAGTAACGAACAAAGAATGAAATGGATAAAGAAAAGAGAATTGGAGTATAAATGAGAAGTAAAGGTAAATAAAAAATATTAATGTTACAGTATGGTGGACGCATGTGTGGTGGTCATTGTGGTGGGATGCAATCCTAGACAAGGTTCTTCAAACTCCAGAGCACGAGCAGTAGATATATTCAATAAGTGGTACAAGACTTGGCGTGATAGCCGACCGATACAGAAGCGGGAACTAGGGACCCCGGGCCGTGTGTAGGCCGAGGCTGATCTGAGGCAAGTTGTCTAGCTGGGCAAGGAAAGTTGCTAGACATCACAAGGACAATAAATGAGGTCTTCTAATTACTCGACTAGCGCGGTACAGACATAGTATATCGGGACATAGTGAGTGAACATAGGCATTAGACATAAGCATAGATATCAGACATGCTATGATAATATGGTGATACAGACATGTGAATAAATGGTGCAATGAATGGTAACAGAGTCCTGCCGTCAGGCGTGTTCACACATCTGGGTACCCACACATCTATACAGTCATGTGTATGGTGGGCAGGTGTGTGGTGGACACGTTGGTGGTGGTCATGTGTGCGGTGGGTAGGTGTCAAGGGGATAGTTGTGTGGTGGGCAGGTGTGTGGTGGCCAGATGAGTGGTGGTCACATAAATAATAATAATAATAATAAACGTTTTATTAATAGAGTTGCAGCCGGAAGCTGAAAATATACAGACTTACATTTGATTTTGACATACTTATATAATATGCGCTGAATACATTTACAGGGTTGTACAGTACATAAATCAGGAGTTGTTTATTATTTTAACAATAGATGGGATGGTGCTATTCTTATATCTATCGATGCGGGCTCTTATGGGCTGAATTTTGTTGTAGTGGCGGACTTCAGGGCGGACTGGGTGGGGGGCTGCAGGTGGCAGGAGGTGGCGATGACGAGGGTGGTGCATTAGTTCACTGCCAAACCTTTTCAGTGCTTGGTGGTGGAGGTCACTGAGGGATGGCATTTCCAGGGTGGGGAGAGTGTTGATGTAGCTGGAGTATTCTGCACCGAGCATGATTCAGAAGGCCCTTTTCTGTACCTTCTCTAGCCGACGTTGTTGGGTGGCGTTGAGAGAAGATGGCCAGTCTGGTGACGCATACGTTAGTTTGGGGAGAATAAAGACATTGTAGATAGTCCTCAGCTCTGTCGTGGTGTCCCAAGTGACCTAAGTCGTCGTAGCATGTAGAGTCGGTACGATGCTGCCTTGACTGTGTTATTTACAGGGGCCTTCCAGTCCAGTTTGTTGTCAAAAGTTATACATCCAGGGGTTTGGCAGACTGCACTAACTGGAGAGGATGGGCACCCACTGTGACTGCTGGAGCTTGCACTGGAGTGGTGGCGATATTGATGTGCATGATTACGGTTTTAATGTGGTTGATGGTGACCTTGTTCTCTGTAGTCCATGCCTGTAGCCTGTCCAGGGTGCCTTGTAGCGATGAGTAGTCTGGTGCGGTGTTGTCCACTGAAACCCCCACAGTTCAGTCATCCACGTACTTCCACCTGTGAGGAGTGTCGGATAGAGCGTCTTTGATCAGGATGAGGAAGCACAGTGGTCTCATCTTGGTCCCCTGGGGAACACCGCAGGTGAGGTGTTGGAATGTGGAGACCGAGCCCTGATACCTCACTGCCTGATGACGTCCACTCAAGAAATCAGTGAGCCATGAGACCAGGTTGGTGGGCAGCCCTAGTAAAATGGCCTTTTTGATAACAGTGAAGTCATTGTCCGATATATGATGGTCATGTAATGGTGTGTGTGTGTGTAATAATAATAATAATAATAATAATAATAATAATAATAATAATAATAATAATAAATGGTTTATTAATAGAGTTGCAGCCGGTGGCTGAAAATATACAGACTTACATTTGATTGAGACATAATTATATAATATGTATTGAATACATTTACAGGGCTGTACAGTACATAAATCAGGAGTTGTTTATTATTTTAACAATAGATGGGATGGTGCTGTTCTTATATCTATCGGTGTGGACTCTTATGGGCTGAATTTTGTTGTAATGGCGGACTGAGCGAGTTGGGTGGGGGGCTGCAGGTGGCAGGAGGTGGCGATGGCGAGGGTGGTGCAGTAGTCCCCTGCCAAACCTTTCCAGTGCTTGGTGGTGGAGGTCACTGAGGGATGGCATTTCCAGGGTGGAGAGAGCTTTGGTGTAGCCGGAGTATTCTGCACCGAGCATGATTCTGCAGGCCCTTTTCTTTACCTTCTCTAGCTGACGTTGTTGGGTGGAGTTGAGAAAAGACGACCAGGCTGGTGACGCATACGTTAGTTAGGGGAGAATAAAGGCGTTGTAGATGGTCCTCAGCTCTGGCGTGGGTGTCCCAAGTCAGAGCTGTGTGTGTGTGTGTGTGTGTGTGTGTGCACGGAGTGGTGTAATACGTCTAGTGTGGCAGCACTGCTTGCTTCCTCTCGGTTTCAGCTCCTGCCCCGTTGTCTTGCGGATTAACCTTGGTAGGTACAAGGCTACGGAATTAAACCCCAAACGAAAATATCTGTGGTGGAGCCCCGCAACAGTTTGACATGCTTACAGAACTCTAGCAAGACGCTAATGGTGGTATACGCAGAATAGGTGACCAACATGGGAACCCAGCGACTACTGTACACCGGCGGATGAAGGCAATGCAAGATGGACAGGCTACTAAGGCGAAACCCACCCAACAAACTGGGCTATCAGCAGCCCATTGCAATCTCCCTCGCTCCAGCCATTGCAACTACTTGCACCACTGAATCAGGAAAAGGGAGAGCTAGTATGTGTGGTTGCAACCTGCACTCCTGTCTCACCACATAAATCAATTCACAAGCAGCCATCTCCCAGCTCACCAAGCCTCTCATCATCATCAAAACCCCTATACCCCCAAAAGTCCTATTGCGACGGACGAATGGCGACGGGGACAGGCAGAGAAGACCGTTGGGAGTTTCTAGTCACAACTCTACACTTGGATGGCACAAATAAGATGTTCGCTTATGTACTGGGATCTAGGCAGCTGTGCAATCCGGTCCTGTTTGTGCGACTGAGCAGCCCTTTCGCGGAGCCACTCTGCTTACCCCACATGGGGAGGGGGTTAGAAAATGTGCCCTAAACACAGCCTGCTTGCAGAACCAACCTGACTGAGGAACCGAATCCAGTAAGGTCATCCTTATGCGGTCTAAAACACAACCATAACCACAAATCAAAGCAAACACAAACTATACACCTTCTTATGGTCATTGCATGGAATGTCAGGACGTTTCTGGACACTGACACACATTGGAGTCCTGAAAGAATAACCGCCCTTGTGCCAAATGAGCTTTCTAGGTATAACATCGACATAACAGCCATTAGTGACTCCCGGCTTCCAGAGGAGAGTCGACTCACAGAACGGGGATCTGGCTATACCTACTTCTGGAAGGGTAAGCCTGCTGTGGAGATAAACTGCATTTATGGAGTTAGCTTTGCCATTCACCAATCCATCTTACATAGGCTAACTGAAATCCCTGTTGGGATCAACGAGTGCCTCATGACGTTCCTAGTCCCACTGAATCACTCACGTCATGCCATCTTGATCAGTGCATACGCCCCAACACTGGATGCAAAGGTTGACATCAAGGAAACCTTTTACACCAACCTTGACAGAGTGCAATCCCCAGAGAATATAAGGTTGTACTCCTAGATGACTTCAATGCCTGAGTTGGAAAAGATGCTGACAAATGGCAGGGAATCATAGGGAGAAACAGAGTAGGCAAGTGTAATCCCAACGGCTACTCCACCTCATCAAGTGTGCTGCTCACAACCTCACTATCACCAACACCTTGTTCAGGCAGGCCGACAAGTTCAAGGGTTCGTGGCAACACCCACGATACAAGCACTGGCTTCTCATTGACTACATTATTGTCAGAGAAAGAGATCAGCGAGATGTCCTTTTCACCCGAGCCATGCGTGGCTCAGACCACAGTGAAACTCATCATCGGCTCGTCAAAGCCAAACTCACTTCACGTCGCCCCAAAACGGTGAAGGCAACAAGCCTCTCTCTAGAAGATGTTTTAATACTAAGCATCTGGAGGATCCAGCGTTATTACAAGCTTTCAGAGAGGAACTCAAACATGGGCGGATAAAGAACCCGACAACAAACAACCCAAATCCTAATGACGAATGGCGTGTTCTTGCCACCACCATGACAACAACATTCAGAGAGACCATCTGCCAGATCGATAGAATACACCAGGACTGGTTTCATGAAACTGACCCGGAAATCAACGTACTCGTCGGTGATAAAAGATGTTACCTTCCACAAGAAGAAAGCAGCGACTCAGAGCGAACTTCGCAATCTAAAGAAAGAATGGTTGAAAAATAAACCATGTGAAACGCAAAAACTTGCAGATCAGCACAAGATGCGTGAATTTTTCAAATCCACTAAAATATTTCAAGGGCTAATCACTTATGGTGCAGCCCCCCTCCACTCATCCGACGATAACTCCATAATTAAAGATGACAAAGGCCTCCTTCAGCACTGGAAAGAGCTCTGCCATTCACTGCTCAACCGAAGTATCGATGTGGATGCCCTGAATACCCAGCAGGTCCCTCGACACCCAGAGCTGACCCACCTCAGCTCTCCTCCATCCCTGGATGAGGTAGCTACTGCCATCAAACAGATGAAAAATAACAAAGCCGGTGGTCCTAATGGAATCCCAGTCGAGTTGTATAAAGCAGGAGGACCTCTGCTTACCAGCCGTATCCACTCTCTCCTGGAGAATATATGGCGAAAAAAGGAAATCCCCGTAGCTCTTTAAGACGCCACCATCGTCCATATTTATAAGAACAAAGGTGACCGGTCAGACTGTGGCAACTGCCACGGAATCTCGCTACTGTCCGTAGCTGGCAAGATTATCGCATGAGTCCTCTGAAATAGACTTCTTCCAAATGCGGAAAACTTCCTCCCAGAATTTCAATTTGGCTTTAGACCATCACGTGGCACCCACTCACTTGATCTTTGCTGCCCGCTAGATACAGGACAAATGCAAAGAACAGCTTCGTGAACTGCACATGGCCTTCCGATATCGACCTTACCAAGGCCTTCGACTCTGGTGCCCACCATAATTCATCGCCATTGTGAGGCAATCCCTCGACGGAATGATCCGGGGAAACAAGGATGTGTACTGGGACCAACTCTCTTTTCCATTTTCTTGGCTGCCTTCCTTACTCGTGCCAGTGCAATTTAGCCGGCGGGGTGGACATCCATTACTGGATGAAGGGACTTTTCAACATAAGACGGCTGCAGAAAGGAACAAATGTGTCGGCAGCTTCCATAACTGAACTTCAGTATGCAGAGAACCTCATCCTCGTCGCTCACACTGAACGCAACCTACAGGAGACCCTGAGCGCCTATACAGATGCGTATGCACACTTCGGCCTTGAGGTAAATGTACGTAAGATTCAGTCTCTTTAAGCCTGCCCCTGGTTCAACCACACCTCCACCATCCATCCAGCTTAACGGTACTACCCTCTCTAATGATACCCACTTTCTGTATCTTGGCTCCCACCTGTCCACCACCGCGAACATCGATCAAGAAATTAAACATCGGAACAGATGTGTATCTCAAGCCTTTGGCAGACTTTGTACCCGTGTTTTCAGCTGTAGGGAACTGAAATTATCTACAAAGTTGCATGTATATCGAGCAGTAGTCTTCCCCACCCTGTTATATGGCAGCGAGACATGGGTCACATACAAGATGCACCTCAATCAAGGCACTTGAAAGCTTTCACCAACGAAGTCTACGTTTCATCCTCCATGTTCGCTGGAAATAGAAGAAAACAAATGCCAGTATTCTCGCTGACATCAATTGCAGGAGCATCGAGGCTACCATTATCCATGAACAACTACGTTGGAGTGGTCATGTTACCCGCATGGACGACAGTAGACTGACAAAGCAGCTCCTTTGCAGTCCCCTAACGAAGGGTAAGCGTAACGCTGACAGGGAAGCGGAAAGGGTATAAGGACAGTCTTAAGACAAACCTGAAAAAGTGCCAAATCGTCCCCCTCACCTAAGAGACGATCACTCCATACCGTAACGCTTGGAGGAGCACCACACGAGGTGTCAATACTTTTGAGTTAGTGCGACTGCATACCGAGGCAGACAAGCGCCAGGGCCGGATAAACGTTGCCGCCGCCCCTTCCGCACTAGATGTAGTCCTCCACAGTGCCACATCTGTAGACGACCCTGCCGGTCCCGTATCGGCCTCTCGAGTCACCTCAAAGTTCACTAACGTAGGTGACACCTTAATCTATATATTATATATATATATATATATATATATATATATATATATATATATATATATATATATATATATATATATATATATATATATATATATATATATATATATATATATATAAAACAAAGAAGTATATCTGTGTGTTTGTGTGTGTGTCCGCACGAGAATCTCGGAAACTACTTTACCGATCTGTAGTGATGATGGGTGGTGTTATATGTCGTGATGATGATGGATGGTGTTATATGTAGTAATGATGATGGATGGTGTTATATGTAGTAATGATTTATGGTGTTATATGTAGTGATGATGATGGGTGGTGTTATATGTCGTGATGATGATGGATGGTGTTATATGTAGTGATGATGATGGATGGTGTTATGTGTAGTAATGATTTATGGTGTTATATGTAGTGATGATGATGGATGGTGTTATATGTAGTAATGATTTATGGTGTTTTATATGTAGTGATGATGGATGATGTTATATGTAGTGATGATGGGTGGTGTTATGTGTAGTGATTATGGGTAGTGTTATATGTAGTGATGATGGATGGTGTTATATGTAGTGATAATGGATGATGTTATACGTAGTGATAATGGGTGGTGTTATATGTAGTGATGATTAGACAATAAAATAATAACAGTTTAATGCAAAAAAATATATACTTTGCTGTACCGTTGTAGTGGAACCTACATACACCGTTAATGAACTATTGATGGAAGAAGAAGTTTTGGGGACTGAACAGTGAGACAATGTGGAGCCTCCCGGAGTGTGGCGTCCTACCGTGGCCTAGCGAATGAGCCGCCAGGACCAAACTTGGCATGGATAGCAAGTGTCATGATGAGGTGACACAGTTTCAGCAAGGCCGTTATATATGCAGCAATGAAGCCCTATGGAGAATTTTTAATTTCCCCATACACGAACGATGTCCGACAGCACTTCATCTGGCTGTTCACCTGGAAAATGGACAAAGAGTGGACTTCACAGAAGAGTCCCTACAAAATCAAATGACAAATCCTGCTGATACGACCCTCACTGCATTCTATAAGCTTTCACAGGAAGATGAGTTTGCTCAATTACTCCTGTATGTTGACGTACCCAAGTTCTACTTATGGCAGGCTTCAATGTAAAAGTTCCAGAGAAGAGCTCAAGGATCCGATGTTGAAGGATATCCAGGGATAAAGTCAGGCAATGCTTTGGGACGTGTCTACAAGGTTCACCCCAACGACTTTGAATGCTATTGTTTGAGACTACTTTTGCACCACATCCGTGGCTCAATATCATATGCAGCACTCAAGACAGTGAATGGACAAGTCTGCAGAACCAATCAGGAAGCGTACAATCTCCTTGGCCTACTGGAAGATGATGGTCACTGGAATGACACATTAGAAGAGACAGCAGCTACTCAATCGCCAATGAAAATGAGGAACCTGTTTGCCATCATGATTGCTACATGTGGACTTTCCAACCCAAGCCAGCTCTGGAAAAACCACCAAGAAAGTCTTTCAGAGGATCTGCTTCATCAAGCAAGAAGAGAACATCCTGGTCAAGAGATTGAGTTCATGGATGACATGTTCAACAGGGCTCTGATCATGCTGGAAGACAAAGTGATGGAGCTATGCGGAAAAAATCCTGACTGATTTTGGATTGCCTTCCCCAAACCGAGAAGAAACAGTAGTTGCAAACAGGGAGTTGCTCAGATAGACAGACTACTCAGTTGAAGTTCTGGTGAATTTTCTTGAAGAAAATGAGCCTCACCTGGTGCCTGATCAAGCAAATGCTTATGAACAGATCTTGCAAGCGATACAAGCGGAGAAGGGAGGTATGATCTTTCTCGATACACCTGGCGGGACAGGAAAAACATTCCTGATCAACCTTCTATTGACCAAAGTACGTCATCAGGGGAAAATTGCTCTTGCTGTGGCATCCTCAGGCAATGCTGTAACACTACTAGACGGAGGACGTACTGCACACTCAAAATTTAAACTGCCTCTCAACCTCGCTCACAATGAGAATCCGGTGTGCAACATCAAAAAAGGATCGGCAAAGACAAAACTCTTAGAAAAATGCAGCCTCATAGTCTGGGATGAATGCACTATGTCTCACAAGTTAGCGTTTGAAGCATTGGACAGGACCTTGCAAGACATACGAGAAAATGACCAGCTCATGGGTGGCATTACAATGGTCATTGCTGGAGACTTTCGCCAGACCCTACCTGTCATTCCTCGAAGCACTCCAGCTGATGAACTGAATGCGTGCCTCAAGGCATCATACCTTTGGAGAAGTGTTCAGACACTCACCCTATCCACAAACATGAGAGTACATCTACAAGGAGATCAGGATGCTGGACGGTTTGCAAACCTTCTACTACAGATTGGGAATGGAACTTTCCCTGTTGATTCAGAAGGACAAATAATCATTCCTCAAGGATGTGGAAATGTTGTATAGTCCTTAACTGAGCTCACTAACATGGTCTACCCAAACATTATCCACCACTACAAGGATCACAAGTGGCTGCGTGAACGCGCAATTCTGGCACCAAAGAATGAAACAGTGGCTAAAATCAACAGGACTCTACTCAGACAGCTTCCAGGCAGTGAGACCTCATTCAAGTCTGTTGATACAGTAATCGACCAGGACCAAGCAGTCCAGTACCCTGCAGAATTCCTAAATTGTTTGGAGCCCGCTGGAATGCCTCCTCACCACCTCACTCTGAAGATTGGAACTCCTATAATGCTCTTAAGAAATCTTGAACCACCAATCCTCTGCAATGGCACAAGACTGGTGGTGAAGAGCATGATGCCACATGTACTGGAAGCTACAATACTGACAGGAAAAGCTAAAGGAGAGGACGTGTTTATACCAAGGATACCTCTCATCACCACTAACTGCCATTTGAATTCAAGCGACTTCAGTTCCCGGTTAAAGTGAGCTATGCCATGACCATCTACAAAAGCCAGGGACAGTCCCTAAAGATGGTTGGCCTAAACCTGGTGTTTCCATGCTTCTCTCATGGACAGTTCTATGTTGGATGTTTCAGAGTGGGAACTGGCAAAAATCTGTACATACTTGCTGCTAATGGCAAAACGAAAAATGTGGTCTACCTTAATGCACTACAGTGAAACAATGTGGAGCCTCCCGGAGGGTGGCGTCCTACCGTGGCCTAGGCGGCTCTTTCCCTAGTAACTTATATAATTTTCTAATTGCTGGATGATCGTCATTCTTGATTTCAAGTGACAGCAAAGTAGTAGTAGTAGTAGTCGTGTGTGTATGTGTGTGCATTATTATTATTATTATTATTGTTATTATTATTAATATTATTATTATTATTATTATTATTATTATTATTATTATTATTATTGTCTTTTTTCACTTTCTAACTTGGTATGAATATAATCTACTTTTATCTGTCTAATTTATGGAACATTTGGAGAATAATGAAAAATTCCATTTCGTCGCCTACTGTACACTGTATGTTACGTTTTATGTGTGTGCACGTGTTTCAATCCCCAATCGTGTTTTAGTAGTGCAATTTTCCCCTTTCAGTGTAATTAAATTTTTAGTGTATTTCAGATTTTGTTTGTCAGAGGCGGCGTTGTTTGATGTCTAATCGTGCTGGAAAAGGGTATCGTTTCATCATTAATTTCGCTCATATATTTGGTTATGATTTTTTGAATAGTGGCTGGGTGGTTCTCTTCGTCTGTCACACAAACAGAGTACCTGTGTCAGCCGCTCCATCAATAATAGTCCAATTGATAATATCAGTGATAATATTGACAATGATGATCTTAAATTTGGTCTAATAATATTAATTTAATAATAAAAATAATAATAATAATAATAATAACAATAATAATAATAATAATAATAATAATAATAATAATAATAATAATAATAATACCAGCTTCACTAAAACAACCGTGGTATTTACTCCCCGTTACGTTCACGCTCAGGGGCAACATCGCTCGCCTCCCCTTCTGGGGGTTACAGTAGTGGTTCGATTCCCGGGCGCTCCTAGTTCACCCAGCTGTAAATGAGTACCTAAATTTGATTGGGGAAGTGAAGGCGGTCGACAGTAGAACCTGGCCATGCTGCCTCCTTGTGTAACGAAGGCTTAGTATACAGTGTGCTGTATCCACACTGTCCCCTAATGGACAACCATGCCTATGGGACCCACTTTCTGCCATTTTCACTACACACACACTCACACACACACAAAGCTTCGTTTATTTGCTTTGCTCACCAAAGTTTATAGGTGTGCAGTTTTACTCGCCTCTACCCCCTCAAATTTTTATTTTTTATTTTTTTATTTAGCATTTCAATAATACAAATAGAACCGTTACTGTATTGAGAGTAACATTAACATTTTACTTAAATTATTTGTAAGGATTTTGTTTATGTTCTGTGATGATACTCAGTTGTGCTGCCTTTGTGTTCGGAATTTTGATGAGGAGGAGAAGCAAAGGAAGATCTACTGAGGCAGGAACACCTTTAGGAGTTTCAAGATTGTTGGACGCCATGTTTGAATATTGTTCCGCCACGGTGAGATTCTTGGCCAACACACGTGGATATTAATAGTGATCGACTGAAATTCTCGGCCACATGCTTGACTTTTTGTTATAGTGAATTTCTTGGCCGCTAAGCTTCAAAAACTCATCGAATTGTCGAAAACAAACTTATGAAGCGTTGATGGCATCTTACAGATTTATTGATGGCAATGACTTGTAGTATTCCCAATGACAGCAATACACACTAGCTACCAACCATCTATATCAGTTTACATATGACTGATTGTGTAATCCTGTAAATGATAGCAGCCGTGATTATACGCGGACCACATGACTATTAGGAACCCCAGTTTATTTCACCTGATGATTGAACACCTGAAACCTAACCTAACTCCCCCAGGCGAGTGTTAGGGTATCTAATCAGTGAATGCTCCCAGTATGCCAATAACCCTAAATATCAATATTTTTACCCTTAATCCCTCACAATATAAACACCTCAGTAGAGCCTTAAGACCTGATTTCATCTGTAAAATTATACGTACATTTTCGTGAGTCCTTCCCCGGGCACACCTGTAATTATATATGTAATAACGGGCGGGTCATTAACAGTAAACATTGTAATTTACCCCAATTATGTGTTACTAAATGACCAAGATGCACGAGGAAATTCCCTATTACATACTATACTCCCGGGGTTAACAGTGTCATTATGTGTCATATTACCTGTGATAGCAGTGTAATATTCCTTGAGTGATATCCTCACAGTGGCCACCATCCTCACAGTGGCCCTCATCCTCACAGTGGCCCTCATCCTCACAATGGCTCTCATCCTCACAGTGGCCCTCATCCTCACAGTGGCCATCATCCTCACAGCGGCTCTCATCCTCACAGTGGCCATCATCCTCACGGTGGCCCTCATCCTCACAGTGGCCATCATCCTCACAGTGGCTCTCATCCTCACAGTGGCCCTCATCCCCACAGTGACCCTCATCCTCACAGTGGCCCTCATCCTCAAAGTGGCCATAATCCTCACAGTGGCCCTCATCCTCACAGTGGCCCTCATCCTCACAGTGGCCATAATCCTCACAGTGGCCATCATCCTCACAGTGGCCATCATCCTCACAGTGGCTCTCATCCTCACAGTGGCCCTCATCCTCACAGTGGCCATCATCCTTACGGTGGCCCTCATCCTCACAGTGGCCATCATCCTCACAGTGGCCCTCATCCTCACAGTGGCCATCATCCTCACAGTGGCCATCATCCTCACAGTGGCCATCATCCTTACGGTGGCCCTCATCCTCACAGTGGCCATCATCCTCACAGTGGCCCTCATCCTCACAGTGGCCATCATCCTCACAGTGGCTCTCATCCTCACAGTGGGTCTCATCCTCACAGTGGCCCTCATCCTCACAGTGGCCCTCATCCTCACAGTGGCTCTCATCCTCACAGTGGCCCTCATCCTCACAGTGGCCATCATCCTTACGGTGGCTCTATCCTCACAGTGGCCATCATCCTCACAGTGGCTCTCATCCTCACAGTGACTCTCATCCTCACAGTGGCCCTCATCCTCACAGTGGCCCTCGTCCTCACAGTGGCCCTCATCCTCACAGTGGCTCTCATCCCCACAGTGGACCTCGTCCTCACAATGGCCATCATCCTCACAGTGGCTCTCATCCTCACAGTGGACCTCGTCCTCACAGTGGCCCTCATCCTCACAGTGGCTCTCATCCTCACAGTGGCCCTCATCCTCACAGTGGCTCTCATCCTCACAGTGGACCTCGTCCTCACAGTGGCCCTCATCCTCACAGTGGCTCTCATCCTCATAATGGCCCTCGTCCTCACAGTGGCCCTCATCCTCATAGTGGCTTTCATCCTCACAGTGGCCCTCGTCCTCACAGTGGCCCTCATCCTCACAGTGGCTCTCATCCCCACAGTGGCCCTCGTCCTCACAGTGGCCCTCATCCTCACAGTGGCTCTCATCCTCACAGTGGCCCTCATCCTCACAGTGGCTCTCATCCTCACAGTGGCCCTCGTCCTCACAGTGGCCCTCATCCTCACAGTGGCTCTCATCCTCACAGTGGCCCTCGTCCTTACAGTGGCTCTCATCCTCACAGTGGCTCTCATCCTCACAGTGGCCCTCATCCTCACAGTGGCTCTCATCCTCACAGTGGCTCTCATCCTCACAGTGGCCCTCATCCTCACAGTGGCTCTCATCCTCACAGTGGCCCTCGTCCTCACAGTGGCCCTCATCCTCACAGTGGCCCTCATCCTCACAGTGGCTCTCATCCTCACAGTGGCCCTCATCCTCACAGTGGCTCTCATCCTCACAGTGGCCCTCATCCTCACAGTGGCTCTCATCCTCACAGTGGCCCTCGTCCTCACAGTGGCCCTCATCCTCACAGTGGCCCTCGTCCTCACAGTGGCCCTCATCCTCATAGTGGCTTTCATCCTCGCAGTGGCCCTCGTCCTCACAGTGGCCCTCATCCTCACGGTGGCCATCATCCTCACAGTGACCCTCATCTTTACAGTGGCCTCATCCTCACGGTGGCCCTCATTCTCAGAGTGGCCATCATCCTCACAGTGACCCCCATCTTCACAGTGTCCCTCATCCTCACGGTGGCCATCATCCTAACAGTGGCCCTCACCCCTCACAATGGCCCCAACTAAACAGTGGCCCTCATTCTCACGGTGGCCATCATCCTCACAGTGCCCCTCATCTTCACACTGGCCCCAACTAAACAGTGGCCCTCATCCTCACGGTGGCCCTCATTCTCAGAGTGGCCATCATCCTTACAATGAGTATTATCCTCACAATGGCCGTCGTCCTCATTGTGGCCCTCGTCCTCATAATGCCCCCTACTACCATCACTCTCCACTAATGGTAAACAAACACTGGTGGTCGCGTCACGCCTCCAATTGGGTCATTATGGCGAAATGTGGGTCTTTGAACGACCGGCTGTGTGGCCCACCAATGTCTCGAGACCAGAGTCGGATCTTGGAGAGTGCGCTAGGGAGAAGGTGGTTAGGATGAGATAAGATAGAGGGGATGAATAGAGTAAGATAGGGTAGGATAGAGTGGGAAGGATAGTTTAGGATATGGCCTTGGGAAGAGATGTACTGTCAGGTAGGATAGAGCGGGAAAAGTAGGGTAGGATAGAGTGGGAAGGATAGAGTAGGTTAGGCCAAGGAGGTCTTTGGCAGAGAGAGGATGGAGGACGGAGTCTCATTTACTGCCTCACCGCCATAACTGAGGCTGAGACTAATAAGTATTGGGAGGAGACATTTTAAGAGCGATAATGGAGGGCGGGGCAGGGGGTTTGGGGGGGGGGGAAGCTGTTTGGTGTCCACGTTAACCCGGAAGTGGGTGCTGTGTCGGGAGGTTGAGAGTAACTTAATAATCACCGTTCGTATAAAGAGGTGAAGACGCCTCAATTTTTACCTTTTTTTTTATTATTTCGTCACGGGTTCGGTTCTATCTACTCCCCTCTCTTCCTACCCTTTCCCCTTCTCCTATTCTACTCCGCCTCGCCCTCATTTCCCTTTCCTACACTCTGTTCCCAGTCACTGTTGAACTTTGTCCTGGATGCCGCTATTGTTTACCTATACCTTAACCCTAACCGATCCTAAACCATTAAAAATCTGGGGTCAATGGAATTCGGTCTTGGCCCCCATCTACAATAATGGTTAACTTTGGTAAGCTTAAGTTTGGCTACATTAAAATTAAGAACCCATTTGACCTGACACTTTGACCTGAGAGGAAATTACTCCCAGCCGACGTGTGGTGGTAAACATTCATCTCGTAACCCGGGAAGGAAGTTAACATCTCACCCTTTAACTGGGGTGAGAGTGAGGCTTGCTGCTACCAGTCCCTCACTTGTAGGTTATGATGGGGAAAAGGAGGTGTCTAGAGTAGTAGTTGGGTGGAAAGATGAATAGATGTGTAGGTAGATAGATTTATATACAGAGAGGTGTAGATTGATTGATAGATTAACAGACATACACGAAGTTCCCAAGCGCTTTCGTGGTTATTAGCATATACTGTACATGGATCACGCGCACCTACAGTGATTTATTTGCATAATAGATTGATAGGTAGCCAAATAGATAGAGAAATACATATCATATGAACTTTAGACACCCAAGAGATCACCTGACCTTTACACCCCAGGATTCATATGAACTTTAGGCACTCCAGAAGCACATGAACTATAGACACCCCAGGAGATCAACTCAACTTTAGACACCCCAGGGCATTACGTAAATTATAAACGCCCCAGCCTAAGGGACTTATTACTTCGCCCCCCCCCCCCCCTCTTTTTCCTCACATCCCAGAAAATTGGCATCTGGGTCCGCCCTTGCTGTAGAGATTAAACCATCGTTTTCAAGAGGTTAAGATGTCAACTTAAAGGGTTAAATAATTGTGCTCAAGAGTTTGTCATAACACTCAAGGGGTTAACTATCGTACTGAAGGGGTTTTATCATTATAATCGACTGTTAATTCTTTTTCCTCAAACAGTTGTCATTGTACTCAAGGAGTCTAAGGGGTCTAAGTGCTCAACCGGTTCAAGGGGGTTAACATACCTTAATTAACTAACTAATTAACTGCACTCGTGCTGATATGGTTACCAAGGAAGACACCGGAAAATTAGCGTAACTAAGACAGAACTAAATATCGGTGTCCTTCAATATTAACCTGTGACCTCGTTAACCGTAGATGACTTGAATAATTATATGAGAACCATGGCTTTGATCCTGGGAGGGAAAGAGGTGAGAGAGAGGGATGGGAGCGGATGAAGAAGGAAAGAGTAAGAGAAATGAAGAGCTTAAGAGAAGAAGTGGGAAAGGAACTGAGGAAGAGAGAAAGGGAAGTAGGAGCAAAAGGAATGAGGGAAGAGGATAAAGAGAGAGAGGAAAAGGAAAGAAAGAGAAAGTAGGTGATAGGGGACAACGATGGGAAAAGGAAAGGTAAGCGAATGAAGGAGAGAGGTGAGGGGGAATAGGGAGGAAGGAAATTAAAGGGATAGAGAGGATGGGGAGAGGAGAGTGTGAGGAGCGTGGGAAAAGGGAGGGTGAAGGGAGTGGGAAGGGGTGGAGGGAGAAAGGACTGGAGGAGTGGAGGTGATGGTGGGAAGTGTGAGGGAGAAATGCAATGTGGGAGAGAGGAAGGGAGAGAAGGAAAGGAATGGAGGGAGGGAGGGAGGGAGGGAGCTGGGAGGGAGGAGTGGTATCCTAGTACAAGTTCGCAGTGTAAAAGTTAGATGAACTGTAAAATGATTAATGACGGTGTGAGGGGGATTGGTCTGAGGATGGAAGATTGATAGGAGGGAACGGCCGAGGAAATAGACGAATGTTGATGTAGGGATAAAGATTGGAATGACGTCCGGGGAGGTGTAGGAGGAAGAGGGGGAAAGACGATAAAGGGGGAAATGAGGAAGAGGGTAAAGGAGTATAAAGAGGAAGGAGGGGGTAGGGGGGGAAGGGGGGAGGGGAAAGGAGGATGAGGAGGAAGGGAAAGATCAGGAAGAGGAGTGGGGGTGACGATAAGGGATATGGGTCATTTGGCTCAGGTGGTCGGGTCAGGAGGTCAGGTTGAAGGTCACCATCTAATTTAGAGGGTTAGGCAGCTTCCAAAACCTACAGCAGAGGTAAATATCTAGTAGACGGTAATTTATTTCGACATTAAGCCGCCAACCTGACCTTATTCAGTCGGTGTCAAATTGTCAACATTTCAAAGGTACTGCCAAGTTGAGAGTCTGCATTTGTGTGGTGACAGGAGCTATGACCTCACATAACAAGGGTTACCACCACGGACACCAGTTTCTAGGGGGAAAGAGGGGGGGGGGAGTGGACACAGAAATGAGGAAGGGGACACATCGACTAGGGAGGAGGGACACAACAAACTAGGGAGGGGGACACAAAGGACTAGGGAGGGGGACACAAAGGACTAGGGAGAGGGACACATCGGACTAGGGAGGCGGGACACAAAGGACTAGGGTGGGGGGACACAACGGACTAGGGAGGAGGGACACAAAGGACCAGGGAGGGGAACACAACGGACTAGGGAGGAGGGACACAACGGACTAGGGAGGAGGGACACATCGACTAGGGAGGAGGGACACAAAGGACTAGGGAGGAGGGACAAAACGGACTAGGGAGGAGGGACACATCGGACTAGGGAGGAGGGAC
This sequence comes from Homarus gammarus, assembly GCA_958450375.1. Taxonomy (NCBI): domain Eukaryota; kingdom Metazoa; phylum Arthropoda; class Malacostraca; order Decapoda; family Nephropidae; genus Homarus; species Homarus gammarus. The sequence goes on along the minus strand of CAUDMG010002638.1, from coordinate 974,513 downwards.
ACAACGGACTAGGGAGGAGGGACACAAAGGACTAGGGAGGAGGGACACAACGGACTAGGGAGGAGGGACACATCGACTAGGGAGGAGGGACACAACGGACTAGGGAGGAGGGACACAACGGACTAGGGAGGAGGGACACTTCGACTAGGGAGGAGGGACACAACGGACTAGGGAGGAGGGACACAACGGACTAGGGAGGAGGGACACATCGACTAGGGAGGAGGGACACAAAGGACTAGGGAAGAGGGACACAACGGACTAGGGAGGAGGGACACAAAGGACTAGGGAGGAGGAACACAAAGGACTAGGGAGGAGGGACACAAAGGACTAGGGAGGAGGGACACAACGGACTAGGGAGGAGGGACACAACGGACTAGGGAGGAGGGACACATCGACTAGGGAGGAGGGACACAACGGACTAGGGAGGAGGGACACAAAGGACTAGGGAGGAGGGACACAACGGACTAGGGAGGAGGGACACAAAGGACTAGGGAGGAGGGACACAAAGGACTAGGGAGGAGGGACACAACGGACTAGGGAGGAGGGACACAACGGACTAGGGAGGAGGGACACATCGACTAGGGAGGAGGGACACAACGGACTAGGGAGGAGGGACACTTCGACTAGGGAGGAGGGACACAACGGACTAGGGAGGAGGGACACAACGGACTAGGGAGGAGGGACACTTCGACTAGGGAGGAGGGACACAACGGACTAGGGAGGAGGAACACAACGGACTAGGGAGGAGGGACACAACGGACTAGGGAGGAGGGACACAACGGACTAGGGAGGAGGGACACAACGGACTAGGGAGGGGGACACAACGGACTAGGGAGGAGGGACACAACGGACTAGGGAGGAGGAACACAAAGGACTGGGGAGGAGGGACACAAAGGACTAGGGAGGAGGACACAACGGACTGGGGAGGAGGGACACAACGGACTGGGGAGGAGGGACACAAAGGACTAGGGAGGAGGGACACAACAGACTAGGGAGGAGGAACACAAAGGACTGGGATATAAGATTTTCCTTATATGCCTATAATAATGCTTTGATATATTGTCAGTATGTGGAAGTCTTGTGTTGGCAATTAACAGCCGCCTTAAAATATTTTTCGTTTTATTGATTTGCTTGTTAATGGTATTTATAGAAAATGTGATTTTTTTCCTAGCCACAATTGTGACTTTTTTCTGTGATTTGTTTTTTCGTGTGACTTTTTCCGTTCACTCAAAATCCAACCCCCTTCATAAAATCCTGAGTCTGCCCCCGCGTCGTGTTATTTGTTCCTTAATGAAACTGGTACATTTTGTTAATGTCTTAATAATTAATAATTATGAGTAGTAGTACGTTGAAAGTAGTGGTAGTAAGTAGTAGTAGTAATAATGATAGGAAGGAATAAGTAGTAATTAACAGTCCAATAAGTAGTAGTAGTAATAGAAAGGCGGTGAGAGAGAAGGAAAGGAAGAAGGAATTTCTTTCAAATTTTCAAGCATCAGCTGTTCTTTGTTTACTATACACCAGGTAATCTGTGTTTACTATGCATCAGGTGATCAGGGTCGTGACCAAAGCACCTCGTAGTCACTCGGCTAACGAGCGGCAGTTAGTGGTGAGGTGATAGTTAGAAGGTAAATGAAGCGTGCGAAGGACCAGGAGAGAGAGAGAGAGAGAGAGAGAGAGAGTGTGTGTGTGTGTGTGTGTGTGTGTGTGTGTCAAGGGCGCTATACAACATGTCTCGCATGTCCCCGAAAAATAAGTGAATATAACCATGAGAAACGAAATGGACTTTACCTGAGAAAGGGTAAGTCGGGGGGAAAACGCCGAAGAAATGGAATGAAACTCACAGGAGAGGAAAATGGACTTGGGGGCGATATGGGAGGAAGGAAAGATGGGGTCGTGTGTGAAAGAAATGGCAGATAGAGCCGCGTGAGATGGCTGGGAGGCACGATTATGTGAGCAAGAGAGAAGATAAGAAATGAGGGAGAGAAAAAGAATAAGAGAGAGAGAGAGAGAGAAATGAACATCTCCCGTGGTGGGTACAACGGGGGAAAGAAGAAATTGTAATTTAATTTTTGTTTTGAGAGAAATTTAGTTCTGTGGGGTACAAGAAATTACAGTTATTAAGTTAAGTAAAAGTAGAATTAAGGGAAGGAGAAATACATACATTACAGCGGCTGTATCCTGGGGTGGTGGTGGGAGGAGGGAGGGTAGGTATAGGGGGTGGGGTGGAAGGGGGGGTGAAGTCAGCTTATATTTATACGCACGCTAGGAATTTATCCGAGTTATAGGAGGGAAATATAGTATAACACATGTATTTAGCATCACATATAAATGTAAATAGCTTACATAAAATATATTCAGTCGTTCATTCGTATATTATATTGAGAGTATCATTATTCTGAAAGTACATGTATTATATTATTCCATAGTGTGTGTCTTGTGTGTGTGTGTGTGTGTGTGTGTGTGTGTGTGTGTGTGTGTGTGTGTGTGTGTGTGTGTGAGGATAGTCTTAAGAAAAACTTGAAAAAATAATTATTTTTAGTTAAATTATGAGAGAGACACAGTTAACACTCCCTACCTCAATGTTGGGTAACATCTCAACATACTGTAGACCAAATAGTTTAAAGAGACAAACGGCTTTAATCAGAATATTAGGTAAGGATGGTTTGATAAGCTTATTATATGTAAAAAAAGTGCTGATTCCCAAAAAAAGCAGTCTTATTGACCCCATGTGAGACTAAACAGCTATTTTGGCCAAATATGGTCAAAATCAGAGATTTTTAAAAGGGTGGAATGATGTTATGATAATGTATCTAATGCACTCCTGAATATTTTGCAGTACTATTTTCTGGCCAAGGAATAATAAACTGATCAACGTGGCCAACATTTGGTCAGAGTTGGCCAGTTTTTACCCAAAACCATTTTTTCCTTAGGAATATTATTAAAATTGTACTCGACATGAATGACATGTAAAAATGTAAGGAAATAAAAATAATAATGCCAAATTTCGACATAAAACACACTAGGACATTTTGTTACTATTAATGTTAATTTAACCAAATATAGTGCATACCTTATATACGGTGTGTTTAGTTACACACTGTGAAAAGCAGAGTCTCTATAACGGTAATCATACAGTATGATATATTTGGGAAGGTATACATCGTAATTATTTATCTCCATCACCATCACTGTCACCATCTTCTTCTGAATCAGCATCAGTAATACTTCCATTGTCTTCATCATTCTTCATCTCCTTTTACAACATCTTCTGATTCTATGGTGTCAGAAAGCACAGTTGGCATCTGACTGCCAGTAAACCAGAGTGGTAGAAAAACTCCATTACCCTCTTACCAGCCATGATCTGTGGGTCAATGTTCTCTCGTGGATCTCTTAGATGCCCATGTTTCCAGAGATGTGCCACGTAGTTGCACGGTGCTAGTTTTTGCACCAGAACACCTTTGCAGGGTGGAATCATGCATGCGTCAATTCCCTTTATTATATCCGGTGAACAATCTGGATCGGTCGGTTTGTATTTCTGTAGAAAGATTTTCAGCCTGGCCTCATTCACGGATGATAATGCGTCTTGACCACAGAGTGAACATATATCTTTCTACAAGGCTGTCGTCATCAAAAAAGGTGGTCTTCTTTCCAAGACTGCCAAGGCCTTCAAGATATAAAGCACTTTTTTTCAGCATTTTCCTGAAGAAAGGTGATGTGTAATCACATCCTGTCAGGGCATGGTAGCCTGGCAATACTTTGCAGAGAAGTGCACCAAGGTGGTTTGCTTGTGCAGTGATATAGACACACCTTCTTGTGTTATCACTCGAATGTCCAAGGTCCATCCACACATTGGCCCCGAGCTGTCTGGCATGATACAGAAGGATGACCATGAAGTCAGTGTCTGTTGCACAGACAACATTTTGTCCTGGTATTATTTTTGACAAGACACTGAGATGGTACACCAGCATTGTATCGGCTTCCACGTGTGAGCACACGTACTCAGGTGCCTGACTATGTTCGATATTTCCTGATAGAGTTTTTGTATACTGAAGACACTGCCGCTCATGTGCAACAACTGTCTTTTGCTTTATGATAACTGCATATGTTATCTTTCCTTTCCTCCACGAAAAACTTAATATAAGTGATGTTTTAAAATTTGGTGATCTCAAGGAATGTCTGAAATCTTTAGGGCGTAACTGATCTGCGCCAGTTTTGTGAAATGATTTATCATGCTTACCTCTTGCCTGTTGTTCAACATTCATTACGCTTTTCATATAACTGTCACATACACAGTGTACTTCACGTGCCTTTGCACTGCATATGATTTGGTGTCTTTTTCATTGTGCCATACATAATGGCCAAAGAAAGGGGAGCTGGGGTAAGTGGAAAAGGAAACACCTTTTCAAGCGCAATTATTCTGGTACAAGCAAGACAGACTAATCTACCCAGGAAGTCCCGTGTTGTCTTCAGCACAACAACCTTTTCATCTTTACCGCGCACTTTGCTCTTGAGAGCAGCATTGACAAAATTTCTGACAATTGTTCTCTTCAGTGGTCTTGCAAACCTTGTAGGATCCTTTAATCATTCTTGCAAGAACTCATCTTTCCACTTGTTTCCTAAAACAAAAGAGATTAAACATGTCCTCTTTAACGTCATCTGGCATTTTCTTGTCATCTGATAGGCAGTACAGATTGGTGTCCTCGAGCAGGGACTAGACAAAAGGATTCATAGTAGTCTCCCACCATACGTCTAGTTTCAACAATATCATCAGAACAAATTTTCTTTTCCTTTGGCAGTATCTGATACGCCGTAAATTTACTGTAACAACCACTGTGAAAGCCATAATGGGGAAGTGGTCCAGCCTCAAAGTTAAGGGCTTCACCTACAACATGGTATTGTGATCTCTTCTGATATTGTTTTCTGGCTTGAGCTATATCTCCAGCAGTTTGCCATGTCTGTTCAGTAAATGGAGTTACTGCATCACCATCATGTTCTGTATCACCGCTCACATGCATGCAGCAAAGACATCTCTATACCATCATCCATCTGCAACGACAACACTCACACATTAGTACTCGAAAATGAGAGTTTACCAAATGTGGCCAAATTGAACACGCATAAAGTAAATATCCTTTACCATTTGACGTAGTTTATTGTATAAAATGACTGTGATACGTGCAATCTGTTCGTACTATGGAATTGCCCATTTGGTCAATGTTGGTCAAAAACTTGCCAGAATTGGTCAATATTGGTCACTTCCTCATTAAATATTGTTTAAACAACCACATTAGGTGATTCAGTGCCCCTCTAAACATAGATGTGCAACATCAAAACATCCAAATGCGGACAAAGAGAATTTAGCCATATATGATACAATCTGGCCGAAAAGTGGCCAAAATGGCAATTTGTCTTACGTCGGGTCAGCAAGACTTTTTTCTCGGAATCAGCACCTTTTTTAACATATAATAAGCTTGTCAACCCATCCTTACCTAAAATTCTCATTAAAGTTGTCTATCTCTCTGAGTAAAAGCTGCCCAGCTCTCTGTCCACCATTACCAAGTACCCAAGGGCAGATGGGGAGCGGATGCCAGAGTGCAGTGTTGCTGTCAAGGGCTCGTCCGTGGGCACGTGGGCACGAGCGACCGCGTTGTTCCATAGACACATCGCCTGTAATATTGTTTCTCTTACCTAACACCTTCCCAAAACATGGTTGGAGTTATTAACAAGTGAGACAGCCTCTAAGCCAGTGGTTCTTAACCTTTTTTGAGTCACGGACCCCTTTGAGAATCTGGTGAAAGCTATGGACCCCTTCCCTAGAAAAATGCACATAAGCACATAAACTCAACTTTGCATGCAATGAATATACTCTATTTTATTGAAAATTAATTGCCTCATACTGTACAGTGTATGACATACACAAAGTACGAATAAAGTGAACAATCTTAACAAAGAATTATGTTTCACACTGTTTTATGCAAAAATTAATATTTATCTGGCCTTCACGGACCCCCTGAAGCCCATCCATGGACCCCAGGTTAAGAACCCCTGCTCTAAGCTTTCACACGCAGTTTATAAGATGCAACTACTTAAACTACTTATGTTATGCCATTCATCAAAATGTTTATAACCACAAGATAATGACAAGGTTCAATAAAACATCGCAATTAAGGCTACAGTGACGTCTGCTTAATGTGGTGGTGACTAATAATAATAATAATATTATTAATAATAATAGTAATAATTAACGGTTTATTGAAAGGTACATGATCTAAAGGCTGGAAATATACAATGGACAAATTTGACAAATACAGTGACAGGACTGTTTAACAAAAGTTTTAAGTACAAAAAAAGAAACACGGAGTGAACATTCAAGTTATGAGTGAGTCAGTGTAATTTGGTGTATGTGTTTGTGTGTGTGTTTATGAAGTTGCATGACAATGGTCAATAGATTTTAATAACGCTCAGCACATACGCACAAGGTTGCCATTATACGCACCTAACATATTGTGACGGTGCTTAAAATGTTTCAAGACCTCTGAGTTCTCCCGCTCTCTAAAAGGAAAGTGTGAGTGCTCCAACAAACTTAACGATAGCTGTTTTAAAAATAAGTTCATCATATAAGTTCCTGAACAGTTTAATGTAGACAGTGGTTCTCAACCTTTTTTGCCCCATAAACCCCTTTCACCATATGTCAGAATGTCATTCCCCCTCCTTTCCAAGATTGTCTGCCTCAAAAAGTGCATTCCAAATAATATGCATATAATACTGAAAATCCTTTATTTTTTCCATATTTGTATCAGTTTTCCCCCCCCTGAAAACCCGAGGGGGGGAAATTCCCCCCCGGTTGAGAACCCCTGATGTAGAAGTTGCTCTTCGTAACGTCACCCTCCAGCTGCCCCCAGGCTGGTGCAGGCCAGATGTGTACCGTCATTGGACTTACGGAAACTAGGAACAAAGACAAGAAGTAATTTCTTTTTTCGTGCTTCCGGGTGTTATTGCCACCCGAGGATGGTCAAGGCAACAGCGTGCTCTGAACCACAAGACGAGGAGTTAGTACTTACTGGAGGACGAGGAGACGTATACAGAGGATTCCCTCCCTCCATCTAACTTAGTCCCTCGGTGAGGTAGGGGGTTATCGTGCCACACACACTAGGGGCACCAGGCCACACATGGTGGCTACTGGGCCACACACAGGGGTTATCGCGCCACACGCTGGAGTTACATGACACACACTAGGTGTAATGGGCCACACACAAGGGTTACTGGGCCACACAGAGGGTTACGGGCCACACACCAAGGGTACCTGGCCATACACTGTGGATACCGGGCCACACACAGAGGTTATCGGGTCACATATTGGTGTTACACGTCACAAACTAGGGTTACCGGTCCACACACTAGGGTAACCGGGCCACACACAAAGGTTACGGGACCACACACTAGTGGTACCGGGCCACACTTGGTGGTTACTGGGCCACACATGGTGGTTACCGGGCCACACACGAGGATTCTTGTCCCACAAAATCGGATTACCAGGCCACACAAACCAGGGTTACCGGGCCACACACTGGTGTTATCGATCCAAACACAGGGGATATCGGGTCACATACAGGGGTTACTGGGTTACACACAGGGGCTACTGGGCCACCCACTGGGGTTATCGAGCCACACCCAGGGGCTATCAATCAATACACACAAATGGGTGACCAGTTCACACAGTGGGGCTACCAGGCCACACACACGCAGGGGTTACCGGGCGACAAACTGGGATTACCGGGCCACACACGGGGTTGTCGGTCCACACACTGGGTTACCAGACCACACACTGGGGCTATCCGGTGACTCACACTGGGATTACCGGGCCACACATGCGGGTTACAGGGCTACACACACAGGTGTTACCGGGCCAAATACATTGGGGTTAATGGGCACCACACACACACAGGGGTTACCAGACCAATTACACAGGGGTTATCAGGCCATACACACAGAGGGGGTTACCGGGCCACACACACGGGAGTTACCGGGTCACGCATACGGGGGCTACTTGGCCACACACTGTGGTTACCGGGCCACACACACGGAGGTTACCGGGTCAAACACACTGGGGTTACCGGGTCACACACACATGGGGGTTACCGGGCCACACACACGGCGATTTTCTGGCCCCACACACAGGGGTTATCTGCCACACACAGAGGTTACCATGCCACACAAACGGGGCTTATCTGGCCCCACACACGGGGGTTTATCTGCCGCACACAGAGGTTACCATGCCACACAAACGGGGGTTATCTGGCCACACACACGGGGGTTATCTGGCCACACACACGGGGTTTACCAATACATACAGTGGCCTCAAAAACTTAATGGAACTATTACACTAAAACTACTCGTACTAATAATACTAATTTAACAACAGCACATTCACCACCACTACAATCTCCTACAACATAGTAGCCACCACCACCATCATTTACAACTACAACAACAACCATCGTCTCCTCCCTTTCTTCATAACTTCCTCCAGTAATTCGAACATTTTCTTCACCAACTTCCGGATTATTGAGTTTCTTGTTACGAAGAAAAATTGAAATTCGGAAAAAGGTCAGAGCTGAAAGGCGTATCATCAAAATTAGTATGGATTCCCTGTATTCATAGAAGCCACAAAGTTGTAAATTTATAGAAATCCCTTCCTTGAAACTTTCGCGAAAGTGTGTGTGTTCATTTAGGTATTAGGTATAGAGAAGGGAGGGAAAGGGAGAGAGAGAGATTGAGAAGGACCAACAGTCAGAGAGAGACAGAGATAGAGAGAAATAGAGAGAGACGGAAGGGGAAATTTCCACTATATGCTACTCCCAATACCGTCAATTTTTTTTTTATAACAGGAACACAAAATATTGCAATCTATCATTTTCTCCTGTAACATGTTTATCGCCAAGGAATGAAGGGCGTGATATATAACGGGAGGGGAGGAGGTATACTCTCTTTTGTTTTGATGATCAGCTGATTGAGTTGTCCCCTCCTCTTCCCTCCCAATCTCCCCTTCCAATCTCCCCCTCCTCTTCCCTCTTCCTTCTTCTCATCCCCTTCCCGAGATTGAGGTTTGAGGGTCAAGACAAAAGAGGAGGAATCAAAAGTCATGATGAAGTGGTGACCAGGAGAGCACTCGATAATGTTTACGACTAACTACTTAGTGTGTGTTTGTTGTAGGAGGAGGAAGAGGAGCAGGAGGTGGTGGTGGGTGGAAGAGGATTGAAGGGAAGAGGAGGAGGTGGTGGTGGGGGAAAAAGGATGAAAGGGAGGAGGAGGAGAAGGAGGAGGAAGAAGAGGATAGTAAAATTTGGGAGGGAGGATAGATGGTGGAAAGTAAGGAGCGAGTGTGTTAGTGGAAGAGGTGGGGTTTGGAGGAAGGGTGTTCGTGGGAGAAACAGGACGAAGGAGAAGGTATGGTAGGAAGGAGGATGCTGGAAGGGTGGAGAGGGAAACTAGGATGGAGCGTGTATGAAGACCCTACGAGGACGAGATGTTAGAATGCAAGATGTTGGAAGAGGGAAGATGTAATAGATGGTATTGAAAGGAAAGGGAGGAAGATGATAAGGTGGAGGGTGTTGGAGAGAGGGAGAGAGGAATGATGGTGCGGGGCAAGAAGAAGAAAAACAACAGCAACACAAACTGATAGCAAGCAAGATAATATACTGTACAGAAGAGCACACACACACACACACACACACACACACACACACACACACACACACACACACACACATAACCAGTCAACTAACAACACCTGGGTGTTGACAGCGATACTCAGAACACACACATGGTCTACCTGTGTTGACCTGAGCTCCTAGGTAAAGCAGGCTGTGAGAGAGAGAGAGAGAGAGAGAGAGAGAGAGAGAGAGAGAGAGAGAGAGAGAGAGAGAGAGAGAGAGAGAGTACCTCAGTATTGCCATTGCTAAAACTCTTACTCCATAGTCCATATATATTGTATTGTGTGTAAAAGTGTATGAATGTATGTACGAGTATATAGTATTGTATGTATGTAGGTATGTATGTATGTATGTATGTATGTATGTAACAGTCATTATTGTGTGTTCCACTTATCAGACTTAATAATTCCCCGAGAAAGGCGAGGACTATAATACCAAATGGGTGTTTCACTTCCTAATAAAAATGTGATCTGAAATGCAAATTCTTCTGCATAAGTTAACGGAGGTGGTTGGTGGTGGCCATGGTGGCGGTGGTGGCGGTGGAGGTGGTGGTGGAGGTGGTGGCGGTGTTGGTGGAGAGAGGACGATGAGGAAGGAGGGAATTATAAGTTAGGAGGGAGTGATGATGACGGAAGAGGTAATGGGGAGTGGAGACGATGAGGAGAAGGTGCACGTTAATGGGGGGGATATGGGGAGTGGTGGGGAGTAGAGAGAGTGAAGGAAGAAAACAGTTATAATGGGAATGGGGAGTTGTTATGGGGAAGGAGAGGAGTTATGGGGAAGGAGAGGAATTATGAGGAAGGAGAGGAGTTATGAGGAAGGAGGACTCTCTTAAAACTCACCACACTCCCTCAACAACTCCCCCAGGACTCATCACTCTCTCAGGACTCACCACTCTCTCAGGACTCACCACTCTCTCAGGACTCACCACTTTCCCAGGACTCACCACTCTTTCAGGACTCACAACTCTCTCAGGACTCACCACTCTCCCAGGACTCACCACTCTCTCACGACTTACAACTCTCCCAGGACTCACCACTCTCCCAGGACTCACAACTCTCCCAGGACTCACCACTCTTTCAGGACTCACAACTCTCTCAGGACTCACCACTCTCCCAGGACTCACCACTTTCCCAGGACTCACCACTCTCTCAGGACTCACAACTCTCTCAGGACTCACCACTCTCTCAGGATTCACCACTCTCTCAGTACTCACAACTCTCCCAAGACTCACCACTCTCTCAGGACTCACCATTCTCTCAGGACTCACCACTCTCTCAGGTCTCACCACTCTCCCGGGACTCACCACTCTCTCAGGACTCACCACTCTCTCAGTACTCACAACTCTTCCAAGACTCACCACTCTCTCAGGACTCACCATTCTCTCAGGACTCACCACTCTCCCAGGACTCACCACTCTCCCAGGACTCACCACTCTCTCAGGACTCACCACTCTCCCAGGACTCACCACTCTCCCAGGACTCACCACTCTCTCAGGATTCACCACTCTCTCAGGACTCACCACTCTCTGAGTACTCACAACTCTCCCAAGACTCACCCTCTCTCAGGACTCACCATTCTCTCAGGACTCACCACTCTCTCAGGTCTCACCACTCTCCCGGGACTCACCACTCTCTCAGGACTCACCACTCTCTCAGTACTCACAACTCTTCCAAGACTCACCACTCTCTCAGGACTCACCATTCTCTCAGGACTCACCACTCTCCCAGGACTCACCACTCTCCCAGGACTCACCACTCTCTCAGGACTCACAACTCTCTCAGGACTCACCACTCTCTCAGGATTCACCACTCTCTCAGTACTCACAACTCTCCCAAGACTCACCACTCTCTCAGGACTCACCATTCTCTCAGGACTCACCACTCTCTCAGGTCTCACCACTCTCCCGGGACTCACCACTCTCTCAGGACTCACCACTCTCTCAGTACTCACAACTCTTCCAAGACTCACCACTCTCTCAGGACTCACCATTCTCTCAGGACTCACCACTCTCCCAGGACTCACCACTCTCTCAGGACTCACCACTCTCCCAGGACTCACCACTCTCCCAGGACTCACCACTCTCTCAGGATTCACCACTCTCTCAGGACTCACCACTCTCTGAGTACTCACAACTCTCCCAAGACTCACCCTCTCTCAGGACTCACCATTCTCTCAGGACTCACCACTCTCTCAGGTCTCACCACTCTCCCGGGACTCACCACTCTCTCAGGACTCACCACTCTCTCAGTACTCACAACTCTTCCAAGACTCACCACTCTCTCAGGACTCACCATTCTCTCAGGACTCACCACTCTCCCAGGACTCACCACTCTCCCAGGACTCACCACTCTCTCAGGACTCACCACTCTCCCAGGACTCACCACTCTCCCAGGACTCACCACTCTCTCAGGATTCACCACTCTCTCAGGACTCACCACTCTCTCAGTACTCACAACTCTCCCAAGACTCACCCTCTCTCAGGACTCACCACTCCCCCAGGACTCACCACTCTCTCAGGACTCACACCTCTCTCAGGACTCACCACTCTCCCAGGACTCACCACTCTCCCAGGACTCACCACTCTCTCAGGACTCAAAACTCTCTCAGGACTCACCACTCTCTCAGGACTCAAAACTCTCTCAGGACTCACCACTCTCTCAGGACTCACCACTCTCTCAGGACTCACCACTCTCCCAGGATTCACCACTCTCTCAGGACTCACCACTCTCCCAGGATTCACACCTCTCTCAGGACTCACCACTCTCCCAGGACTCACCACTCTCCCAGGATTCACCACTCTCTCAGGTCTTACTATTCTCTCAGGACTCACAACTCCCCCAGGACTCACCACTCTCCCAGGACTCACCACTCTCTCAGGACTCACCACTCTCCCAGGACTCACTACTCTCTCAAGACTCACCACTCTCTCAGGTCTTACTATTCTCTCAGGACTCACAACTCCCCCAGGACTCACCACTCTCCCAGGACTCACCACTCTCTCAGGACTCAGAGACTCTCTCAGGACTCACCATTCTCCCCTGACTCACCACTCTCTCAGGATTCAGACACTCTCTCAGGACTCACCACTCTCTCAGGATTCACCACTCTCTCAGGATTCACGACTCTCTCAGGACTCACAACTCTCCCAGGACTCACCATTCTCACCTGACTCACTATTCTCCCAGGACTCACCACTCTCTTAGGACTCACCACTCTCTCAGGACTCATCATTCTCCCAGGACTCACCACTCTCTTAGGACTCACCACTCTCTCAGGACTCACAACTCTCCCAGGACTCACCATTCTCACCTGACTCACTATTCTCCCAGGACTCACCCCTCTCTCAGGACTCATCACTCTCCCCTGACTCACCACTCTCCCCTGACTCATCACTCTCCCAGGACTCACCATTTTCACCTGACTCACTATTCTCCCCTGACTCACCACTCTCTTAGGACTCACCACTCTCTCATGACTCATCTCTCTCCCCTAACTCACCACTCTCTCAGGACTCATCACTCTCTCAGGACTCACCACTTTCTCAGGACTCATCACTCACCCAGGACTCACCATTCTCCACTGACTCACCACTCTCTCAGGACTCACCACTCTCTCAGGACGCACCACTCTCACCTGACTCACCACTCTCTCAGGACTCACCACTCTCTCAGGACTCACCACTCTCACCTGACTCACTATTCTCCCCTGACTCACCACTCTCTCTCAAGACTAACCACTCTCTCAGGACTCACCATTCTCCACTGACTCACCACTCTCTCAGGACTCACCACTCTCCGTTTACTCACCACTCTCTCAGGACTCACCACTTTCTCAGGACTCATCACTCTCACCTGACTCACTATTCTCCCCTGACTCACCACTCTCTCAGGACCCACCACTCTCCCAGGACTCATCACTCTCCCAGGACTCACCATTTTCACCTGACTCACTATTCTCCCCTGACTCACCACTCTCTTAAGACTCACCACTCTCTCAGGACTCATCACTCTCCCCTAACTCACCACTCTCTCAGGACTCACCACTCTCTCAGGACTCACCACTCTCTCAGGACTCACCACTCTCTTAGGACTCACCACTCTCTCAGGACTCATCACTCTCCCCTAACTCACCACTCTCTCAGGACTCACCACTCTCTCAGGACTCACCACTCTCTCAGGACTCACCACTTTCTCAGGACTCATCACTCTCACCTGACTCACTATTCTCCCCTGACTCACCACTCTCTCAGGACCCACCACTCTCCCAGGACTCATCACTCTCCCAGGACTCACCATTTTCACCTGACTCACTATTCTCCCCTGACTCACCACTCTCTTAGGACTCACCACTCTCTCAGGACTCATCACTCTCCCCTAACTCACCACTCTCTCAGGACTCACCACTCTCTCAGGACTCACCACTCTCTCAGGACTCACCACTCTCTTAGGACTCACCACTCTCTCAGGACTCATCACTCTCCCCTAACTCACCACTCTCTCAGGACTCACCACTCTCTCAGGACTCACCACTTTCTCAGGACTCATCACTCTCACCTGACTCACTATTCTCCCCTGACTCACCACTCTCTCAGGACCCACCACTCTCTCAGGACTCATCACTCTCTCAGGACTCACCATTTTCACCTGACTCACTATTCTCCCCTGACTCACCACTCTCTTAGGACTCACCACTCTCTCATGACTCACCATTCTCCACTGACTCACCACTCTCTCAGGACTCACCACTCTCTCAGGACTCACCACTCTCTCAGGACTCACCACTCTCTTAGGACTCACCACTCTCTCAGGACTCATCACTCTCCCCTAACTCACCACTCTCTCAGGACTCACCACTCTCTCAGGACTCACCACTCTCTCAGGACTCACCACTCTCTCAGGACTCATCACTCTCACAGGACTCACCATTCTCCCCTGACTCACCACTCTCTCAGGACTCACCACTCTCACCTGACTCACTATTCTCCCCTGACTCACCACTCTCTCTCAAGACTAACCACTCTCTCAGGACTCACCACTCTCACCTGACTCACTATTCTCCCCTGACTCACCACTCTCTCTCAGGACTCTCCACTCTCTCACGACTCACCATTCTCCCCTGACTCACCACTCTCTCAGGACTCACCACTCTCACCTGACTCACTATTCTCCCCTGACTCACCACTCTCTCTCAAGACTAACCACTCTCTCAGGACTCTCCACTCTCTCACGACTCACCATTCTCCCCTGACTCACCACTCTCCCAGGACTCACCATTCTCCCCTGACTCACCACTCTCTCAGGACTCACCATTCTCCCCTGACTCACCACTCATTTGTAACAATAGCTTTATTTTTACCTTTCTTAATTCTATTATTACTTACTTTTACTCTTTCTTTATTCTCCAATTCTCTTTTCTTATTCTTATTCTTTCTTTCTTTGTTCTTTATACTTGTGAGGAAGATGGGACGATGAGGGGATGGTTAAGAGGGAAGAGGGAAAGAGGAGGATGACTGGGGGAATAGGGATAACTTGCGATAACTGAGATACTGAGGGTAGGTAGAGAGGGGATACTGAGAGGGAAGAGGGAAAGAGGAGGATGACTGGGGGAATAGGAATAACTTGCGATAACTGAGATACGAGAGGAAACTGGGGATGGATATGTTATTACTAACGAGTCACTGTATCACTTCATAACACCAAAGACATGTATGGTGAATGTTTTACAGTACATAATACCGAGATGGGGGGGGGGGGGGGATTATGGCTCTTCTTAATGGTTCTTTGTTTATTGAACACTTATTATTAGGATTTGACAATTACACTTCAAAACAATAGACCCCTTGGCCTAGCTATTTAAACGGGGACCACGTATCTCACAACAAATGGGAACTTAAGAATTTACCAAATACAATACACTCAAATACCTGCCATGTCGCCGCCACAGCCTCCCACACCTCTCTTCACAAAATTCCAACACAGACTCTGTCTTTGAAAACAAAGATGGCCTACAGTGGCGTGGCGTCTCATAGGCTTTCCTTATTGGTTCTAGCCTAAGACATTTACGCTCACAAGTCACTGCGATTGGCTCATACTTGGCGGGAAATACTCACTGACTCATGACATTGTTACACTCCCGGGACTCACCACTCTCCCTCACACTATCCCAAGACTCACCACTCTCCCAGGACTCACCACTCTCCCAGGTCTCACCACTCTCCCTCTCCCCTACAGGACGCCGGTAGGTCTGGAGGACGTCAGTAAGTATCCTCTCCTACTTGCCGAGGTGCTCAAGGACCCTCGCTGGTCTGAGGACGATGTGGCCAAGCTCGCTGGTCGCAACTTCCTACGGGTGCTGCAGCGAGCCGAGCAGGTGAGTCACCCCCTGAGTCACGACCGAGCAGGTGAGTCACGCTCTGAGTCACGGCCTAGCAGGTGAGTCACCCCCTGAGTCACGGCCAAGCAGGTGAGTCACCCCCTAAAGTTATTGCCGAGCAGGTGAGTCACCCTCTAAAGTTATAGCCGAGCAGGTGAGTCACCCCGAGTCACGGCCAAGTAGGTGAGTCATCCCCTGAGTCACGGCCGAGCAGGTAATATCCACCTCCTGAGTCACGGCGACGCTGTTATGTTGTGAGAGTCAAAAAGGACCTTTAAGCTTTCGCCGAAATTTTCAGCTCCATTCCTGATAGCCGTCAACAAGCAGGGCACCATATTCAAAATAAGAAACCCATATATTGTTTGTGTGAACATTAAGTAATCTGAAACAACTACAAACAGAGAACTCAAGTAATTCTAAATGAAACTACAAAGCAGTTACAAGAGTTCCTGAACTAGTGGATTACCAATTATCCATATTCAGTTCATAAGGTATCAGCTGCTGGGATACCTACATAAACTCAAACAGTGCTATAGTGCTTGTGACTACTAAGACACTCAGCAGTACTTCAAGTATCGACTTATAAGTATAATAACTGACAGACACCCCAGCTAGAACATGAAGGTGACTACCAGATGGGATTACTTGACATTCCACAACTACTGTAGTTACAAAGATGTTACCAGGTGGAATCCCAAATATCCATACCTGGAACAAGTATTGTCTGGTCTTCTAAACTCTTCAGTGCGGATGGTTAACACATTTCGGAGGATATGGTCATCTTTTTTTTCTTTTTTTTTTTGATTACCAACAATTTTATGGCACTATATTTCTGACTAAATGACCGGATGACTGATATATTGACTCTCACTCACTCACTCACTGACGAAACCCTACAAATTACCTTTAATATCCTTCATGGTCTAAACTGAGCTAAATTCAACTAAACTTATCTTAATCTACATATGCAACAAACTCACTTTTTCAATGGGGGAGAAAATTTAAAAGTCACACATTTACCGAGAATAATTTATCTAGTTGGAGCAGTAGTGTGACTCATACCTCTTCATGTTTCGGTTGTGTTGTTACCCTTCTGTACTGTGTGTCAGAGGCTTCAAGACTGACATATTATAAAACTGACACAAATAAACTGACAAGAAAGCATTTTATTATCTATTAATGATTCAAAAAGCCAAAAGAAATTAAACTTTTCTTAATGTAAACACTACAAACCATAATGACTATGCCAACACAATAAGCTCCTGGAGTATATAAGGTTTATTTTAGATAAGGGTGAACATTTCAGCACCGCCCGCATTATCAACCATGTTGGTGACCGGGATTTATGTTTATTTGCTATTTTATTGTAACTTTTAAAAGATATCTAACCTAAAGTGTGTGCGTGTATTAAAATAAACAAATACATTAAGTTATATATAAAAGTAATGAGGCGCCAAACAGTGACTTGTGTTAATAAAGCATCAATGTGTAAACAAGAATACAGTTGCCGTCCAAGGTTATTCAGTGGCCAGATTTACACCTCTCCCCCACCCTGGCTTATCTACAACAACTATCAAAGAGGATTTTCTCTCTTACAGATGACATTAATGAGCCAAGTGGCATTTACCTTTAGTGTGGTGTGTTACGACAGTGATGAAGGGATCTCTTTAAAGATTGACCTGTAATTCGTGGATAACCTAAAGACATGTACAGATAGTTCAATTTAGTTAAAGAAGGTCATGTTAATATTTTGTTTACGGTCAGTGGGTGAGTGAGTAACCAAGCATGAATAGAACTGAGACACAAGAGAACAAATAATCCTATAAGAAAAAAAATATAATGTGATACCTTACACATAATTATTGATTAGTTTTTAATACATATAAATCATGAGGACTCCAGTCATTAACTACAGAGTATACATTGAAGGGAAAACAGAAGTAATAAAGGCCACTCTGATAACCCGCCAGCCTCACTGTAATTCACTGCATGAATATTTCCAGTGAACAAACATGCACAACGAGCTCTGTGAACTTCCTCTCACAACAACACATAATGAGTCCTGGAAACTGTGTGTAACTAAGTTGCTTAGTTACACAACCCATTGAAAATATATACAAGGTCATCGAACAAGAATGCCCAGATTTGAAATGGTTATATATTAAACCTCGGGCATTCTTTTTCGGTGACCTGGCATATATAAACACCAAACCATAATCACATAAAGTGTAAATCAGGTGTATATATATATATTACACACGCAGTCCAGTGATCTGTCATGTTTTACCGTTCTGTGTAACCAGTCGTCATGCAAACTTACCAAGTATTCATGCAAGAAAATTTAGTATTGTTTTGAGCAGGCGCGGGGTGTCAGGTTCCACTGAATAGTTCATAACATGTTTTTTGGTGATCAATTGATTTATTTGTTTTGTTTTACACTTCACTAATTCGACCATGATATTCTGAATTTAGCAGTGCATAATAGTGAATGAATTTGTGTATGTTGATCGTTCTTACTCGGTGTGAGAAGATTGTCTCAAGAAAGAACTGATTCAGAACTATAAGACTCTGAGTCTTATTTACTTTATTGCTCAGTGTTACCCTCTGTGCGACAACGTTTCTCTCTTTCTATTTTTTCTCGAATCTATCGTAAGCACATACAACGGAGTGTCCATTCATAAATATACACGTGAACATGCACATGCACCCAAAAACAAACACGAGCGCACACACGCTAACAAAGAGGCATTCACATAAAAATTGAAGACATGCATACATCCAGGCATAGTGTCCACACAGATGTACAGAAACGTTGAGAAAAAACAAAAACTTACCAACACAAATGATATATTTACTCACAGACAGACTCGCGTAAAAAAATAACATACCCACAAACAAACAATTACTGACGCGCGCGTACACACACACACACACACACACACACATGTACGTACGTCTTGCCACAGGCCGTGACATGTTTTTTACAACGCAACCTGAGAAATAGTGGAGAGAGAGGCGGCCACCATTGTTTTGTGAGGGGCGTCCTTTTGAGGTGACACCCGCGGCTGGCAGGTGGCGGGGGAAGACAGTGAACCCGTAACTCACACCTATCAGGGGGACTCGCTGACCAAAGGACACACGTCTTGCAAAATTTTGGTTGAGGTTCTAAAATCTCCCTTGATTTTTTTCTTCCCCTGAGAGTAAGTACAAATGTGTATAAAATTTAAGGTTATTTTTGGCAGTAACAGGATAACACGTATAGGTCTTGTACGGGAAGAGATATTTGTATATATATATATATATATATATATATATATATATATATATATATATATATATATATATATATATATATATATATATATATATATCACATTCTTATTCTAACGAGGTTCAATACTGAAATTATCGTTCTCTAGCCATGAACCAATCACAAATATGACGTACAAGTATAAGACAGATATCGCCACGTGTCCAGGGAGTTGTAACAGGACTTCAATAACATATATATTAAACATAGATATATTCATTAAAAACAACAGGAACTCGACAGATCATTTTATTTATTAATGTTTCCTAAGTAGAAGATGGAAAATCTACTACAAAATCAATGACAAAAAGTTTTGAAAAGTGTTTGCAGTACAGGTAAGAGACGTCAGTAGTTCCCAGTATAACTCATCATGTAGTACAGGTAAGAGACGTCAGTAGCTCCCAGTATAACTCATTATGTAGCACAGGTAAGAGACGTCAGTAGTTCCCAGTATAACTCATTATGTAGCACAGGTAAGAGACGTCAGTAGCTCCCAGTATAACTCATCATGTAGTACAGGTAAGAGACGTCAGTAGTTCCCAGTATAACTCATTATGTAGCACAGGTAAGAGACGTCAGTAGCTCCCAGTATAACTCATCATGTAGTACAGGTAAGAGACGTCAGTAGCTCCCAGTATAACTCATTATGTAGCACAGGTAAGAGACGTCAGTAGTTCCCAGTATAACTCATTATGTAGCACAGGTAAGAGACGTCAGTAGCTCCCAGTATAACTCATCATGTAGTACAGGTAAGAGACGTCAGTAGTTCCCAGTATAACTCATTATGTAGCACAGGTAAGAGACGTCAGTAGCTCCCAGTATAACTCATCATGTAGTACAGGTAAGAGACGTCAGTAGCTCCCAGTATAACTCATTATGTAGCACAGGTAAGAGACGTCAGTAGTTCCCAGTATAACTCATTATGTAGCACAGGTAAGAGACGTCAGTAGCTCCCAGTATAACTCATCATGTAGTACAGGTAAGAGACGTCAGTAGTTCCCAGTATAACTCATTATGTAGCACAGGTAAGAGACGTCAGTAGCTCCCAGTATAACTTATTATGTAGCACAGGTAAGAGACGTCAGTAGCTCCCAGTATAACTCATCATGTAGTACAGGTAAGAGACGTCAGTAGTTCCCAGTATAACTCATTATGTAGCACAGGTAAGAGACGTCAGTAGCTCCCAGTATAACTTATTATGTAGCACAGGTAAGAGACGTCAGTAGCTCCCAGTATAACTCATCATGTAGTACAGGTAAGAGACGTCAGTAGCTCCCAGTATAACTTATTATGTAGAACAGGTAAGAGACGTCAGTAGCTCCCAGTATAACTTATTATGTAGAACAGGTAAGAGACGTCAGTAGCTCCCAGTATAACTCATCATGTAGTACAGGTAAGAGACGTCAGTAGCTCCCAGTATAACTTATTATGTAGAACAGGTAAGAGACGTCAGTAGCTCCCAGTATAACTTATTATGTAGAACAGGTAAGAGACGTCAGTAGCTCCCAGTATAACTTATTATGTAGAACAGGTAAGAGACGTCAGTAGCTCCCAGTATAACTTATTATGTAGAACAGGTAAGAGACGTCAGTAGCTCCCAGTATAACTCATCATGTAGTACAGGTAAGAGACGTCAGTAGCTCCCAGTATAACTTATTATGTAGAACAGGTAAGAGACGTCAGTAGCTCCCAGTATAACTTATTATGTAGAACAGGTAAGAGACGTCAGTAGCTCCCAGTATAACTCATTATGTAGTACAGGTAAGAGACGTCAGTAGCTCCCAGTATAACTAATTATGTAGTACAGGTAAGAGACGTCAGTAGCTCCCAGTATAACTCATTATGTAGAACAGGTAAGAGACGTCAGTAGCTCCCAGTATAACTAATTATGTAGTACAGGTAAGAGACGTCAGTAGCTCCCAGTATAACTCATTATGTAGAACAGGTAAGAGACGTCAGTAGCTCCCAGTATAACTCATTATGTAGAACAGGTAAGAGACGTCAGTAGCCCCCAACATAAATCACAGTAAGAAGGTTGCCGCAGGTCAAGTAGGTCACAACCACAACTGCGGAATGTCTCGCGCAAGTATATGAAAATAACTTCAGAAAAATTGTATACAAGTAACCGAAAAAACGACCAGGAAAATAAAGAACGCGAGAATTCAATTCGTTTAGGAATTTTGTTTGCCTTTGACAGCGAAAATTATTGCAAATGGGGTTTTTGCCATGAAGCACGTAGAGCCTCGAACCCACGACAAACTTTACTATGAAATTCAGGCATGCGAGAGAAATTGGCGTTATTGTCACCATGTCATGTTACGTTTTATCGGATAGTTTACGAATTACAAATATGGAATTACTGATCATTGTTCGTTCTCTTGGTATGTCAATCACAGCGTGTCAGGATTTGTGAATATTGAGTTTATTAGGAAATGATCTTTTGGACGATGGACATTTCATTAATTCGACTCGACAATTTAATCTGAACAGTGGAAATATTTACCCTGTTGTATTCAGTGAGGATTAAATTCCACCTGTATAATTATTATTCATCACTCATGACACACCTCAATATGCCCCCCTCCCCCCCCCCCATCGTAGAGACACACACCCATTCACACCCACCATATAAGCTTACTTCCTCCCCAGACAACCTCCCACAATGCCACCCCCCAATGCTCTACTCCATCACTACTAATCATCCTGCCGTACTACTAAACTCACGCACTACTAACCACCCCAGCACTAATAACCACCCCTGCTGTACTACTAACCACCCTAGCACTATTAACCACCCCTGCACTATTAACCACCCTTGCTGTACTACTAACCACCCCAACTACTAACCACCCCAGTACTAATAACCACCCAACACTACTAACCATCCCTAATGTACTATTAACCACCTCAACACTACTAACCAACCCTGTATTACTAACCACCCCAACACTAATAACCACCCCAGCACTACTTACCACCCCAGCACTACTAACCACCCCAATACTACTAACCACCCCAGCACTACTAACCACTCCAGCACTACTAACCTCCCCAATACTACTAACCACCCCAGCACTACTAACCACTCCAGCACTACTAACCACTCCAGCACTACTAACCTCCCCAATACTACTAACCACCCCAGCACTACTAACCACCCCAATACTACTAACCACTCCAGCACTACTAAACACCCCAGCACTACTAACCACCCTAATACTACTAACCACCCCAGCACTACTAACCATCCCAGCACTACTAACCATCCCGGCACTACTAACTATGGACGTCTCCTTCACAGGTTCGAGATGAGCTTCGGTCAACCCAGCCGTATGAGGACCACATCCACCCGGACAACTTGGCTGGGCGTCGGTCCTGCTGGTTCACGTGACGCAGCCCTTTCTTTAGGTCTTCTCCCGCTGTCCTCCTCCTCTCCTTCCTCCTCTCCCTCCTGCTCTGCTGCCTTCACCTTCCAACCAGCAAGAAGACACAAGGGGAGTGAAGAAGACCAACAACAAGAGGGGGAGGTGGAGAAGAGAGAGAACGAGAGAGAAAGAGAGAGAGAGAGGAATAGTGTCATTCCAGTTACTTCAGGAGGTTCGTCTAGAACTCTAGATGAAACATACTGGAAACTCAGGAGGCAGAAAGAGAGAAAGTTCGAGGTATTGTTTGTGAATTTATTTCTCTTTCTGGACCTGAAAAAAAAATAATATCGTGATTCTGAAATTATTCTGAAACTGAATATTGTTTGTGATATGACTCTAGAAAAGGAAAACTTTTGTGTCAAGTGTCTTTCTGGAATACTATATCATGTTTGCAACTTCGTACTCAAACTGTAGATCATAATTATGTGTGTGTGTGTGTGTGTGTGTGTGTGTGTGTGTGTGTGTGTTGTATCATGCTGGCAATAAAGATCGGTTACTTCAGCCACTTTAGAATCGAAACATCGTGTGTGTGTGTGTGTGTGTGTGTGTGTGTTTTACGCCACTACGGACCTGACAATCTTGTGTTGGGGAGTCAGCCCAAGACTAATGATTGCGTCTCAAGTCTTTCCGTCTCTGGATATCGTGCGGCTGACGTTATTCCGGTACTAAAGATCTTGTTTGTGGCGTCTTTCTCGAGCTGGAAATAGCATTGCACTTGTTTGGAATGGAAGTTAATGCGTTCCACGTCTTTCTGCAGGTTTATATGGATCCATTAATGTCATTCTGGAGGTGAGGAGTTCATAACCACTTATTGTTAGTTTATGATGGAACTAATTACCCCTTACAGTGTGGCTTAAGGAAGAGACCATTCTTGAACAACATTATAGTGTCCGGCATGATGCTGAAGCTCATTGTTGTCTATGTGATATTACTGTTGAGTCGAAAACTGTATTATCGATCTCGCTGTCAAGATAATTACTGTGACACAAGCTTGAAAATTCTCCACCGGTAGTGGGATAACTTATTTAACAAGTGAAAGTTTGTTTTGAAAATTTGAAAATCCTTCAGCAATCATATGAGTGAAGTGAAAAAAATCTGAAATTTGGAGGAACTACTTTATTGTGACATTTGTGTACTGACTTCACGTGGACGTGCACCCATCTGGTGAAGACAATATGAATTGTAAATTAATTCGCCAACTTGTGACAATGTGTTTTGCAGTGTTTATATAAAAGACACCAAAAGGTGATTTGTACAAGTATAAACAAAATGCCATTTTGATCTATATCTCTGTAATATATGAGGGGGAGTGTATCATAGAGCTAAAAACAAAGTGTCATTTTGTGATGTTTCTATGTAGGTCACAAAATGTTTAAACTTGAAACAAAGTGTCTTTTGAACTTTTTTTCTAGAAATCTCACTGATAGAAATGTCTTTTGGAATATTTAACACAGCATTTCTTTTTTTTTCGACTTCAGAGTTTAGGATCGCCATGTCCTTTTGTGAATAGAGCATTTTGGGACCGACTGTAGAATAAAGTAGTTTAACGTAGATGTCCATCCCGAGCTTACAAAATATGATTCTTCTTTACACTCTGGCCACGCACCAGTGTTTGTTGTTCTTGGCCTAATGTTTACAAGGTCACCACACTTGAAGATTGACTTATATATATATATATATATATATATATAAATATATATAAAAAACTATACATATATATACTGTATATCTTAACGCCATTTTGAGACAAAAGTGTACATAAAAAAATCTAGTTTCTTGTAATTTTTTCAGGTAAAAATGCTCTTGTGAAGCAAATCTGTCCTTAAGTCTCTCTCTCTCATACGTGTTTGTGAATAATAGACTGTTGAAAGGTTTTACTGTTATTTTTACTGATATATGATCTAATAAAGAATAATCGCACAAATATGTAAGCAGATAGTTATAAATCTTGGTGATTTGTGAACATTTATATGGTGGTGACTGGTCAGGCAGGCCCCAGTCTTAACAGGCCTCTACCTAACCATTAAGACTGAAGGTTTTGGGACCCATTAGGGCTGGGGCCTATTAGAACTGGGGCCCATTTGACTTGTAGTCTATATGATGTATTACTGAATTTTTTGTGAGGGAGGAACTTTGTTTATGAAGGGAGTCTGAAGACGCTATTGATGCATTTAATGATGATATTTGTTAATTATTCGATCTGTTTTGCATCACTTTGATTTAAAGGAAAAATCGAAAATTCTTTGAGTGAACATACTGTATGCCTCTGTGGACTGAAAATTGATGAAATAAGGGAAATGAGGCCACGACAGGTCCTTTTTCTCGTTTCTCATAAACTATATACAGAATATTTAACTTGATACATCTGAGAATAATGTAGTTGTGAAATTGATATAATACTTGGTACCAGACGAATGACTCCAGCAAAGCTTCGCAAAAGGTAAAACAAAAAAGTGGCCTGTATTTTCCTTCAACCAATAATGGCGAGCAACTTTGGTCTGCGTCCTTTTACAACTGAGAAGATGAAAGGCCCCTTTTTAGGGTGGGGGAGGGAGGTGGGGGGGGGGGTGCAGGCTGCGTTTCGGTGCAGCTCAGATGTTAAAGAAATCTTTTGCTACCTTCTCCACGGAACTCAAAGTGGTGAGAAGCCTTTTGAAGTTTCCCCTGAAGGATCCCGAGTCTGGCGTTCATGAATGGGGGCAAAGACTGAGGAATACTTTTTTTTATACCTACCGGTGGCCAACATGCTGAGAGGGCCAAGTAGTGAACCTATAATTGATACAGTGAATACAACACGACAACAGCTGAAGATGCTGCTCCTTACACTGCTCTGTACTCCAAGAGCGAGGGAGTAAGTCTGACTGGCTGCAGGTACGAGCTATTAACTAATAAAAGGTAAAATTAAAATCAGTACCATAGGAGCATTATAGAAACACTCGACAAATGTTCCCATATAGTAGTATAAGTACAGAGGACCAATATACCTATAAGGCTAAGCGTCTTTATTATTTCAGGCTTACACATTGACCGTAGCTTTGGTCTTATGGTCATCACTACCTGGTGGGGTGATGTACATTAGAAGGCCAAGGAGTACGTCTTACTGTATATCCGTCGGTACTGATAACTTGTCTCGTATTTTCCCACAAATTAAAGTCAAACTGGGAGTGACATAAAAAGGAAATTAAGTTACCGTAGAACAAGTGCTTAAGTTAGTAAAAGTAAATTGTTCAAAAAGGAAATTCACGATTATCTTTACAACTTTTTTTTTTCGTGTAGAGGTGGCCGACTGTGACCGTGGTGCTTCCTGTGACGTGCCGGAGATGTGAATCATATCAGAAGATTTAACCTATGTATAAGGTTAAGACTAAGGGTACGAAGTCTAGTAATTAACTGACATTAACAACCATAAATTACTGACAATTATGCCTTGGTCAGTGGAACAACAGAAAGGAGGAATTTTCCGTTTTAACGTGACAAAAATAAAGTTTTTCACTAAATTATTAATTTTCATGAGATCTACGACGACAAGTTCTCCATACAGTATTGAGCTGCGCTTCCCTCTTTTCCTTCCCTTCATGAACCTCGTAGCCTTTTGTGGATGTTCTTCTAACATCCGCGCGCGGAGAGAAGGCAACTATGTAACAAAATATTAAGGTAATGTTTTATTCACTAGACAAGTGGATCAAATTTGTCGCTACCGCTTGGGAAGCACAAACGTGCAAACGATGGTTGCCGTATGTGAGCTAGGGAGCGTGTTATTGTGCACGGACTCCACTACCCAATATATTAGAATCTCATTAATATAAAGGCTAAAAAATTTGCTCTGGATTTGTTCGAGGAACGATTTTTGAAGAGGTGGATCATCTCTCATTTGCCAAGTTCGTAGTTTGGCGTTCGTTTTGCGCTCAACAGAACGCCATCAACAGGGGGATACGTTTTTCTATAGTTCGCTGCTTATTTTACGTTTTAAGGCAGTTGAGAAGCGTCAACTCGATGATGACAAAAAACTGTTATCAGATGATAGGGAGGGAGAGTTTGTTCCTGTAGCGACGATGGCAATGAAAGATGTGATGGTCCACTGAATAGCGTTTGCAGTGCCTATCAGGGGGAAATGGGTCACTGCTATAATGATGATAGACTAACTATTGTCATGGTGATGATGATGATGGTAGGTGATGGTGATGACAGCATATGCTGCTATAGGTGTAAGGATAAAGTGCGCTGATATATCGTCGGGGTGGGAATGGATAAAAATTATGTTTTTTAAACCCTTGAGTGCCATGACTTTAACCCCCTGAGTGCCATGTCCTCTTACAGTACTGAAGGTAATAGGATAATATATTTAAAAGGTTGAGACGTCGTACTCAAGGGGTAAGATACAGAGCGGGAGTGTCATGGTGGTATTCTGGTGCTAACGAAATGTCAGAGCTTAGACTGCTACTCTAATAACATCTTGTTTGGTAATCTTAATTTAACTAATAAGATTATGCCTCATTTTACATGCCAATAGCAATGATGACCCACTTCTGTTGCAATCCCAAATGTGTTGCTGTAATTTGTTGCGAAATAACGAATTTAGTAAAAAAGAGAAGTTATTTGAGATAACTCGAGGCAGAAATACATTTAGACTTTCAGTATATTTATGAAAAACAAATAATATTTGGAAACGGAACTTCATGAGCGAATGAAGATACTACCTCGGTTGGGGGATGTTTCGCTTTCAAGATTCACTGACTCAGCAGACGGCGGTTGTGTGTGTTCACAAGAGCGGAGAGAGAGGATCAGGGGTGGGAAGGAGGTGTAAGAGATGCAGCCGGAGGACACTGTATGAACCCAGAAAGCTCTCTTGCCTCGCTCTGTTATATCGTGTATGCAAATGAGATAGCCACATAATTTAGCTCGACTGAACACAGGGGTAGGACTTATTGAACTGTTTTAAATGAACTGATATTTGAAACGTTGTAGTTAATCAGGTTGTATTATGAAATGTCTATTATGTTTATACTGTAAAGATATTTATATGGTAAGTCTTAGTCCTTTATTACATCTCGAGGTTACTGGTACTCCAAGATGACGTCACTAACACTAGTTCTGAAGGTGCTTTTTACCTCTTGATAAAGTTTGATAAGTTATAAACTTTATCTTTTGGTGAAACAAGTCCTTCTTCATAACCAATAATAGCAATACGATTATTATATATATATATATATATATATATATATATATATATATATATATATATATATATATATATATATATATATATATATATATATATATATATATATATATATATCCAAATTAAGCTTCACTAAATCATACATGAGTCACTAAACAGAGTGGTGAACTCTGGAATAAAGTGCTGTGTCATGATTCCCTGTGTTTCATGTTTGTCTTCCTCTTTCTTTCTCCTGGTCTTGGCTTGTTACCCAGTAAGGTGAGAACGGTAATGATAAGAGGAGCTTTCTGACGATCGGGAGTGACTCTGTTATTATTGTTGTACTACTCAAAAACACAAAGGTTGTTTGATCCTCAATAAGTATATATATAAAGTATATATATATATATATATATATATATATATATATATATATATATATATATATATATATATATATATATAAAATCATTTACCATCACCACTATATAACGTGGTGGTTTTGATTTATTTTTCCTTGATGTAGTCTTCCATATCTTTACTATATATTTACTTCTTTGTATGACTTTTGATATATTGAATCCTTCCTTAACACCTCACGTCATATGGTAATCATTTGTACGTTTCTCTTCTGATCTGTTTTATGATGTTTGTTTCTCTCTGTTATGTCGATATTTTTTTGTCCTTCATGTCACCTAAAGGTTATTTCAACTTAACTACCACACGTTACTGCAACAGCCAACCTTGACCTCTCCCACGCACGCAGGGCAGGGTCGCGCCCTGTGCACCCTGAGGCTATCAATCAACAGAGACGTAGAGATAATACACTAATATAAAAAATATATAAAGCTTGGCGACAAACTAAACCTCTGCCGTGCGGACCTGTAGTGTCGATTTCTCTGTCCACACATTCACAACCCTGTAAAGTGTTCACGATTTAGAGACCATTGTTGACTTTGTAGAACTTTATGTGAGATAAGAGATCCACGCTGTGTTGTAAATTGTATACCAGACTCCGTAGTTTTCTTTCATAATCCTGTTTTATAGGATCTTATGTGGGGTTTAGAACGTTCCTTTGATGCTTCCTTACATAGTTTTCTACATGCCAGGCCTTTAGTACTGATGCAAAGATGTTTTCACATTCGGGTCTTTGTACCGAAGGCTTTAGACTTTTATTGCCAAATTAAATGGGTTTAA
Source organism: Homarus gammarus (assembly GCA_958450375.1). NCBI lineage: Eukaryota > Metazoa > Arthropoda > Malacostraca > Decapoda > Nephropidae > Homarus > Homarus gammarus. The sequence continues at coordinate 945,335 of CAUDMG010002638.1, read as the reverse complement.
GCATATTGTGTATGTATCATTACCCTTACCTCATGACCCCACACCTGAGCGCCTGCCACACTGTACTCCTGACACGTGTGACCTAAGCCAAAGGTAGTATTATGAGTGGTTTTTCCGGGCATAATTATATATAAACATCTATGTATATATACTTCATTACAACAAATAATATACTGGTTCATGTTCAGTGGATTTGTTTTTGTTATTCGTTCTGTGACAACAACACGCGCACACATTTCAAATAAACTTTTGAATGAACTGAAAACTAGTGTAGAAATTGTGTATTCTGAATAATATAAATCCTGTCCGAATACTCCTCTATTACATCATCACAAACGAGTGAAATAGAACCCGAATAAAAGTTCATGAAATCTCTCTCTCTCTCTCTCTCTCTCTCTCTCTCTCTCTCTCTCTCTCTCTCTCTCTCTTTCTCCAAATTTAGTTCAAATTTATTCTATAAGTGTAATTAATATTGAAGGTCTGAGTGAGGACACTATTTTACCTTTCAGAATTACAACTTGAAACGTCTTGAGACATCGCTTGAGATAACGTGTGTCCCCAAGTAGGCTACATATTGACTCATCTTAATGCGCTCGAGTGTGAATAAAATGTTCCTGTTTTTTATCCCTGTTTGTATTAACTGTTCTTTCAGTACTCAGTGTTGGGTCTCATTAACTGCTCGAACACGGACCTGAAACCTTACCAAAAATAATCTTGCCTAACCTAACCTAACTCATCCAAACCTTGATAAAACATAACTACCTTAACAAATCTCTAACCTAAACCCAACTTAATATAATCTAATACTATCTAAGCAACCCTAAATCTAACCTAACTAATCCCGAAGCTAAACCCAACTTTAACACACCTCCGGAAACGAACCCACGATGTTAGCATGAATATTCGCTTTCAGGTCCGTGAATTAGTTTGGCTCAGTGAAGCTCTCGTCATATTCTCCATGTCGCTGTCTTTACCACTCAGTTTTGGTGTTGTTTTCTTTTGCTCTTTAATTTTTTTGAGGAGTTTTGTTCCAAGGTGAAGAATAGTGAAAGTCAGTGAAGAAAACACGGGGAAAGGAGCGAGACAACATGTAGAAGAAATACCGACACTACTGTACCATGGTCGTCGTGTCTTCACCTTACATACGCCGTTCAGTGTGATTCCTAGCATACAGATTGATCCACAGTGATTCTTTCTAATTTGTGTTAACGATTGTACACATACATACACACATATACACATGCACAAATAAATTTCTCACGCATACAAATGCCCCTAACAACAAATCCATCGCGACACACACACACACACACACACACACACACACACATATTCCCTACACAACGCCACGCCACGCCATACAATATAAATACCAGACTCGAGAGCAGTTCTCCTGCCCTCCAAGGACTGGGTAATTTTGCGCCACAATATTCAGAACGCAGACTCATGAAATATCAATACAGGTACAGTCATTTGCACGCGGTTTTGTAACAGTGGAGTTGGTGCTATTATAGTTGCTGACAAAATACCCTGGACACTTGGCAATACAGTATCTAGTATGTAAGTACTTGAGGATCATTAGGTGAGGGAGAATGGAATTTTAACGTTTTTCTCTGATTTTTCTTTGGGTTAAGGTGTGTTTTTTCCATTTTGTGGTACCGTCATAATGTGTGATGAAAACAGCGTTATTATATAAAACCAATCAAATATATGGCACACAAGTAGATGCCAGGTATTGCCAAGTTTCAGTGAATGTTGTCCGTAAGGGTACAGGTATACTGCAGGTATAGTCCTATCGATATTATAACGTAATAGGAAAGTTGTTTCTTTATCCTAAATATAAACCAAAATATGTGTACATCGGTGTAAGTTCATGAAGGTGTTATAAAGTACAGGTCCATTAAATTTCGTATGGTTACGAAGCGAAAATTGGTGCCTTATCTAAGAACAGAGACATATAGTAATTAATATAAGTACAATTTCAAGTATTAAGTACAGGTAGAGGTACAGTAACTATCAAGGGGTGACATACCTAACGTGCGGTGGTTAACTGGGCGTGAAATTCTACCACAGTCGTGACCTCAACCGAGATGTGAACAGAAAATATATAACACTAACTTCTCCATGTAATTTGAAGTGATGTTCTGCCTCACAGCTGTTGAGGGCGAGGCTCACGACCTCCTGACACACTTTATAATGAACACCCACTCACCAACAAACACCAACACTCACCAACACCACCAACACCCACTAACACTCACCAACACCCACCAACACCCACCAGCACCCACCAACAATCACCAACAACCACCAACACCCACCAACACCTACCAACACTCACCAACACTCACCAACACCGCCAACACCCACCAACACTCACCAACACCCACCAACACCCACCAGCACCCACCAACAATCACCAACAACCACCAACACCACCAACACCACCAACACCACCAACACCACCAACACCACCAACACCCACCAACACCACCAACACTCACCAACACCACCAACACCACCAACACCACCAACACCACCAACACCCACCAACACTCACCAACACCACCAACACCACCAACACCACCAACACCACCAACACCCACCACACCACCCACCAACACCCACCAACACCCACCAACACCACCAACACCACCAACACCCACCAACACTCACCAACACCCACCAACACACACCAACACCCACCAACACCCACCAACACTCACCAACACCACCAACACCCACCAACACCACCAACACCACCAACACCACCAACACCCACCAACACCACCAACACCACCAACACCCACCAACACCACCAACACCCACCAACACCCACCAACACCCACCAACACCACCAACACCCACCAACACTCACCAACACCCACCAACACACACCAACACCCACCAACACCACCAACACCCACCAACACCACCAACACCCACCAACACCGCCAACACCCACCAACACCACCAACACCACCAACACCACCAACACCCACCAACACCACCACACCACAACACCACCAACACCCACCAACACCACCAACACCCCAACACCCACCAACACCACCAACACCACCAACACCCACCAACACCACCAACACCACCAACACCCACCAACACCCACCAACACCGCCAACACCCACCAACACCCACCAACACCTGCCAACACCCACCAACACCTCCCCATCATCCCCAACACACACCAACACCCACAACACACACCAACACCCACCAACACCGCCCACATCATCCCCAACACCACCAACACCCCCCATCACCCCAACACACACCAACACACACCAACACCCACCAACACCCCCAACACCCACCAACACCCACCAACACCCACCAACACCTGCCAACACCCACTAACACACACCAACACCCACCAACACCTCCCCATCATCCCCAACACACACCAACACCCACCCAACACCCCCTAACACACACCAACACCCACCAACACCTCCCCATCATCCCCAACACACACCAACACCTCCCCATCATCCCCAACACACACCAACACACACAAACACACACCAACACCTCCCCATCACCCCCAACAAACATCAACACACACCAACACACACACCAACACCTCCCCATCATCCCCAACACACACCAACACACACAAACACACACCAACACCTCCCCATCACCCCCAACACACACCAACACACACACCAACACCTCCCCATCACCCCCAACACACACCAACACCCACCAACACCTCCCCATCATCCCCAACACACACCAACACCTCCCCATCATCCCCAACACACACCAACACACACAAACACACACCAACACCTCCCCATCACCCCCAACAAACATCAACACACACCAACACACACACCAACACCTCCCCATCATCCCCAACACACACCAACACACACAAACACACACCAACACCTCCCCATCACCCCCAACACACACCAACACACCCCGACACCTCCCCATCACCCCCAACACACACCAACACACCCACCAACACCTCCCCATCACCCCCAACACACACCAACACACCCACCAACACCTCCCCATCACCCCCAACACACACCAACACACCCCGACACATTCAGTAACAAACTCATCTAAAGTTAAATTGGTGTTTGGTTAATAAAAAAAAAAAGACATTTTGACTCGGGGGTAGCAGGTGTTGTGGTGTGGGTGGGGTGGGGATGAGGGCTGGATGTAGGTGGGTATGTGTGTGTGTGTGTGTGTGTAGAGGAGGGGGGTGATGTTGATGTGTGAATATGTGGGTGGGGAGGAGAGAGTGTTTTGACAGTGGTGGGGATGAGGGGAGAGGCGATGGTATTGTAGAAGGGGACCCAAGGGAAGTGATTGGAGGGAAGGGAGGGAAAATGAAGAAGAAGAATGAAAGGGACATGATATGGTAGAAAGGAGACAGAAATGAAAAGATGAGAGGAGGAGGTGATAATAGGGAAGAAAGAGGAGTATGGGGGGAAGGGAGAGAAAAAGAGGGAGGGGGGAATAGGGAGAGAGAAAGTGATTAAAAGAATGAGGAATATGAAGGATAAAGAGATACAGAAGCAAAAAGGGAAGAGAGAATAAAATGGAAAAGGAGACAAGGAGGGTAAAGGAGGGAGAAAGAAAACAGCATAGAAAGTAGGCAATGGTTGAGAGAGACTGACTGGTGAAGATAATAGAAGAGGGAGAGGAGGCGGAGAGGAAGAGGGAAGAATGTGCGTTGGGATTCAGGAAGTTAGATGAGGAAGAGAGGAAGAAGGAGGAAGACGAGTGGAAGAAAGAGGAGGAATAGAAGAGAGAGGAGGATGAGAGGTAGACAGAAGAAAAGAGAGGGGGAGAGGAAGAGGAAGGTGGAACGAGGGAAGAGAGAGAAAGACCCGGTACTGGAGGAACATCACGAAACACATAAAAATAACACACTATAAATACCGCTCTGAAGGCGCTGGCCAGTTTTTCCACCAGTTTTTGCCATCTACGTAATGAGCTTCTGCCGGTAACGAAATAAAATAGCAAAACGGAGAATAAGTTTTTCTCATTTCTCATGTTCTTGTAAAAAAATATTTAACTAAAAACAAAATGATATAATATAGTTTTTTAATTTACATAAATATGCACTCAAGGAAGAAAAATAATAAAAAACAAATATTTTTTTTTCGTTTATGTGCATTCACATAGGAAAAAATAGCCTAAAATATAAACATTATTTATTCCAATTTTACATAAAAGTTGCACCCTGTGAAAAGAACGAAAAAAAAAATCTCTTGAAATTTACATAAAAATGCAGCGAACGCAAAAAAAAAAGAGCAAAACATGTACATTTCTTCTGCGTTACATAAAAAAATGCATTTAACGAAAAATTTTGATTTTTTTTCCTTTTGAGATTGTATGACCTAAATTTCGATGGTTTTGAATATACTTTTTTTTAATACATCGTAAACCCAAATGCCCGAGAGGATATCACACTGGACCTGAGTGTATGTTGAACTGTAGGTGTTGGTCAGGCCAGGAATATTGATGCCGGTAAAACTCTTGTTGTTATGTTGTATTTCTTAGAGGTGTTTTGGCTGCTGGGATTATCAACACCTTCTGCTACTAATGTTGTTCTTGTTGTTTGCTTGTGGTTGTTGTTGTTTGGTTGTTGTTGTTTGGTTGGTTATATATATTTGGCTGTTGATGTTTGGATATTGTTGTTGTCGTTTTGTTGCTGTTGATTTTGTTTGTCTTGTTTTTAGTTGTTGTTAATCCTTGGTTGTCGTCGTTTTGTGGTTGTCCATGTATGGTTGTGTATGTTTCGTTAGTTGTTGTTGTTGCTGTTATTTGGGTATTATTGTTGTTTGGTTTTGGTACCACAGCTGCCAGTTATATTAAAACTAGATTTAAGAATTTACAACATATTGTATGGAGAGTGACGTTATAGAGTGGCGATTAAATATCTTTTGTTTTTGACACCTGTGACCTGGACCACAAAATATAATTATACGATACTTCCTGTGACCCATAAACAATGTACTGTACTTATGTGGTCTTCTGATTAACAGTACATGAAGTAGTGATGATCTCATGCCCAATCCAATATGTACTAGTGACCTTTTTAGCACTAGTGATTCTCTTAGCACTTGTGACCTTTTTAGCACCAGTGACCTTTTTTTAGCATCTGTGACCTTTTTAGCACTAGTGACTTTTTAGCACTAGTGTCATTTTTAGCACACGTAACCCTTTTAGCACTAGTGACCTTTTTAGCACTAGTGACCTTTTTAGCACTAGTGACCTTTTTAGCACTAGTAACCTTTTTAACATTAGTGACCTTTTAAGCATTTATTACCTTGAACTCAGACTCATAAATCAGTAGACTGGAGAGAAACACAACTGCAGTTCCACGAAAAAGCTTTGGTGTGAAATGCGGTGTAGATGTATGGAAACTGAAACTACATTAACATAGGAATAGGGAACCAATACTTTATCATAATCACCAGGCCATGGACACCAGAGTTATAGCTGTGTAACCCGGTGACCTGACAATGACCTACGGGTGAGTTACTTAAACAATATAAAGTCGGAACACCTGAAGAATCTCCACCCTAGCTTATTTCACCTAAAGGTTAACTACCCTAATACTATTTGATGGGATGAGGTTAGGTAGGAGTTAGGGAGGTTAGGTTAGATTAGCGTTAGGAAGGTTAGGTTAGATTAGCGTTAGGGAGGTTAGCGTTAGATTAGCGTTAGGGTGGTTAATCTTTAGGTGAAATAAGTTGGGATGGAGATTCTTCAGGTGGTACATTACGTCTTGGCAGTGAACAGAAATTCTATTTATGGTAAGAAACAACAACCTCAGTCTTAGAAGAAAAATGACCTTTAACTTCTTAACTCAGAGAATCCAAAATCAACAGAAACTTTCCTTTTACTCACGGAATCTTACTTATGAAGGGTCATGATCATGGGGGCATGGAAATTCAATTTACGATTCAGATACCATAATTTGGATCTTAACAACCAGTAACACTTAAATTAATGTGTTTTTCTCTTCTAGAGGGCGACGTCACTCTACCTCTATAATATATCACTATCACTGGTCTATGGGAGTTGCGATTCAGAATCAAATAATTAAAGAACGGATGAACGGACGGTCGGACAGATGGATGGAAGAACGTGGAAGCATGATATCCGAATTAATACTTCCTTAAACTGGTATTAGTTGGTCAGGATAATGCAAACGGGAGGTAACTACGACTTACTTAGCTTCTTCTGGCAAGGCAGCCGAGTGAGTTAAACAGTGACTCGCAATTCTCTCTAACTTGTTCTACAGGGGAATGAAACTCATCAGAACTTGAACCATTATTTGGTGGTAAGTCTCACAAGGCCGAAGATAAGACTGTTCAGCTGCCACTTCTTACATGACTCTTAAGATTATGTTGTGAAATGTAATTCTAGCAAGTTATCTACTATTAATGGACAATCTTGGTTAAGAGATCAAGAAATTTTCATTCCTCTTGTATAACATAACACTACACAAGGTACACTCAGTACACCGACCACTATATCACGAAACATTGAGAGACTTGGACTGAACGACAGGCAGGTACAGAAAATATCAAAAGAAATTTAGAGGATTTATAATTTTATTTTCGTCACGGGGAATTACCCTTTTAGGCGGAACTTATATTACATGACTCTTGTGCACGACACATATACCTCATACTCTCCCAATTCCTTTCCTCCCCCCCCCCCCCCGTCCCTCTACCTTAATATAGAACCACGCGTAGTACGTCTCATAGAAGTATTAAAAAAAACATTAACTAACATCTTATCACAACTCGATCACTGTACGATGTACAGTGTACTTGGCAAGCTTCGTTTGAGTTCCATCGATTTTGTCAAGTGAAACTGCATTAGTATTGTTTAACATGACTTAGAGTGCTCGTACATATGGAAAGGCCACAAAAGAAATATGTTTACATTGGATCTCGTGCTCAGGAGAAGATACGAAATTCATAGGAAACTAGAAGTCTGCCTATGAAATCATCTGACATCTGTATGTGTATTATGTATGTTGTATGTATGCCATGTATGTACTCTATATATACACATTATTTCTCTAGTCAGTAGCGTGTGGCAATGCCCCTGTTTCATGTCACCACACACTTAGATAAATGTGCCTGGCGACACCTGGAAGCTGCTAATGTACCACTTACCACATGTCGCCTGAGAGGTCAGAGTGAGGTCAGTTGACCCTATAGGAGTGTAAGGACTACTTGCGCTTGTAAGCGCACCCTTGTATATTTCCGTTAATAAGAACCTACAGAACTCTACATGTGTTTATGTTCGCCCCTGTAGTTAGAACCAAGTACCCCGAACATCTCCATGGCGCAGTGAGTATACAGTGATCGATTAAGTGGAAATAAGTGCGTTCGTGTAAAATCAAGGCCGGTAGACCTCCTCCGTCAACTCCGTCATCAGTCGCCATTGTCTCCCCCAAAAATTCGTTTGAATGACCAACGAGTTTTGAGCAGTATGCAGTGACCGCAATTTCCTGTGAAGTGTCTTTAAGTGCCCCTCGTGTGTCTGTAGTGTTAAAGTGTGTGTCCTTGTTTTAAAGGATTCCCTAAGGTGGAAGGCTGATATAGGGCATTTGTGAGGAGTGGTGCATCAGCGCGACCGTCCCAGGCTGCCTCGAGGGTAACTCACCCCCCACTGCTCACCCCCCACCGCCTCGCCTCCCTCCGCGCTCCACCGCGCCTACACACACCAACCCACGCACGAACACACTGACCGCGGTCATTTCTTCATATATATTTTATATATATATAAGTTTCTTATCTGTGTATTCAATTAATTTTGTTGTCTCAGATCTGATTGATACGACGGGCTGACCGGTCAACACTGATTTGAGATACAATATACAGATAAAGTAATTATGCCCTGGACATCACGCAGCGGTGTCCCTAGCGCCTGGATGAATCAGACGGATGACAGCTCTACAGAGATGGATAACCAGTCAGAGCGCGACGCCCCACCCTCTCCCAACGCATCTCCCAGCCACACCCCTCGACCCTCAGTCTCGTCCTCAGAGATAATTGCTCTGATGAAGCTTATGAGGGAGGAAAGGCGCGAGGACGAAGCGAAAAGATGGGCTGAGGACCACCAAAGGAGATTGGAAGATAACGAACGGTTCGCAGCTTTGATATCTAGCCTCACTGCTAATCAAGCCCTTGGCCCTTCCACTACTCCGGTACTGACTGGCTCAGATACCTCGTCAACGCCCTTTACCAAAGTGGTTGTCCAACCCCCACCCACCTTGAAGCCTGATGAGACTTTCCAGACTTTTCGTGAGTGACGGCGACGGTGGACTGATTATGCTACAATGGTGGATCTCCAGAGCTTGCCACAGCCTAAACAGCTCATTCAGCTATGTATGTGCCTGTCTTTGGGAACGCAGCATGTGTTGGAACATACGTTGCAAGTGCCCCCGACGTCTTTGTTGTCTGTAGAGGAGGTACTGGATGTTCTAGAACGGCACATCAAAGGTCAGCGGAATGAAGCTCTCCGCAGGAGGGAAGTGCTTAGCTGTAGACAGATGGAGAGCGAGACTTTTGACGATTTCTATGTACGACTCAAGAGAGCCTCGGAAGAGATAGACATATGTCCCGGTAATCACCAGCAGTGCGAGGAGACCCAGTTGAAGCAGGTGATCCTGATAGGTGTTAAGGACGAGGAGCTTGTCCAGCACCTCACCTCCCTCGACTCTTCCGCCTCTCTTAAGGATGTATTGACAGTATGTCGCTCCTATGAGGCTGCCAGGTGTGTTACCTCTGCCATCCGAGCTCCCTCTACAGGCGTACGGGCTATGTCCCAATACAAGAAAGACAAGAAGTGTACCCCAACGCCCAAGCCCACCACACCCACGCCCGGCTCCCTTTGCAACAGCTGTGGTAGGCAGCACGGAACACAGGTGTGTCCAGCTGCTGAGTCTACCTGCGACAGTTGTGACCGCAAGGGCCACTGGTCACTTACAGTACGGTGCCCAGCCAAACGCGTCCAGTGCAATGTGTGTGGCCGTCTGGGCCACTACGACAAGTGTTGCCCGACAAACATACCCAAGGGACAGCGTCGGCGGAAGCACCAGCACCCTTCCACCAGTGAGGGCAGCCCACAGTCGCCAAATCAGAGGCACGACGACCCTGGACAAAGCTCGACCCATATTAGGAGGGTGTACTCCTCCTCGCGTCCCAGGACCAAAGTCCCGCAGCACGTCATTGTCATCGTGACCTAGGGCAGTGTGTCATCCTGTCTCGAGATGCTGCCCGACACCGGCTCTGAGGCTACGGTCATTGGTCCCCAGCATTTGGAATGCTTGGGGCTCTCTCCAAGTGATCTAGGACCGCCTCCCAAGGACCTCTGCGTTACGGCAGACGGTTCACAGATGGCCCCAGCCCTAGGTTCACTCTATGCACATGTCACCTTTGGCAACAGGTCATGTCAAGCCTGGATTGACGTGCATAATGGTGTCCCGACTCCTTTGCTGTCCTACAGACATTGCCAAGAGTTGGCCATCATCTCCCAGGACTTCCCAAAACCGATTCTCGAGGTAAAATACGCCAACAGGGTGCACGAAGGGAGCAGCAACTACCCTGCTGCCGCCCTACCCCTACCTCTGGCCAGTGACACCTCTCCTTCGGTAGTTGTCCCTGCTGCTTCACGCCCCCACGCCTTGGCTCGCCTCCACGACAGTCACCGTGGAGCCGAGGCCACCAAACGGCGTGCAAGACAGACTGTGTTCCGGCCTGGCATCGACCCCGACATCTCCAATGCTGTCCAGGCGTGTAAGCCCCGCCAAGTACTACAACCCAGCCAGCAGCAGGAACCCTTCACGAGTGACGACAACCCCACCCGCCCCTTTGAGTCTGTGTCGGCCGACTTTTTCTGTGCGTCAGGAAAGTCCTTCCATGTTATCGTCGACCGTTTCTCTGGTTGGCCGGTTGTCATCAAGTGCGGTAACGACACGACGTCTGCCACCACCATCAGCAAGTTCCGCCACTACTTCCGTTACGTGGGCGTTCTTGCGCGTCTGAGAACCAACGGAGGGCCCCAGATCACAAGCTGGGACTTTGCTGCGTTCCTCGACCGATGGGGAGTCCGGCATGTGTTGTCACCGCCCCATTACCCGCAGTCCAACGGCCACGCTGAGGATGCTGTCAAATCCCTGAAGCACCTCATCCTCAAAGTGGCCCCTTCTGGGAATATTGACTGCGAGGCCTTCGACCAGGGTCTCCTTGAGCTCCGTAACACACCCAATTACACCGGACGCTCCCCTGCCCAGGTCTTGTATGGACGCCCCCTCCGTTCTTGTGTCCCTGCTCACCCTCAGTCCTTCTCCAAGGAGTGGCAGGCCAAGACAGAGGATTGTGTCGCCGAGCCGCCGAACGTGTTCAAGACGTCGTCGCCCGCCACAACTACCACGCCCGTCTTCTCTCCAGGTTGAGTGTCGGCACCCAAATCCGTGTCCAGGACCCGACCTCCCTACGTTGGGACAAAGTGGGCGTAGTCATGGGTCTCGGTAGGTCACGGGACTACCAGGTGCGGTTACCCAGTGGTCGTGTGTGGTGGAGGCACCGCCGTTTCCTCCGCCCCGTAACACATCCCGCTGACCCCGTCTCCAGTGCTGAGTCCCATATCCCCCCTCCCCAGTGATTAAGCACCGAGACGCTCAAAACGGATCCACAGGATAAGGTCCGCTCAAGACTTTGCTATGAGCTTATTGGGGGGGGGGGGGGAGGTGTATGTATATTATGTATGCTGTATGTATACCATGTATGCACTCTATATATACACATTATTTCTCTAGTCAGTAGCGTGTGGCAATGCCCCTGTTTTATGTCACCACACGCTTAGATAATTGTGCCTGGCGACATCTGGAAGCTGCTAATGTTACCACATGTCGCCTGAGAGGTCAGAGTGAAGTCAGTTGACCCTATAGGAGTGCAAGGACTACCTGCGCTTGTAAGCGCACCCTTGTATATTTCCGTTAATAAGACCCTACAGAACTCTACAAGTGTTTATGTTCGCCCCTGTAGTTAGAACCAAGTACCCCGAACATCTCCAACATCTACCCTGACCTCGTAAACTAGTGTGTAAAAAAGGCATAAAATACAGTATGTGTAATATAAAGATGCATATTATTAGAGGCTTACTACCAGTTTGTTTATGGTTGGGTTTTGGACATATAAACAGATGTCAGAGATACATAAATTACTACAGGCAAGTGAGGTGTAAAAATAAGTATCACAAAAGCATTACTCGATTTAGCTTCTCACACACATTACATATACAAGAAAGAACATCAAGTTTTGCAGACACAGGAAGAGTAAACGTGATAATGAGCTGTGGTAAAGGTTAATGAGAGAGTCGCCAGTTTATTGTTGCTATTTTTTGACGAGATCTGTGTTCATGTGCCTAGCTTGGGCGGAGCTCTGAGAAAAATTGTCCCCGTAAAACAGCCAAGTTACGATAGTTCATCCTCATCTCATATTTTCAGTTACTGAATAGCAAAAGTAAAAATTTGTTGACAACCCAGTTAGGATACATCTTAAGAAGGAAATCTTGTTTGCAGAGGAGCTCTGTTACAATAGTTTATCATCTGTCAGTTGGATATACTAATGCCTTGTCTCTAAACGTTCAATTTGAACCGTGGCAGCTTTTAATATTTTGCGACTCAGCTACCGTTAAGCAAAAATGACAACCCAGGAAAGTTTCCAATTCATTTGATCTAGGTTGACGACAAAAGTGTGTAATATTTATTAGCTTACAATAAACATCAACTTTACCACTTACCGGGTATATTACAAGGAGAATATCGATTATCACAAACATATTTTCTCTTGGTATATTAACATAAACCCAAATAGAAAATATTACGGTATAAAACTTAACTATGGTAGTGAATGGTAAAGATTATATGATTTTCAGATAATATTAAAGAGAAACAATGTAAATGTAAATACAGATGGACCTCACGCCTTGTCTTCCAAACCAATGAGTGCATGCAGTCCTAAGATCTGATCTTTATATTATACCCATAATTGTACATAACCCGAAGTGTAACAGTGCTCACAGGCTACTTTGAACAGTTAGTGACATTTATTCCTGTTAATAGCTACTGACAGAACAGGTGAAGGTGACTAATCATACAGATGAAGGTGAATGACAGAACAGGTGAAGGTGACTAATCGTAAAGGTGAAGGTGAGTGGCAGAACAGGTGAAGGCGACTAATAGTAACGGTGAAGGTGCGTGGCAGAACAGGTGAAGGGAACTAATAGGACAGATCAAAGTGACTGACAGACCAGACGAAGTTGACTGACATGTCAGGTGAAGGTGAGACGTCTCAGTATTGATTTTTGGGAACCAGTGGAGGGAGCTAATGTAACGACGCCCGAGTGTCACATCATGCTGCTGCACCACACACCTCCTGCTGCATGACACACCTCCTGCTGCCCCGTACACCTCCTGCTGCACCACACACCTCCTGCTGCCCCGCACACCTCCTGCTGCACCACACACTTCCTGCTGCACCACACACCTCCTGCTGCATCAACACCTCCTGCTGCCCCGCACACGACCTGCTGCACCACACACCTCCTGCTGCACCACACACCTCCTGCTGCACCGCACATCTCCAGCTGCACTACAAACACCCTACCTGCACCACACACCTCCTGCTGCATCACACACCTCCTGCTCCACCACACATCCTGCTGCACCACACATCTCCTGCTGCACCACACACCTCCTGCTGCACCACACACTTCCTGCTGCACCACACACCTCCTGCTGCATCAACACCTCCTCCTGCCCCGCACACCTCCTGCTGCACCACACACCTCCTGCTGCACCACACACTTTCTGCTACACCACAAACCACCTGCTACACCACACACTTCTTGCTGCACCACACATCTCCTGCTGCACCACACATCCTGCTGCACCACACACCTCCTGCTGCACCACACACCTCCTGCTGCATCACACACCTCCTGCTCCACCACACATCCTGCTGCACCACACATCTCCTGCTGCACCACACACCTCCTGCTGCACCACACACTTCCTGCTGCACCACACACTTCCTGCTGCATCAACACCTCCTCCTGCCCCGCACACCTCCTGCTGCACCAGACACCTCCTGCTGCACCACACACTTTCTGCTACACCACAAACCACCTGATACACCACACACTTCTTGCTGCACCACACACCTCCTGCTGCACCACACACCTCCTGCTGCACCACACACCTCCTGCTGCATCACACACCTCCTGCTCCACCACACATCCTACTGCACCACACATCTCCTGCTGCACCACACACCTCCTCCTGCACCACACACTTCCTGCTGCATCACACACCTCCTGCTGCACCACACACCTCCTGCTGCATCACACAACTCTTGCTGCATCACACATCTCCTGCTGCACCACACACCTTCTCCTCCACCACACATTTCCTGCTGCACCACACACCTCCTGCTGCACCACACACCTTCAGCAGCACCATACACGCCCTGCTGCACCACACACCTCCTGCTGCATAACACGCATCTCCTGCTGCACCAAACACTTCCTGCTGCACCACACTCCTCTTGCTGCACCACACACTTTCTGCTGCACCACACACCTCCTGCTGCACCACACACTTTCTGCTACACCGCACACGACCTGCTGCATCAACCACCTCCTGCTGCATCACATACTTCCTGCTGCACCACACATCCTGCTGCACCACACATCTCCTGCTGCACCACACATCTCCTGCTCCACCACACACCTCCTGCTGCACCATACACCTCTTGCTGCACCACACACCTCCAGCTGCACCACACACCTCCTGCTGCATCACACACGTCCTGCTACCCGTACACCTCCTGCTGCACCATACACCTCCTGCTGCACCACACACCTACTCCTCCACCACACACCTCCTGCTGCACCACACACCTCCTGCTGCACCACACATATCCAGCTGCACCTCACACGTCCTGCTGCACCTCACACCTCCTGCTGCACCGCACACCTCCTGCTGCACCACACCCCTCCTGATGCACCACACACCTCCTGCTGCACCGCACATCTCCTGCTGCACCACACACCCCCTACTGCACCACACCTCCTGCTGCACCACACACCTTCTGCTGCACCACACACCTCCTCCTGCACCACACACTTTCTGCTACACCACACACCACCTGCTGCATCAACCACCTCCTGCTGCAAAAACACAACTCCTGCTGCACCACACACTTCCAGCTGCACCACACACGTCCTGCTGCACCTCACACCTCCTGCTGCACCACACACCTCCTGCTGCACCACACACCTCCTGCTGCACCGCACATCTCCTACTGCACCACAAACCCCCTACTGCACCGCACACCTCCTGCTGCACCGCACACCTCCTGCTGCACCACACACCTCCTGCTGCACCACACACCCCCTACTGCACCGCACAACTCCTGCTGCACCACACACTTCCAGCTGCACCACACACCTCCTGCTGCACCACACACCTCCTGCTGCACCGCACATCTCCTACTGCACCACACACCCCCTACTGCACCGCACACCTCCTGCTGCACCAGACACCTCCTCCTGCACCACACACCTCCTGCTGCACCGCACATCTACTGCTGCACCACACACCTCCTCCTGCACCGCACATCTCCTGCTGCACCACACACCCTCTACAGCACCGTACACCTCCTGCTGCACCACACACCATCTGGTGCACCACACACCACCTGCTGCACCACACACTTTCTGCTACACCATACACCACCTGCTGCATCAACCACCTCTTGCTACATCACACACCTCCTGCTGCACCACACATCCTGCTGCACCACACATCTCCTTCTGCACCACACACCTCCTGCTGCACCGCACACCTCCTCCTGCACCACACACCTACTGCTGTACCACACACCTCCTGCTGCACCACACACCTCCTGCTGCACCACACATCTCCACCTACACCACAGACCTCCTGCTGCATCACGCACGTCCTGCTGTACCGCACACCTCCTGCTGCACCACACACCTCCTGCTGCACCACACACTTCCTGCTGCTTCACACACTTCCTGCTGCACCACACATCCTGCTGCACCACACATCTCCTGCTGCACCACACACCCCCTGCTGCACCGCACACCTCCTGCTGCACCACACATCTCCTGCTGCATTACACAACTCTTGCTGCTTCACACACCTCCTGCTGCACCACACACCTCCTGCTGCACTACACACTTCCTGCTGGACCACACACCTCCTGCTGCACCACACATCTCCTGCTGCACCACACACATCCTGCTGCACTACTCACTTCCTGCTGCACCACACACCTCCTGCTGCACCACACACCTCCTGCTGCACAACACATCTCCTGCTGCAGCACACATCTCCTGCTGCACCACACACCTCCTGCTGCACCATTCACCTCCTGCTGCACCACACACCTCCTGCTGCACCACACACCTCCTGCTGCATCACACACCACCTTCTGCACCACACACCTCCTGCTGCACCACACATCTCCTGCTGCACCACACACCTTCTGATACACCACACACCCCCTGCTGCACCATACACCTCCTGCTGCACCACACACCTCCTGCTGCACCACACACCTGCTGCACCACACACCTCCCACTGTACCACATATCTGCTGCACCACACACCTCCCATTGCACCACACACCTACTGCACCCCACACCTCCTGCTGCACCATACACCACCTGCTGCACCACACACCACCTGCTGCACCACACACCTGCTGCACCACACACCTGCTACACCACACACCTCCTCTTGCACCACACACCTGCTGCACCACACACCTCCCACTGTACCACATATCTGCTGCACCACACACCTACTGCACCCCACACCTCCTGCTGCACCACACACCACCTGCTGCACCACACACACGCTGCACCACACACCTCCTGCTGCACCACACACCTGCTGCACCACACACCTCCTGCTGCACCACACACCTCCTGCACCACACACCTCCTGCTACAGCCTCTACCTCACGCCTCATATCCAAGGTTGACTCGGGACGCTTTAGTAACCTTAATACATAGTGAAGCCTTTATCCCTAACATGCTATGTGTCATATGTAATTTAGCTATCTCTTACTTAATGGCATTATCTCTCTGCTCTTGATTAGTTTACGTACAGTCTAGGAGTAGTAAATTATGTATTTCCTTTAGTGTGTATATCGTACAGTGTTTGGCCCGTGAAGTAACGATGGTGTGTGGAGGAGGAGAAGAAGAAGTAGGTGGTGGTGGTGGTGGTGGTGGTGGAAGTGGAGGTATTGTTTGGTGCAGCAGCAGGAGGAGTAGGAAGAGATAGTGTGGTGCAGCAGCAGCAGGAGTAGGAGGAAAGAAAGTTTGGTGCAGCAGCAGGATGAGTAGGAGGAGACAGAGTGTGATGCAGCAGCAGCAGCAGCAGCAGGAGGAGTAGGAGGAGACAGAGTGTGGTGCACCAGGATTAGTAGGGGGAGGAGACAGTGTGGTGCAGCAGGAGGAGTAGGAGGAGGAGACAGAGTGTGGTGCAACAGGAGGAGGAGACAGAGTGTGGTGCAGCAGGGGGAGTAGGAGGTGGAGACAGAGTGTGGTGCAGCAGGAGGAGGAGACAGAGTGTGGTGCAGCAGGGGGAGTAGGAGGAGGAGACAGAGTGTGGTGCAGCAGGAGGAGGAGACAGAGTGTGGTGCAGCAGAGGGAGTAGGAGGTGGAGACAGAGTGTGGTGCAGCAGGAGGAGGAGACAGAGTGTGGTGCAGCAGGGGGAGTAGGAGGAGGAGACAGAGTGTGGTGTAGCAGGAGGAGACAGAGTGTGGTGCAGCAGGAGGAGACAGAGTGTGGTGCAGCAAGAGGAGACAGAGTGTGGTGCACACTTAAAACGTGTAATACACTTCCAGGAACCAGCTTTCAGGCCAAGGTTATATCCCTCGTGAATTAAAAAAAAGTAAAATTCTATTCATTGCCAACATAATATACTTAGTCAAATAATCTCATTAAGTAGACGTCGCTATAGTTAAATATTTTCTTGAGCGCGAGTTGCTATATTTAACAATTACCAGGGGGTTTTAACTGAACTCTTTTATACAAATGTCCTCAGGAAATTTGGCGATGAAAATTAATAACTCAGTCCCTCACACACTCCACTTTTTTTTCTCTAAAAATTAGATTCGTCAGTCCAGCGTCGACACAGAGGCGCGGGAACATACCTGGATAAGAAGAAAACGTCGACTTTCAATTTAGATGTGTAACAAACATGCAATTAATGCAAATGAATTCTAATTAATGAGGAAACGAAACCTTTAGAAATTACGAAATGTTGGAGAAGGGAGAATTCCCGAGATAATTTATCAAATTTCGCATTAATGTCTCTTTCATTTATCAAGACCATGGTTTTTTGTGAATTAATAATATAATGGGAGGAAAGTAAAGCAAAAATTGTATCTGTTATGGTTATATCTGACTAACCATGAACCATAACCAGAGGGACGCGTATTGGGATAGTAAGTAATATTATGATGATGATGATGATGATGATGATGATGATGATGATGATGCGTCTTCCTCTTCCATTGACACACTAAACAATCTCTTTCAGTCGCTTCCTGAGAGACAAACACTACCCACTGTAAGCAGGAGCTGGCGATGTACCTCATAATACTGTCTGTATGTACAAGTGTTAGCAAAGAAATAACTCATTATTTTCATCGGATTACCTTAAGATTATCCACCCCAGCATATTTCCTCTGATAATTAAAAATCTTAATATTATCTGTGGAGGTTAGGTTAAGTTAGGCTATACAAGGTTGGTTAGGTTAGGTTAGGCTATACAAGGTTGATTAGGTTACCTCTAGTTATATTAGGTTAGGTTAACTTTAGTTATATTAAGTTAGGTTAAGTTAGGACGGGTTTCGTTTAGTTAGATTAGGTTAGGCTAGCGTAAGACCTGTTAATCATAAGGTGAAATATGCTGGGGTGATAATCGTCATGTGATTCCTTCCATTGAGCCAGGTTAGTTACCTGTATGATCAGCGTTCCTGCCTATCTAACCCACTGACTAACTGATTCACTGAGAGAATTTTAATTCTGCAACTACGGCGTTCTACTACCATGCACCACTCACTAACAGGGCTTGATCACTTTGTTTGACTAGACACCATCCTCATACTCAATATAACCTTACCTATCATGCTCATACTCAACATAACCTTACCTATCATGCTCATACTCAACATAACCTTACCTATCATGCTCATACTCAACATAATCATACCTTTCATCCTCATTTTCTAATACCACCTTACCTATCATCCTCATAAAAGGATGTGATTCTACAAATGCAATCTTTGGTATCGGGAAGAAGATTGCTTATTCAACACTTTGTAACCTTATTGCTTCAGGATATTTGATGGTTGTCTTGAGAAATGTGTCCTTGCTTGATCACTGACTTGAAGCTGCAGGAGTTCTCGTGCGTAGCATGTTTGGTGCCAAAGAGGAAGAAATTGTCAGACAATAAATGAATTACAGTATCGTATAGCCACTACCACAGACAAAAACCGCTACCCAGTTGCCTCCCACTGAAGACGCCTTTAAGCAGCATGCCCTTTGAGCTAGATACCAAACTATGATTTGGTGTCAAACCCACGTCCCAAAGCCAGAGCTGGTTGATCCTGTGAACCATGGATGGTTTCGTGATTCTGTTGGACTGCACCAAACCATGTTCACACAGGAATCTGCCCAGTGGACGTCAGAGACATAACTCATCTTTATTGTAAGGTCAGTAACTGTAGAGAAGGCATTAAATGTACATGTGTGCTAGCTGGTCTTCATTGCAGTGAAATGTGCGAGTGTAATGGCTGTCCAACAGAAATTGACGACTTAAAGACCGAAAACAAAGTAAATAATTTCAAGATATTTTAATATGTGTAAAGACGATTACTTTATGGTATGATGTGTGGTTCATTGGGTGCTTATTTACAGTCAGTGTGCCGCTAATGTTTTGATACAAAATAATAATAACTGGGGTTATCTTCATTGACCATTTTGAGATCATGCCAACATTCAAATACTGTTGATTGTCTATAATATAGACAATTATTATTACTCTTACTTTCTTCATAATGGAGTTCTTGGTGAGAGGAAAAGTTCCAACTCTTAAGTACATGCACGGCAGATAGCCCTTGATCATGGGTGGTCCGAAGTCAAATTAATTACTTCAAAATCTATAATAAAAGAGTTGTGAATGTATTACGGGCAAAAATTAGTTGGAATATTTTAGTGTTTATTTTCATTGATTAGGTCATCTGCCATGAGTGTACAGGTCATTTTTAAAATCTCAAAGTACGTAGGAATTTTAATAATGGTTTGTGATAAGTTCATACGATTAAGTTGGTACAAAATTATAATAATAATATAACCAAGTTTCATTAACTTGAATTCCACAATTCAATCATCAAAATCTTTGGAACGTAATCCTGAATAACAAGAGGTTATTATTCCTGAAAGCAGTTAACTATAAGTATTTTCTTTCTTTATTGTAGCATTTTGATTTAAGTGCAAAATAGGGAACAAGAAATTTTGTTCTTTACCAAAAAATATTACGGTCGGTGACACATTTTGCCATTTGGGCGGACAAAGTGTACCTCTAATAAAAAAATTTCAAATACTCCTTGAGATGTAGAGATGTGTCATCCAGACTCATATTTGTGTTCTAATGTAATTTATGTGATCCTTCCATTCTCTAGGAAAGAGAAGCCGATAATCAACTATATAAGAGCATAGTTTTTATTAAATGACTTAGAACGTCTTTACAAGACAAAAAGTAATTTGAAAAATTGTCGAATAAAAAGCCATAAAAGTCCCCATAATAGCAATAAAGGTGTAAATGAATGAACCTTTCAAATGTGTTTCATGTAATGTCCTTAAGGGAAAAAGTAGGGTATACCAATAGCTGATAAGTGTTTCAGGTTCCATTACTAACTACATGAAAATAACTCAATTTGTAAAAACAAAAACAAAAAATCATGTAATTGTAAACATGGGGTAAAATCAGAATGTTGTAAACTTTTCAGGTTAGTGCAACCATCATTTTCTATTAATAGGAAGGCATGAGCTTCGATTAAGATAGGTTGTACTTTGTTCTACCACCGGGAGGAGTAGGCCCCCTTTTTATGCCTCACGAGTCCTCCTTTACTTACGTTTTCTTCCACTACGAGCCAATGACATCACATAAATAGCTCCGCATTCTGCGCGGGGGTTGACTTGGTTTAATTGACTATGGATGCACCTAGGTCTTTTCAACAGTAAGGAGGTGTATCACATGTCCCAACGAGACGAAGAAACTGCTTTAGTAGAGACCGATGAAAAGGACCTGGGTGTGTATGTTAAATACGAACTTTAGTTCTCGGGTGAATCACGCAACTAAACAAGTAGGTCTTATAAGAAGGTCGTTCAGATATCTAGATAGTCCGTCCCTCATAACGATCTTCGAGAGTAAGGTGCATCCCGTTCTGGAGTACTGTCACCCCATCTGGTCCCCGAGATATGCTAGAGGCTGTCAGTTGATTGAAAATCTCCAAAGGAGGGCCACCAGACTGGTGCCTGCAATACGTCACCTCAGCTATCCAGAGAGATTAGAACACCTGCAACTGCCTAGCTTATATTGCATATGGGCAAGGGGTGATCTAATTTAAGTTTATAAACATCTTAGAGGGCACTACTCAATCGAGTGTCCATGCCTGGAGCTGGCGGACACCCGCCCCACAAGGAGTCACAGCTCAAGGTTGAAGAAGCCACAAGTCTAGAAAACTGTGAGGGCAAACATTTTCGGAGTGAGAATTGTGAACTCTTGTAACAACCTGCTAGAGTGTGTTGTGACGGCACCGAGTGTGAGCTCTTTCAAGATGACCAACACTAGAGCAGAGACGTGAACGACCGCCCAAGTGGCCAACGAGCAACAGGACACATCAGAATTGAAATAGGAGGGAACCCCTTAAGTGATGGGGGCCCTGAGGAGCCGCACAGACCGCACACAGCTGTGGCCGGTCCTGGTGTCTATGTATATATGTGTGTGTGTGTGTGTGTGTGTGTATGTGTCTGTACAATCCCGGCCAAAAGTCCTGTGCCAGGCAGTTTTGGGTAACCCGGTTATGTGACACGTCGGAGACACGCACGCACGAACACACATGGCGTGTACCAGAAACCCCGATTATGTGAATAATCCATTATATGGCGACTTGGCGTCTGTATGTGCATATTCTCTATGAACTACCCAATTTACCGATGATCAATGGTAAAATGGTAGAGTGTATTTATACTGTACTACTTTTAATATAACATTATCAGTGATATTGGCCACTGTCAGTCAGTTGATAAAACACAATGCCTCGATCACTCACTCATATCTACCATACCATACTTTCGAGTTTTAATTTAATACTTGTATCCATGTAAAACAACCGTGCTGCCGTGCATAAAGAAAGAACATGAAATGTTTGCGGTGAACTCTTACCGTTTCATGTCATATTTATTAAGTATGATGACACGAATATAAAATGGTATGCCTTAGGAGAAATTAATTACATATATGTTCCAAGCACACTTTTAATAAAGGAACGAACACACATTGTGTCTGCTAGACACCTTAATAATAGGAACAATCCATTTCAGAGCGTGTCATTGTGCTCCTACACTTTGAACTACACTACTTATCTGTGATAATATTTCTCTTTTGTGAGTGACGGGAGGAAAGATATTATATGAAACACTATATTCATAGGAGAGAGGTTCATAATGGAGACTGGAGGTGGTGGGTATATTATCCCTCTCCTATTGCTTTTACTGAAGTTATTATTGACGCCAGATCTAGTTTGAGAGTTAGGGGGAAGGGAAAATGTGAAGAATAGTGAGGAGAAGAATCAT
This sequence comes from Homarus gammarus, assembly GCA_958450375.1. Lineage (NCBI taxonomy): Eukaryota > Metazoa > Arthropoda > Malacostraca > Decapoda > Nephropidae > Homarus > Homarus gammarus. The sequence continues at coordinate 922,351 of CAUDMG010002638.1, read as the reverse complement.
CAGCGTAAGAATGCGTAGAATTAGTTGTAGTGTGAAGTAAATCATTGATAAAAAGAAGGAAGAGAATAGGTGAAAGAACAGAACCCTGTGGAACACCACTAGTGGTAGAGAAAGAGCGAGAGATCGATCCCTCGACAGCAACTGCCACGGATCAGTTCTCAAGAAAGCTAGAAATTAGAGAACAAAGTGAGAGAGAGAAGCCATAAGAGGGAAGTTTAGAAAGCAAAGACTTGTGTCACACCCTGTCAAATGTTTTGGAGATGTCGAGGGCCACGACGAAAGTTTCCCTATAATCCCTAAGAGAGAATGACCCAAGATGGGTGCAGTAGGAGAGCAGTTCACCAGTACTGTAGATCTAGCCTTGCGAAAGCCGTACTGGTGATCCGACAAAAGAGAAAGGCGTTCAAGGTGACGGAGAAAATGGAAGTTTAAGATAGTTTCGAAAGTCTTGAGGGATGAAGTTAGGGCAATGGGGACGATAGTTAGAGAGAATAGAGTGGTCACCCTTCTTCGGAATGGGCTGAACCGATGCATGCTTCCAAGAAGAAGGAAAAGTTTGGGTTTTGAGGCAAAGGCGAAAGATGAGAAAAGCACAGGGGCCAGAATATCAGTACACATCTTCAGAACACTAGGGGGTATTCCGTCCGGTCCTTTATGCAGCGTTTCTTATAATTGTTCTCCTGACACCCACATAAGACAACTCATATCTCCGATACATGGTGTAGTTCAAAGAGGATGAGCACATAACACGACATAGAATGGATTGTTCACATAATCCAGGAGTCTCGCAGGCGGTGTAGCGTGGCGTGCCAGTGTGGAGGAGGCATTTCGTCTGTACTCGCAAATACATTGGTTCCAGTCATTCAAGTTAGGTCGAAATAATTATCAATGGTATTCATTGGTTTCTTCCTGACATTGCTAGCAACTTGGCAATCTATACATGAAGCGCACCCTTTAAACCACAGAGCAACACTTAAGCTATGGGCCCGGTAGTTCCATCATGTGTTCGTGCGTGCGTGTCACCGACGTTGCCACAAAACCAGGTGAGGTAAAACTGTCTGGCACAAGACTTTTGGCCGGGACTGTACGTATGCAAATGTGTGTGTAATAATAATAATAATAATAATAATAATAATAATAATAATAATAATAATAATAATAATAATAATAATAATAATAATAATAATAATAATAATAATAATAATAATAATAATAATAATAATGTATGTATTGTGTATTAATGCATAAGTGTATTTATATATGAACGAGTTGAAAACTTGGTTGTGTGTGTGTAATAATAATAATAATAATAATATTAAAAATTATACACGGTTTATCAAAAGAGTTGCAGCCGGTGGCTGGAAATATACAAACTTACATTTGAATTAGACATAATGATATGCGTTCAATACATTTACAGGGCTGTACAGTACATAAATCAGGAGTTGTGTATTATTTTTTACAATAGATGGGATGGTGCTGTTCTTATATCTATCGGTGCGGGCTCTTATGGGCTGAATTTTGTTGTAGTGGCGGACTGCGAGAGGTGGGTGGGGGACTGCCGGTGGCAGGAGGTGGCGATGACGAGGATGGTGCAGTAGTCCACTGCCAATCCTTGCTAGTGCTTGGTGGTGGAGGTCACTGAGGGATGGCATTTCCAGGGTGGAGAGAGCGTTGGTGTAGCCGGAGTATTCTGCACCGAGCATGATTCTGCGGGCCCTTTTCTGTACCTTCTCTAGCCGACGTTGTTGGGTGGAGTTGAGAGAAGACGACCAGGCTGGTGAACGCATACGTTAATTTGGGGAGAATAAAGGCGTTGTAGATAGTCCTCAGCTCTGGCGTGGGTGTCCCAAGTGACCTAAGTCGTCGTAGCATGTAGAGTCGGTACGAGGCTGCCTTGATTGTGTTGTTTACATGGGCCTTCCAGTCCAGTTTGTGGTCTATGGTAACACCCAGGAGTTTGACAGACTGCACTAACTGGAGAGGATGGGCACCCACTGTGACTGCTGGAGCTTGCACTGGAGTGGTGGCGGTATTGATGTGCATGACTACGGTTTTGGTGTAATTGATGGTGACCTTGTTCTCCGTAGACATGCCTGTAGCCTGTCTAGGGTGCCTTGTAGCGATGAGTAATCCGGTGCGGTGTTGTCCACTGTAATCCCCACAGTGCAGTCATCCACGTACTTCCACCTGCGTGTGTGTGTGTGTGTGTGTCTATGGGCAAATTTATTTACGTCATTTGCCTTTGTCTACCCAGCAGTAATTGGGGACCTGGATGTTAATCGATTTGCGGATCGTGTTTCGGGGTGATGGTTAGCCAGTGTAATTGGCGAGTTGTTCTGTCTTCTCGGACTGTTCCTTGACACTGGGTCATGCAACTCGTTAACTTAGGGTGTAGTTGTTGTGCTAGCAACTGCTTCTACACCTGAAACAAATTCACGCCAAGGTGGCCATCCTCGATTTCGAGGGGCAACCATTATGTACAGTCAACCAAAGGTCCATCGATCCCCACACTGGCTCTTTTACTTGTAATTTTACCTCGCAATACTTGGTGAAGGGAGGCTGTATGTAATGGGGATTGTGATTAGTAGATCTATTTTCGGCTTTATCACTGTCAGAATGAATATTAAACAAACCAAAGGTAGAATTTTTATGATAATACTCTATTCATCGTTATTTAAGATCATGGCACGTTTCCAAATTTTCATATAACTGCTTAAATGGGCAACGCCACTACAAAATTCTCACATAAAATTTCAAGATTATATGAAGGAATTAATTGTCTTTATAATGTAAGCATTACATAATATAATTGGACGTAAATTAGACGGCAGACGCTATAGAATAGACTCACTTTGTCAGTCACGACATTGTATCTTCGGATATTTTAGTTATTAGTATGCGTGTGTGTGTGTGTGTGTGTGTGTGTGTGTGTGTGTGTGTGTGTGTGTGGACTAGACAAGTGTAATCCCAACGGCCTACTCCTCCTCAGCAAGTGTGTGGCACACAACCTCACTATCACCAATGCCTTGTTTATGCAGGCCAACAAGTTCAAGGGTTCGTGGCAACACCCACGATCCAAACACTGGCATCTCATTGACTATATCACTGTCAGGGAAAGAGATCGCCGAGATGTCTCATCACCCGTGCAATACGTGGCTCAAATCATTGCGACACTGATCACTGGCTCGTCAGAGCCAAGCTCTCACTTCACGTCGCCCAAAACGGCGAAGGCAACAAACCTTCAGAAGAGGTTTTAGCACTAAGCGTCTGGAGGATCCAGCGTAGCACATGATTTCAGAGAGCAGCTCGAACATGGGCTAATAAATAGCCCAACAACAAACAACCCAACTCGCAGTTTCAAATGGCATATTCTCGACACTGTCATGACAAAAATCTGCAGAGAGAACCTTGGCCAGGACTGGTTTGATGAAAATGGCCCGTCAATCATTGCACTCGTCGATGATAGATCTGCTGCTTTAACTGACTGGCAGAACAACCCTCAGTCTCGGACCAAAGCTGATACTTTCCGCAAGAATAAAGCAGTGGCCCAGGAGGAACTTCGAAATCTAAAGAACGTCTCGTTTAAAAATACACCACGTGAAACACTAAAATTTGCAGATCAGCACAAGATGCGCGAAATTTCCAATTCCACTAAAACATTTTACCGGCTAATCACTCGTGGCGCAGCCCTCATCTGCTCATCCGACGGTAACTCCATAATTAAAAACGATGAAGGCCTTCTTCAGCGTTGGAACGAGCACTGCCATCCTCTGAGGAACCGAAACACCAATGTGGATGTCCTGACTACCAAGCAGGTCCCTCAGCATCCAGAGCTGACCCATCTCAGCTATCCTCCATCCTTGGATGAGGTAGCTACCGTCATCAAACCGATGGAAAATAACAAAGCCACAGGGCCTGATGGAATCCCAGCCGAGGTGTATAGAGCAGGAGGACCTCTGTTTACCAGCTGCCTCCACTCTCTCCTGGAGAAAATATGTGAAAAGGGGGAAATCCTCCAAGCTCTTAAAGACGCCTCCATCGTCAATATTTATAAGAACAAGGGAGACGGTCAGACTGTGGCAACTACCGCGGGATCTGGCTGCTGTCCGTAGATTATCGCACGAGTTCTCCAAAACAGACTTCTTCCTGAGGCGGAAAACTTCCTCCCAGAATCTTAATGTGGCATTAGACCATTACGTGGCACCTCTGACATGATCTTTGCTGCCCGTCAGATACAGGAAAAGTGTAGAGAACTGCGTCGTGACCTGCACATGGCGTTCATCGAACTAACCAAGGCTTTCGACTCGGTCAACAGGTAAGCCCTCTGGTGGACCCTCAGCTGTTTTGGTTACCCACCAAAATACATCGCTACTGTGAGGCAACTCCACGATGGCATGAATGACAGTGTCCTGCACAATGGCACCCAGTCTGAGTTCTTCCCCATCCAAGCGGGGGTTAAATAAAGGTGTGTACTGGCACCAACTCTCTTTTCCATTTTCTTGGCTGCCTTCCTTACTCCTGACAATGGCAATTTTGTCGGCGGGGAGGACATCGAGTGCCGGATGAAGGATCTTTACAACATAAGACGACCCCAGGCAAGAACAAAGGTGTCGGCAGCTTCCATTACTGAGCTCACACTGAACGCAACCTACGGGAGATCCTGAACTCCTACGCAGATGCGTATGCACACTTCAGCCTGCCCCTGGTTCAGCCACACCTCTACCATCCATCCAGCTTAACGTACTACCCTCTATAATGTTACCTACTTTCGGTATCTCGGCTCCCACCTGTCCACCACCGCGGACATCGATGAAGAGATTCAGCATCGGATCAGATGTGCATCTCAAGCCTTTGGCTGATTCCGAAACCGTGTCTTCAGCTGTAGGGAGCTGAAATTATCTACAAAGTTACACGTGTATCGAGCAGTGGTCCTCCACACCCTGCTATAGAGCAGCGAGACATAGGTCACGTACAGTAATCACCTCAAGACACTTGAAAACTTTCACCAACGTAATCTACCTTCCATTCTCCGATTTCGCTCGGAAGACAAGAGAACAAATGCCAGTATTCTTGCTGATACCAACTTTAGAAGCATCGAGGCTACTATTATCCATGAACAACTACGCCGGACTGGCCATGTTACCCGCATGGACGACAGTAGACTGCCAAAGCAGCTACTTTACAGTCACCTAACGAATAGTAAACTTAACGCTGATGGGCAACTGAAAATGCATTAAGATAGTCTTAAGACAAACCTGAAAAAGTGCCAAATCGACCCCCTCACCTGGGAGACGATTACCCCACACCGTAACGCTTGGAGGAACACCGTACAAGATAGTGTCAATACTTTCCAGTTAGCCCGATTGCAAAAACGAGGCAGGCAAGAGCCAACGCCGGGAAGACGCTACCGCCGCCCCTCCCGCACTAGATGTAGCCCCCTCACATGTGCAACATTTGTAATCGACCCTGGCGGTCCCGTATCGACCTCTTAGTCACCTTAGAACTCACCAACCTAGGTGACATCCTTGATAACTCATATCATTGTATTATAGCAAAGTACTAGTAGTAGTGTGTGTGTGTGTGTGTGTGTGTGTGTGTGTGTGTGTGTGTGTGTGTGTGTGTGTATAAATAAATTGCATTCCCAATTACGGTAGTTATAACACGAACTATATGTGAAATGTGTGTTATTTGAAAAATGAAGCATCCTAGTGGCAGCTGATGAATGAAGTTTAATATCTGGATCCCTTTTGTTGAACTAAAAATCGACAATTGTTCGACAAAAGATTGTGTACTCGTCGTTAGGTAGCAACATTTTCAATAGTTACCCATCTTATTTATAACCTCAGCATCAGGCTTTGTGCTCACCAATTACATATCAATTGGCATGGTCTAATCAGCCAATAAGAGCTTGACCGAAGTGTAGTGAATACGGGATCAATAGTAGATATTTCTTCTGCCACCATGAACACGACGCAACAGCACATAGCAACTTGCGGCCAAATAATCGCCTTCCGAAGAAAAGAAGGCTTAAAGCTACGGTCACACTAGAGCTTTCGGTGCAATAAATCCAGGATAGCATTTCATCCACAGGCAACAATTCAAAGGTACGATCCGCATATTGGTCACACTGGCGAAAGGAACCATTGGCCAGGCGCCCAGCTCGCACGGCTGGTTTGAGCTCAGTTGGAGAACAGGATGGCTTTATTGTATGTTTCTGTGGCAGCACTAACCGTTCTAGTGAGATGTGTGGTCCTGTTAAAGAAGTCCCAGAGGAAAAGGAAACGATTGTAGCGTCCAAGCGATGTTTGTTTACAAAGTGACGCAAGTACTCTAGAGTAAAAAAAAATTCTAGTCGGCAAATATTCTTATTCTTATTATTTTTTTTATTTACTATGACATTACTGCTCGCGTTTTGTTATTGAAATTCAATTTTTATTTGTTTTTTAATTTTAAATTTGATAAGAAAAATATGAACGGTATAAATTTGATTAATACAATAGACTCCAGCAAATTTCAATCCACTGTACCGTAGATTTTCAGACGCTCCATATCGTCCCACTTCTGACAACAAATAAGTTGTCGCTGTAGAGACAACCTGAGGAGTTTGTTGAAAAATTAACGCTACGGTGGACTTATTCTGGGAAGAAACCCTACTGTGACCGCAGCTTTACGGTGAGTGCCATTGTGGACCGACTTGCTGTTTCGACTTCAACTGTGAAGAAATAGATCAGGATATATGCCGACACGAGTGTTTTAACTGATTTTGGTATTTATGAAAATTTCAGATTGAATCGGGATATAAAAAATATCTAACACATTTATTTTTATATAAATGATGATAATGGAACTATTCTGACGTAACTGTTATGATTGTAAAGGTTATAAAGGTTATGAGTGTATGCCATAGAATTAATGGCATACCAGGTTATGGCACAGGAAATGCAAAAACAGTATTGTGTATATTTTCAGAACGAAGACCACGCCCCCGACTGACTACTAGGAATGAGAATGAAACCATAATAGCAGTGATCCAAAACAACCCTTTTTCCAACGCTGCCGCCACCAGAGAGGCATTACACTTAAAGGTCTGTGCACAGACTGTCGGGCGGACATACAACACCGAGTCCCTGCCGTAAAGAAACGGCTAACTGAACAACACCGCACTGGTCGCCTCCAGTTTGCCCGGCAATATGTGGGGGAGGACCTGGAGTTTTGGTCGAGTAGTATTCACGGATGAGAAGACTTTTGCCAGTACTAACCACGGTAAAATTCATTTGTGGCGGCCAAATTGCACGGGGTAATTAAACTTAACATATTAACAAGTCCAAAATGATTCAAATAAGATTTAGACCGTATTTGCCGACAAAACCGTAAAACATATAACAGCTCATTAAACAATTTGAAATAAAAGTCATTTAATATTATCGCATAGCATTAAAACTTATTTTTAGGTATTATACTACAAACTTAATATAAGATGTAATAGCTTGATTAGGCCAACATATATATATTTGTATCGTACTTTACCTTCCTGCAGATACGACAGGGCCCACATATACGAGGTGCCTAGAAGTGGGCATGTGACGCTGAGCGTGTGGGGTTACATATCCCTGCACGGTATGGGAGATGTTTTCTGAATTGAGGGGAGGTTTACGGCCAATAAATACCTAGACATCCTTGGGAATCAGTTCCTCCCTTCAAATCAGGAATGCAATTTCACATTCCCTGCAGCGCCAATTATTTTTATTCATGACATATGCCCCATCCACGCGGCCAGAGCAGTGCGTCAGTGGTTTGACGGGCAGCAATACCTAAGGCTCCTGGAATTGCCGAGCAAGGGATGAGACATTAATCCAATTGAAAATATCTGGGCAAGAATAGTCAATTCCTGGGAGCCCGAGTTTGAGACGGCGTCAAACCAGCTGTTCGACCGTGTGACAAGACAGTGGGAGATTTTTAGAAACAAGCCTGAGCTTGTTAGAAACAACGTATCTTCTATGCAGAGGAGGCTACATGCTGTAATTGATAAGGAAGGTGAATGGGCCCGATACTAAACAATATAATACATGTGTCTATACTTTAATCCTCGAAATAAATAAATAATGTATAAACCTAAATTGAAATTATGTAATAACAATAATGCCAGTTGCAATATAATTCTAAAGGAAAAAAGTGAGGAACTAAAAGCTCACATAACAACTGAGAGTTATTCAACCCCTTTCTGAGTCTTTATCAACTCTAAATACTGAGTATATATAAGTATAATTTGCCTTTGACTTCTCTGTCTGTTTCTCTGTCTCACTCACTGTCTCTCTCCCTCTTCCTTTCTTTCTGTCTGTTTGTCTGCCTCCCTCTCTCACTCTCTATCAGTGAGTGATTTATAACAATACCGCCAAATGCAGTTAGTACAACACCAAAATGACCACTTCAGTTTTTCTCTTCTTCACACATCCGTCTGCCCTTTAACTTATGTCAAATTATATTATGTAATGCTCATATTATAAAGACAATTAATTCCTTCGTGTATTTTCTTAAATTATTTAAGAAAATATACGAACATTTGGAAATTTGTCATGATCTTAAATGATGATGAATAGTTTATTGTTATAAAAACTCTACCTTTGAATTGTTTAATATTTACCCTGACAGTGATACAGCTGAAAATGGATCCACCAAACACATTCCCATTACATACACCAAGTATTGCCAGGTAGAGTTCCGAGTACTAGAGCCCGGGTCTGGTCGATGGATCTTTGGCTGACTGTACGTAAGTAGAGTGTGTGTGTATGGCATATAGGTCAAGAACAGAAGCATCTATAGAATTCAGGATAACACACAAACCTCTGCAGGCACTATTACTATCAGATCAAAGGTTTGGGTCACAGTATTAAAGATGATACCAGCTCGCGTGTGTTGGTATCTTCCTGAAGTAGCAGTAAAGTGGTATCTTTGACTCCATCAGGGCTTTATGTCTCCATCACCAACACTACCTACCATTATTTGGTTATTTTGAATCACATGATTATAAAACACTTCAAAATAATTACATATGAAACAGAGTAAATGCCATGACTGTACAACAGACGAACAAAACGATTTAATAGCATCAAAGCGGTGGGTATCGAGTAACGTTAGTGAAACCTGGGTAACGTTGTCCGTAGACTTCATAGTCAATGTATATACAATGAAAAACAAAGTAGTGTTGTGAAATTTGGTGAAAACATATGCCGAAGTGCTAAACTTTTGGTGCGCTCTGCCATGCGGTAGAGGGCTCTCATAATGTTTCACGAGTTATATTTAATCTTCGGACAAAACCGCGACACGACTTTTGTTTTTGATTGTACACTCACACGCCGTAGTTTCGATGCACCCTCTATCCCTACTCTTGGCTCGAGGGAAGTCGTAGTCAGGGCGGCAAACCGAACGGTCCCTCTTGTATAGTGATATATTCTCTCAAATATTACATCGTGAACTGCTATTATTACAATCCAGCGAAGCTTCGAGCTACCACATTGCACCACTGAACGATGAGTGGGGGGGGGGGGACGTTCGGTATGAAGCCAAGGCTACGACTTCCATCGAGTCAGGAGTAGGGGTAGAGGGTGCATCGAAACTATGGCGAGTGAGTGTACGATTCACTACTGTTTTTCTCTCTTTGTGATGCATAAAAAAAAAAAGTTCTAAGCTTATATACTGTAGTGTCCTGATACTATTTTGTAACTGAAGAAAAAAATGTGCGATAAACAACATTTTATTGCAAAGGGATACAGAAATATGAGTAAAGGTTAGAAGGTCGCCAGCAAAGCACAGTGATGTAACATAACAAATATGAAACAGGGAAAGAGGTAAAGGATGACTGTAACAAAGACCGACAAAAAGAACTTGAAAACACGAAACGTAAACATTTGTCAACGGGCAACAAAGACGAGGCTCTCTGTGTAGTCGAATCAAAGTTGAAGTTTCTAACTTTCTCCTCGTTAGTTCATGAACAACACAAGCAATAGAAAGTAAAAGTGAACAAATTACTTTTTCATCACTACGTTCAACTTTCTTTATACAGATCTCTCAGTGTTTAAAAACCCTGCAGGCGCTCACTACTTTGTTAATCAGGGACCAAATGAAGATCTAAAAGAAGGAATTACTCGCTTGAAGTTTAAAAGTTGTCGTCTGGTGCAGAAAATCTTGAGATATGGTGAGCTGCTCTTTATTGACCCTGACCGTTGAGGTACCTAAGTGTAGCTAAAACAAACTCTAACATATCTTCAGATACTTTCGAGGTACTTAATGTACACACATAAAGCCTGAAAGTAGCCGAACTTTACCCCTGAGTACAATGTTAACTTTACTCAAGCGATTATTGTCATCGTATTTAAAAGCTTAAGACACTATTCACGAGATGAGGTCATTGTACTAAGAAGATCAATTTACTTTATTCAAACAAGTACGAAATCTTACTTCCTGGGCAGGAAGGGGAGGGGCAGAGAGGGGAGGGGAGGGGAGGGGAGGGGAGGGGAGGGGAGAGGCAGAGAGGGGAGGGGAGGGGAGAGGAGGGGAGGGGCACCGTACTCAAGGGACTCAAGAATAACAATATCAGATGTACATATTAACTGCCCGGCCTTGAATACCTTATTTTAATAATATCACAATATCAAAACACGGGAAAACAGAAGCTAAGAAACACAAGGGACACTGCCCTAAACAGAAGATATTACCCACTATTGACCTCTGACCCTAAAAATGACCTTTGTGATAGAGGGTGAAGTCATTCGCCACATTATTCGTCTGTTTGACATAAACCCCTCTGTAAGATGACATCATATTAATCCCCTCAACGATTTAGAAGTTATAAAGGCGATGAAAAAATACGGGACGGACGGACAAACGAATGGAAAGACGGCAGGAAAGATAAACAAACAATCGGACTGATGGATGAAACGGACAGAGAGACGAGCAACACCGAAACAAAACACTCTCTCTCAGTATGTACTAAAGCCCCTACCTGGTAAACAGAATCCAATACAAAATCAACACACAGCTTTTACATCGAGGGAGAGAATACACGCGTTGAATAAGCTCCATTTATATATATGTATGAGAATCTGTATTTATATATAAATAAACGGTGATGAAGCTGGGAAAAGACGAAAAATAATATTTCTCTGTCTCTTTTACTTTCCTCATTACAGAGGAATATTAGTGGTGTCAGGATAGTTAATGAGAATAATAATGAATATGATGTACAGAGAATGTAATGAAGAACATTCGTCCCCTGATGTATATATATACTGTGTGAATAAACTTTGTGTGTGTGTGAGAGAGAGAGAGAGAGAGAGAGAGAGAGAGAGAGAGAGAGAGAGAGAGAGAGAGAGAGAGAGAGAGACTCCAGTTAAACGTGCCGTTGAGGTAGACAAAAGGAAGGCTTAATGATTGCAACACAACACTGATCACACTAGAATGACTAGACGATAACAGACGAGTGTTAGACGCTGTATTTAGCAATCAGGGAATTCTCCATTTATATACAAATTGAAGTTACAAAAAATGTGAAATAAAAAGAACACAAAAGAAGAAAGGAGTTTCGTTACGCGTATATTTAATGCACAAAATTTTTAACATTCTGCTATGAAAATAAAATTGAAATTGAAATGTCTAATTTGGCTAAATTAATCAAAGAAATTGACCCATTTGAGCGACATCAAGCAAATGGCACCAAGCACATGGCACTCCGCAAATGACACCTAACGAATGACACATAGCGTATGGCACCCAGCACATAGTTCTCTTCTCAGTGGCTGACACCCGGCTTTACTCCTAAAATCATTAGTATACAAACTTTAACTAAGGTGTTTCAACCGTGTTGTGAGTTATGCTCGGGAAATAAAACTCACACACCGACTTCGACAGACGAACGTACAGACCAATGAACCCATTTCTTTATCCCTACCACCTCGGCCCTCGCGCCCCGAACACCTCCACCCCACTATTCACACCTCATCCACCCCCACCCCACTATTCACACCTCATCCACCCCCACCTCACTATTCACACCTCCTCCACCCCACATCACTATTCACACCTCCACCACCCCCACCTCACTATTCACACCTCCTCTACCCCCACCTTACTATTCAAACCTCCTCTACCCCCACCTCACTATTCAACCCTCCTCCACCCCCACCACACTATTCACACCTCCTCCACCCCACATCACTATTCACACCTCCACCACCCCCACCCCACTATTCACACCTCCTCTACCCCCACCTTACTATTCACACCTCCTCTACCCCCACCTCACTATTCAAATCTCCTCCACCCCCACCCCACTATTCACACCTCATCCACCCCCACCTCACTATTCACACCTCCTCCACCCCACATCACTATTCACACCTCCACCACCCCCACCTCACTATTCACACCTCCTCTACCCCCACCTCACTATTCAAATCTCCTCCACCCCCACCTCACTATTCAAACCTCCTCCACCCCCACCTCACTATTCAAACCTCCTCCACCCCCACCTCACTATTCACACCTCCTTCACCCCCACCTCACTATTCACACCTCCTCCACCCCCACCTCACTATTCACACCTCCTCCACCTCCACCCCACTATTCACACCTCCTCCACCTCCACCCCACTATTCACACCTCCTCCACCTCCACCCCACTATTCACACCTCCTCCACCTCCACCCCACTATTCACACCTCCTCCACCTCCACCCCACTATTCACACCTCCTCCACCCCCACCTCACTATTCACACCTCCTCCACCTCCACCTCACTATTCACACCTCCTCCACCCCCACCTCACTATTCAATACTCCTCCACCCCCACCTCACTATTCACACCTCCTCCACCTCCACCTCACTATTCACACCTCCTCCACCCCCACCTCACTATTCACACCTCATCCACCTCCACCTCACTATTCACACCTCCTCTACCCCCACCTCACTATTCAAACCTCCTCCACCCCCACCTCACTATTCAAACCTCCTCCACCTCCACCTCACTATTCACACCTTCTCCACCCCCACCTCACTATTCACACCTCCCCTACCCCCACCTCACTATTCACACCTCCTCTACCCCCACCTCACTATTCACACCTTCTCCACCTCCACCTCACTATTCACACCTCCTCTACCCCCACCTCACTATTCACACCTCCTCCACCCCCACCTCACTATTCACACCTCCTCCACCCCCACCTCACTATTCAAACCTCCTCCACCCCCACCTCACTATTCAAACCTCCTCCACCCCCACCTCAATGTTCACACCTCCGCCACCTCCACCTCACTATTCACACCTCCTCTACCCCCACCTCACTATTCAAACCCCCTCCACCCCATCTCCCTGTTCACACCTCCTCCACCCCTACCTCACTATTCAAACCTCCTCCACCCCCACCTCACTATTCAAACCTCCTCCACCCCCACCTCAATGTTCACACCTCCTCCACCCCCACCTCAATGTTCACACCTCCGCCACCTCCACCTCACTATTCACACCTCCTCCACCCCCACCTCACTATTTACACCTCCTCCACCTCCACCCCACTATTCACACCTCCTCCACCTCCACCTCGCTACTCAAACCTCTCTTAACTAATCACCAAGACGGTCACTCCCACACCAATCACCACGGCAATTACCCCCTACACCAATCACCACGGCACTTACCCCCTACAGTACCTACACCAATCACCACGATAGTTATCCCTTACACCAATTACCACGACTGTCACCCCTGTGGCCTACGCCAGTTACCACGGCACTCACCCCTTATGTCAATCATCACGACAGTTACCAACTACACCAATCACCACGACAGTCACCCGTACAACAATCACCACGACAATTACCCTTTACAGCAATCACCACGACAGTTAACCCCGACAGCAACCACCACGGTAGTCATCCCCTACAGGGCCTACACCAGTCACCACGGCAGTCACCCCCACACCAATAACCACGGTTGGGAGTCATCCAAACACCAATCACCACGGCAGTCACCCCCGCCACCCATAATCCTCCCTGCAATCACCTGCTTCGTTGAATATTGGATGAAGATAAAAAAAAACGGTTCAGGGATGTGGGAGCAAGAAGAAATAAATGTAAATTAAGAAATATCATCTATCGTACCTAAGTAACTTATTAGTTGATCTCGTCTCTGTGTGTGTGTGTGTGTGTGTGTGTGTGTGTGTGTGTGTGTGTGTGTGTGTGTGTGTGCTTACCCATGGCATGACAAGAAAGAATAACAATAAAGATGGAACATCCCCAAAATAAAAATTAAACAATACAAAACGTAAAAACAGGAAAAAATACTAATAGGAAGATAAAGATTAACGCAAATTAACATTAACAACGTGTGTAAGGGATCCACTCGCTTACTTCATTATCTTACTAACTCTCTTTACAAATTCCTTAAATAGATCTCAGCCGGTGTCTTAAAAACCAACCCCTCCCCCACATCATAATTCCCCGGCCATCGACTCTAAATGCCGAGTATTTGTGGCGTGGGATGCGTGCGTGTGTTGGAGGCATCGAGTCTCTCGTGAATACAGGAATAGCCCAGTTCTCAGTCACAGTGTTACCGGTGAGACTGTGAAAGACGGAGAAAATTGGTATGTGTATGTGTATGTGTGTGTGTGTGTGTAATAATAATAATAATAATAATAATAATAAACAGTTTTTTAGAGTTGCAGCAGGTGGCACAAAATATACAGACTTACATTTGATTTAGACATAATGATATAATATGCATTGAATACATTTACAGGGCTGCATAGTACATAAATCAGGAGTTGTTTATTATTTTAACAATAGATGGGATGGTGCTATTCTTATATCTATCGGTGCGGGCTCTTATGGGCTGAATTTTGTTGCAGTGGCGGAGTGCGCAAGGTGGATGGGGGGCTGCCGGTGCCAGGAGGTGGCGATGAAGAGGGTGGTGCATTAGTTGGCTGCCAAACCTTTCCAGTGCTTGGTGGTGGAGGTCACTGAGGAATGGCATTTCCAGGGTGGAGAGAGCGTTGATGTAGCCGGAGTATTCTGCGCCGAGCATGATTCCTCAGGCCCTTTTCTGTACCTTCTCTAGCTGACGTTGTTGGGTGGAGTTGAGAGAAGACGTCCAGGCTGATGAGGCATACGTTAGTTTGGGGAGAATAAAGGCGTTGTAGATAGCCCTCAGCTCTGGCGTGGGTGTCCCAAGTGACCTAAATCGTCATAGCATGCAGAGACGGTACGAGGCTGCCTTGACTGTGTTATTTACATGGGCCTTCCAGTCAAGTTTGTTGTCTATAGTTACACCCAGGAGTTTTACAGACTGCACCAGCTGGAGAGTGTGTGTGTGCGTTTGTGTATGTGTATGTGTGTGTGTGTGTGTGTGTGTTTGTGTGTGTGTGTGTGTGTGTGTGTGTGTGTGTGTGTGTGCCCCAAAGGGATGGCACATAGGCTCACTGGCATGTGGACACGTCCTGGCGCCTACCAACCACCGCCTTGCAGCCTTGCGTATTAACCTTGGAAGGTATAAGGCTATGGGAGTAAAGCCCAAACGAAAAATCTGCGGTGGAGCCCCGCATCAGGCAGGCATGCTTACAAAGCTCCAACAAGACCTCAACGGTGGTGTAGGCGGAAGGGCACCATGGAATCCCATCTACTACACCGGCGGAAGAATGCAATGCCTGATGAACAGGCTACCAAGGCGAAATCCAAAAAACTGGGCTATCCGCAGTCCATTGCAACTCTCTCTCTCT
Source organism: Homarus gammarus (assembly GCA_958450375.1). Classification (NCBI taxonomy): domain Eukaryota; kingdom Metazoa; phylum Arthropoda; class Malacostraca; order Decapoda; family Nephropidae; genus Homarus; species Homarus gammarus. Next base: position 906,579 of record CAUDMG010002638.1, on the reverse strand, counting down.
CCCCAGTCCTTGCAACACTTGCACCACTGCATCAGGAAAAGAAAGAGCCAAGATGTGTGGTTGCAGCCTACACTCCTGCCTCGCCACATAATCAACTCACGCGCAGCCATCACCCAGCTCACCAAGCCTCTAATCATCATGGAAACCAATTATACCCCCCAAAAGTCCTATGGCGACGGACGAGTGGCGACGGGGACAGGCAGAGATAACTACCGGGAGGGTCTAGTCACAACTCTGCACATGGGCGGCACAGATAAGATGGTCGTTTATGCACTGGGATCTAGGCAGCAATGCAATCCGGTCCTGTCTGTGTGACTGAGCAGCCCTTACGAGGAGCTACTCTGCTCACCCCTCACGGGGATGAGGCTAGAAAATGTGCCCTAAACATAGCCTGCCTAAAATCCAACCAGACTGGGCAACCGCACCCAGAAAGGTCATCCATATGCGGTCGAAAACACAATCAAAATCACAGATCCAAACAAAAACAAACCATATAACCTCTTATGGTCACTGCATGGAATGTCAGGACCCTTGTGGATACTGGCACAAATAAGCATCCTGAAAGAAGAACTGCCCTTTGGCAAAAGAGCTGGCTAGATATAACATCGACAAAGCAGCCATCAGTGAGTCCCAGCTCCCAGAAGAGGGCCAACTCACAGAACGGGGGTCTGGCTATACCTTCTTCTGGAAGGGTAAGCCTGCTGCGGAGAGAAATCGCATTTATGGAGCTGGCATTGCCATCCGCCAATGCATCCTATACAGACTAACTGAAATGGCTGTTGGGATCAATGAGCGCCTAATGACGCTTCGAATCCCACTGAATCACTCACGCCATGCCTTCTTCATCAGTGCATACGCCCCAACCCCGGATGCAGAGGATGACATAAAGGAGGCCTTTTATGCCGATCTTGACAGAGTGCTAACCTCTATCCCCAGAGAAGACAAGGTTGTGCTCCTTGGCGATTTCAATGTCAGAGTTGGCAGAGATGCTAACATTTGGCAGGGAACCATAGGGAGAAATGGACTAGGCAAGTGTAATCTCAACGGCTTACTCCTTCTGAGCAAGTGTGCTGCTCATAACCTCACTATCTCCAATACCTTGTTTAGGCAAGCCTACAAGTTCAAGGGATGGTGGCAACACCCACGATGCAAACACTGGCATCTCATTGACTACATCACTGTAATCAAAGTACTCATCGATGATAAATGTGGTGCTTTTACTAATTGGCAGAACAACCCTCAGTCTCGGACCAAAGCTTATACTTTCTGCAAGAAGAAAGCGGCAGCCCAGCAGGAACTTCGCAATCTAAAGAACGACTGGCTTAAAGATAATGCGTGTGAGCACAAAACTTGCAGATCAGCACAAGATGCGCGTATTTTTCATTTCCACTAAAATATTTTATGGGCCAGTCACTCGTGGTGCAGCCCCCCTTCGCTCATGTGACGGTAACCACATAATTAAAGAAGACGAAGGCCTCTTTCAGCGCTGGAAACAGCACTACCATTCATTCCTCAACCGAAACACCGATGTGGATGTCCTGACTAACCAGCAGGTCCTTCAGCATCCAGAGCTGACCAACTTCAGCTATCATCCATCCCTGGATGAGGTAGTTACCGCCGTCAAACAGATGAAAAACAACAAAGACTCAGGGCCTGATGGAATCCCTGCCGAGGAATATAGAGCAGGGGGACCTCTACTTACCTGCCATCTCCACTCTCTCCTGGAGAATATATGGGAAAAGGAGAAAATCCCCCCAGGGAGACCGGTCAGACTGTGGCAACTGCCGTGGAATCTCGCTGCTCTCCGTAGCTAGTCCTCCTAAACAGACTTCTTCTTCAGGCGGAAAACTTCCTCCAAGAATCTCAATGTGGTTTTAAATCATCACGTGTCACCACTGACATGTTCCTTGCTGCCCGCCAGATACAGGAAAAGTGCAAAGAACAGCGTCGTGACCTGTACATGGCTTTCATCGACCTAACCAAGGCCTTTGACTCGGTCAAGAGGGAAGCTCTCTGGTGGACCCTCAGCCGTTTTGACTGCCCACCAAAATTCATCTCCATTGTGAGGCAACTCCACGATGGCATAAACGGCAGTGTCCTGAAACAACGGCACCCATTCAGAGTTCTTCCCCATCCAAACAGGGGTTAAACAAGGGTGTGTACTGGCACGAACTCTCTTTTCCATCTTCTCGGTTGCTTTCCTTACTCGTGCCAGTGCCAATTTAGCCAGTGGGGTGAACATCGAGTACCGGGTGAAGGGAGGGGGGGGGGGGTCTTTTCAACAGAAGACGACTTCAGGCAAGAACAAAGGTATCAACAGCTTCCATTACTGAGCTTCAGTATGCAGACGACCTCACCCTTGTTGCTCACACTGAACACGACCTATAGGAGATCCTGATCACCTATGTAGACGCGTATGCACACTTCGGCCTTGAGGTGAATGTACGTAAGACTCAGATTCTCTTTCAGCCTGCCCCTGGTTCAGCCACACCTTCAACATCCATCCAGATTAACGGTACTACCCTCTCTAATGATACCCACTTTCGGTATCTCTGCTCCCAGCTATCCTCCACCGCGGACATCGATGATGAGTTCAACATCGGATTAGAAGAGAGTCTCAAGCCTTTGTCAGACTCCGTTCCCGTATCTTCAGCTGTAGGGAACTGAAATTATCTTCAAAGTTGCACTTATGTAGAGCAGTGGTCCTCCTCACCCTGCTATATGGCGGCGAGACATGGATCACATACAGGAGGCACCTCAAGGCACTTGAAAACTTTCACCAACTTAGTCTATGTTCCATCCTCCGATTTCGCTGGGAAAACAAGAGAATGAATGCCAGTATTCTCGCGGTCACCAACTGTAGGAGCACCGAGGTTACCATTATACAAGAAAAACTACGTCGAACTGGCCATTATTACCCATATGGCGACAGTAGACTGCCAAAGCAGCTTCTTTATAGTCACCCAACGAATAATAAGCGTAACGCTGGCGGGCAACTGAAAAGGTATAAGGATAGTCCTAAGACAAACCTGAAAATGTGCCAAATCGACCCCCTCAACTGGGAGACGATTACTCCACACCGTAACGCTTGGAGGAGCACCACACAAGAAGCTGTCAATACTTTCAAGTTATCCCGACTGCATACCGAGGCAGACAAGAGACAACATCGGAAAGACACTGCAGCCGCCTCTCCTGCAATAGATGGAACCTTCCAGACGGGCAACATCTGTTAACGACCCTACCGGTTCCGTATCGGCCTCTCAAGTCACCTCAAAGCTAAGGAACGAAGGTGACCTTTCCAATAAGTCATTTCTTTGGATGATCGTCATTCTCGATTCCGAGAGACAGCAAAGTAGTAGTAGTAGTAGTAGCTATAGCGCAGGAGGTGGGCGCCTCGAACTGGTTAACTACGTTACCGATAAGGGCAAATGGTTTCAGCCTTAACAAACAAGAATTTACAGATGCCATTGCTCTAAGGTACGGTTGGCCAGTAGATGGTTTGCCCTCCCAATGCGTGTGTGGCTCTTCCTATGACGGCGATCACGCCATGGTCTGCAAGAAGGGGGGCTTCATATGCATGCGGCATGACGAGGTAAGGGATCTCACAGCAAATATGTTGAAGGAAATCTGCCGGGACGTCATGGTAGAACCGACCCTCCTTCCACTGGATGGTGAGATCTTCCAACACAGGACTTCAAACACATCTAACGAAGCCCGTGTGGACGTCAGTGCTCGAGGATTCTGGACGCGGGGACAGCGAGCTTTCTTCGACATCAGGATTTTCGATCCCATGGCCACTTGTCACCGTAACCTAGCTCTCGATGCTGCACATAGGAGGAACGAGAACGACAAGAGAAGGGCATATGGGGAGAGAATTCAAAACGTTGATCAAGGCAGCTTCACTCCTCTAGTGTTCACAACCTCTGGTGGGATGGGCCCAAGTGCAAGATGTTTCTACGCCAGACTCGCGGAGGTGATCTCCGAACAGAAGCAGCAGCCCAGAAGTTATGTTACAGCATGGATGAGATGTCGACTGTCCTTCTCTCTCCTTCGGTCGGCTTTGCTCTGCCTCAGGGGAACGAGAGCTTCTGCCCCTACTTCGACAACTGCTGCAGATATTGACTATGAGGCTACAGTCACTGAATGCCGCATAGATCTGCGGCTCAACTAATTTAACACAGATAGGATAGCTTATTATGTATTAGGGTATTTAATATTAAGGTAAATAAATGGTGGCGAAGGTGTGGCTATTGGGGGAGGCTGGAGGCCACGTTTAGTAAAAAAAAAAAAAAAAAAAAAAAAAAAAAAAAAAAAAAGTAGTAGTAGTAGTAGTAGTAGTAGGCCTGGGCAGCGTGGGTGTGTTGGGGTGCCTTCCCTGATTTAAAGTGTTATTAGTGGGGATATACTCAGTTTGTGGGAGCGAGAATTTCACAGTGTGTCGATGAACGTTGGATGTCACCTTGAGCATCATCGCCGACGGCTCTTCTCATTCCTTACGACATTAAACGCAAATATTGCTCGTGTTCACCGGCGATCTTCAAGTAAGCCTGTGAGTGTTTGAATGGTGGGTGGCTGGAGTTGCCAAGTGTCAGTGCCAGTGTGTCGATAGGCCTACCCTAGCAAGGGTGGCATCGCGACTCTCGCCCCTATGGGGCCAAGTGCCTTGCGCTTTCGGTCGCCTCAAGTAACGGCCACTCCATGTAGTGTCGGCTGACCAAGTGAGTATATATAACTAATGTTACATCAGCGAAACCATAGAAATGGTGGCTATCTCTACCAAAGTGACATAATCAAGTGTTAGGTGTGACAATTCTTGCTCCCAGTGGATTATTCTCATGTGTGGATTATCGCCCACATGGGGGGTGCCCGACACAACCACACGCGCGCGTATGCCCTTACTACTCGGACACCGCAGGCCAGGCCGTCACCTCTGTGCCTCATACGCATAAGATCTAGTTTCTTCGTCCGTATGGGCCCAATAGCAGAGGTTGGAGGCGGAAATATCTGTCGCCCAAGGTGCTGGTCACTATGCCTGGCAACAGTCTTTGCTGCGTCTGTGCTAGCCCGAACCAAAACTGCACAAATTGTCTTTGTGCGAGAAACAACCGATCATGTGTGGATTGCAGGAAGCTAGACCAGTGTCGGAACCCACGTCGCAGGGAGCCGACACAGGCGGCCACAGTGGATATCGCCGGGACCCAACCACCAGATGATATCCGAAATGATAGCAGTGAGTCTACTCAACCCGAAAATGTAGTACTAATAAATGCTGCTCCCTCAGTAGCAGGTGTCCAGGAGGAGAATGAGAGACAGCCGCCTCAGTGGAAAGGCATGTCGATGGAAAATGCAGGCGTATGGGTCAAAGAAACCTACTCAGAAATTGTCAAGTGGTCGCCTGCTAACTTATTTGAACCACCCAAGTGTGCGGCCACCAAAGAAATGATTCGGGAGATGACATGCTTCATGACTGATTACACTCAGGACCGCTTCCTCGCCCCCCTAGCTCTTCAAATACTGGCAATAATACCACATCTATTTTGTCAGAGGACACACACAAAGGCTAAGCACAAAGAAAATGTGGCAGCAATGAAGAGAAGATTGACAATGTGGCGGACTGGGGCCCTAGATGATCTCCTATGTGAAGCAAGAACACTGCAGGAGAGACTAAAATCTACGGGTGACGGAAAGCAAAACACCGATGACGTGGCAAGCAAATTTGGAAACAAAATGCGTGTGGGAAAAGTGTCTCTCGCGGTAAGATCTCTCACACAGGAATCCTTCGGTGGAGTGATGCCAATAAACAGAGAGACATTAAAACTATTGAAAGAGAAACATCCCCCTGCAAGCGAAAATGAAGGCATCAGGCTCCAGGGTGACTATATCCCACCAAATGCTGTCCTGTTCGAGAAAATAACAGGAGAGATGGTGTGGAAAAAGGCACTGAAGACTCGAGGAGGAGCCGGCCCTTCAGGTCTGGATGCAAACGGTTGGAGAGTCATCCTCAGCACAAACAAGTTTGGCCCTGTAGCAAGCGATCTCTGCACTGCCATTGCCGCCCTTGCAAGAAAGCTTGCATCCTCTTGCTGCCATCACCTCCAGGCCCTGATGGCCTGCCGCCTTATTCCTCTGGAAAAGAAACCAGGATGTAGACCTATAGGGGTGGGGGAAGTGCTGAGGCGGATCATCGGAAAGTGCATAATGGAGGTGGTAAAGGACGATGTCAGGGCAGCAGCAGGGAACCTACAAGTGTGTGCTGGCCACCAGGCTGGTGGGGAGGCGGCCATTCACGCCATGAGATTGATATTTGAGCAGCGTGATTGTGAGGCCGTTCTCCTGGTGGATGCTTCAAACGCATTCAACATACTTAACCGCAAGGCTGCACTGCACAACATCAAGATCAAGTGTCCTAGCTTTGCGATGTATGTTGAAAATTCGTATAGGAATCCTTCAGACCTCTACATAGTAAACAACAAGGCTCTACGAGGTGATACCATCCTACAGTCGACCGAGGGAACAACACAGGGGGACCCCGTTGCAATGGCAATGTATGCAATAGGCCTATCAGTGCTCCAACAAGAAATAAAGTATGAAACAACTGGGGTCAAACAAGTGGCATATGCTGATGACCTCACAGGAGCAGGAAAAGTGGAGGACATCAAAAAGTGGTGGGACCTGGTAACATCGCGAGGTCCACAAATAGGGTACCACCCAAACGCCAGCAAATCCTTCCTCATCGTGAAGCCAGATCATTATGATCGGGCTCTGGAGGTTTTCGGCGAAAGTGAGGTCAAAATAACTAAGGACGGCCAAACACATCTAGGCGCAGTAATTGGCACTACGGACTTCAAGACCCAGTACGTAGTGGGAAAGGTGAATGAGTGGGTTAGCGAAATCCAAGCTCTATCGGAGATTGCTAACACAGAGCCACATGCGGCCTTTGCAGCATTCACCCATGGAGTCAAGCATCGTTGGAACTACCTGATGCGTACCATCCCTGAGATCGGACCCCTCCTCCACCCTTTGGAAGAAGCAATCAGTGTCAAGTTCATTCCCAAACTAGTGAAACACCCCGACTTAACCCTAGCAGAAACAACACTTCTTGCACTTCCACCAAGACTGGGAGGGATGGGACTAACTAATGCAGAGGAGATTGCTGACTCTGAACATCAAAATTCACTTAAGCTCACGGCAGCCCTCACTGACCACATAATAGCCCAGAATGCAACAGGGGAAGTGGACACCAGCGAAGTTAATAAGATCCGTAGGTCCATTACAACAGATCGGCAGCACTGCCAAAATGACATGTTGCAGCAACTATTGCTGCAGGTTCCAGAAAATTTGACAAAAAAAGTAGCTATAGCGCAGGAGGTGGGCGCCTCGAACTGGTTAACTACGTTACCGATAAGGGCAAATGGTTTCAGCCTTAACAAACAAGAATTTACAGATGCCATTGCTCTAAGGTACGGTTGGCCAGTAGATGGTTTGCCCTCCCAATGCGTGTGTGGCTCTTCCTATGATGGCGATCACGCCATGGTCTGCAAGAAGGGGGGCTTCATATGCATGAGGCATGACGAGGTAAAGGATCTCACAGCAAATATGTTGAAGGAAATCTGCCGGGACGTCATGGTAGAACCGACCCTCCTTCCACTGGATGGCGAGATCTTCCAACACAGGACTTCAAACACATCTAACGAAGCCCGTGTGGACGTCAGTGCTCGAGGATTCTGGACGCGGGGACAGTGAGCTTTCTTCGACATCAGGATTTTTGATCCCATGGCCGTTTGTCACCGCAACCTAGCTCTCGATGCTGCGCATAGGAGGAACGAGAACGACAAGAGAAGGGCATATGGGGAGAGAATTCAAAATGTTGATCAAGGCAGCTTCACTCCTCTAGTGTTCACAACCTCTGGTGGGATGGGCCCAAGTGCAAGATGTTTCTACGCCAGACTCGCGGAGCTGATGTCCGAACAGAAGCAGCAGCCCAGAAGTTATGTTACAGCCTGGATGAGATGTCGACTGTCCTTCTCTCTCCTTCGGTCGGCTTTGCTTTGCCTCAGGGGAACGAGAGCTTCTGCCCCTACTCCGACAACTGCTGCAGATATTGACTATGAGGCTACAGTCACTGAATGCCGCATAGATCTGCGGCTCAACTAATTTAACACAGATAGGATAGCTTCTTATGTATTAGGATTTAATATTAAGGTAAATAAATGGTGGCGAAGGTGTGGCTATTGGGGGAGGCTGGAGGCCACGTAAAAGAAAAAAAAAAAAAAAAAAAAAAAAAAAAAAAAAAGTAGTAGTAGTAGTAATAGTAGTAGTAGTAGTAGTGTAATAATAATAATAATAATAATAATAATAATAATAATAATAATAATAATAATAATAATAGTGTGTGTGTGTGTGTGTGTGTGTGTGTGTGTCAGAACTGTGGTAATAGTGGTAGTGTGTGTGTGTGTGTGTGTGTGTGTGTGTGTGTGTGTGTGTGTGTGTGTGTCAGGAACTATGGTGTAATGGTGATGTGTGTGTGTGTCAGGAACTGGGGAAATGATAGTAGTGTGTGTGTGTGTGTGTGTGTGTCAGGAACTGTGGTAATGGTGGTAGTGTGTGTGTGTGTGTGTGTGTGTGTCAGAACTGTGGTAATAGTGTGTGTGTGTGTGTGTGTGTGTGTGTGTGTGTGTCAGGAACTGGGGAAATGATGGTAGTGTCCGTGTGTGTGTGTGTGTGTGTGTCAGGAACTGTGGTAATAGTGATGTGTGTGTGTGTGTGTGTCAGGAACTGGGGAAATGATGATATTGTGTGTGTGTGTCAGGAACTGTGGTGGTGGTAATGGTGGTGCTGTGTGTGTGTGTCAGGAACTGTGGTGGTGGTAATGGTGGTGCTGTTTGTGTGTGTCAGGAACTGTGGTGGTGGTAATGGTGGTGCTGTGTGTGTGTGTCAGGAACTGTGGTGGTGGTAATGGTGGTGCTGTGTGTGTGTGTCAGGAACTGTGGTGGTGGTAATGGTGGTGTTGTGTGTGTGTCAGGAACTGTGGTGGTGGTAATGGTGGTGCTGTGTGTGTGTGTGTGTCAGGAACTGTGGTGGTGGTAATGGTGGTGTTGTGTGTGTGTGCTAGGAACTGTGGTGGTGGTAATGGTGGTGTTGTGTGTGTGTGTCAGGAACTGTGGTGGTGGTAATGGTGGTGCTGTGTGTGTGTGTCAGGAACTGTGGTGGTGGTAATGGTGGTGGTGTGTGTGTGTGTGTCAGGAACTGTGGTGGTGGTAATGGTGGTGTTGTGTGTGTGTGCTAGGAACTGTGGTGGTGGTAATGGTGGTGTTGTGTGTGTGTGTCAGGAACTGTTGTGGTGGTAATGGTGGTGCTGTGTGTGTGTGTCAGGAACTGTGGTGGTGGTAATGGTGGTGCTGTGTGTGTGTGTCAGGAACTGTGGTGGTGGTAATGGTGGTGTTGTGTGTGTGTGTCAAGGAACTGTGGTGGTGGTAATGGTGGTGCTGTGTGTGTGTGTCAGGAACTGTGGTGGTGGTAATGGTGGTGTTGTGTGTGTGTGTCAGGAACTGTGGTGGTGGTAATGGTGGTGTTGTGTGTGTGTGCTAGGAACTGTGGTGGTGGTAATGGTGGTGCTGTGTGTGTGTGTGTGTGTGTCAGGAACTGTGGTGGTGGTAATGGTGGTGTTGTGTGTGTGTGTGTTAGGAACTGTGGTGGTGGTAGTGGTGGTGTTGTGTGTGTGTGTCAGGAACTGTGGTGGTGGTAATGGTGCTGTGTGTGTGTGTCAGGAACTGTGGTGGTGGTAATGGTGGTGCTGTGTGTGTGTGTCAGGAACTGTGGTGCTGGTAATGGTGGTGCTGTGTGTTTGTGTGTCAGGAACTGTGGTGGTGGTAATGGTGGTGTTGTGTGTGTGTGCTAGGAACTGTGGTGGTGGTAATGGTGGTGTTGTGTGTGTGTGTCAGGAACTGTGGTGGTGGTAATGGTGGTGTTGTGTGTGTGTGTGTTAGGAACTGTGGTGGTGGTAGTGGTGGTGTTGTGTGTGTGTGTCAGGAACTGTGGTGGTGGTAATGGTGGTGTTGTGTGTGTGTGTCAGGAATGTGGTGGTGGTAATGGTGGTGCTGTGTGTGTGTGTGTGTCAGGAACTGTGGTGGTGGTAATGGTGGTGTTGTGTGTGTGTGTGTCAGGAACTGTGGTGGTGGTAATGGTGGTGTTGTGTGTGTGTGTCAGGAACTGTGGTGGTGGTAATGGTGGTGCTGTGTGTGTGTGTGTCAGGAACTGTGGTGGTGGTAATGGTGGTGCTGTGTGTGTGTGTCAGGAACTGTGGTGGTGGTAATGGTGGTGTTGTGTGTGTGTGTCAGGAACTGTGGTGGTGGTAATGGTGGTGCTGTGTGTGTGTGTGTCAGGAACTGTGGTGGTGGTAATGGTGGTGCTGTGTGTGTGTGTGTCAGGAACTGTGGTGGTGGTAATGGTGGTGTTGTGTGTGTGTGTCAGGAACTGTGGTGGTGGTAATGGTGGTGCTGTGTGTGTGTGTCAGGAACTGTGGTGGTGGTAATCGTGGTGTTGTGTGTGTGTGCTAGGAACTGTGGTGGTGGTAATGGTGGTGTTGTGTGTGTGTGTCAGGAACTGTGGTGGTGGTAATGGTGGTGTTGTGTGTGTGTGTCAGGAACTGTGGTGGTGGTAATGGTGGTGTTGTGTGTGTGTGTCAGGAACTGAGGTGGTGGTAATGGTGGTGTTGTGTGTGTGTGTCAGGAACTGTGGTGGTGGTAATGGTGGTGGTGTTGATTCCGTTCTTGTTGTTCCTGTTAGTGCCACCTCTATAGTTGCTCTTCACGTTCATTGGTTTTCTTTTGCTGGTGTTGTTTCCATTTACTGTCGTTACTGCTTCTGTTGTTGCTGCTGATGCGTTATTTGTTGATACTTCTGCTGTGTCTGCAGCCATTACTCTTCCTCCTACTGTTGTTTCTACTGATGGTGCTGTTACTGCTAATGCTCACCACCATAGCTCAAGACCATTCTTCATGATCATCCAACACACTTACCTCACCTGCACGACCGACCAAGTGGTTTAACCCTCGATCGTGACCAGAAGGGAGAGGGTCGATCAACTGTGTACAAAGAACCTTATGTACAAAGTTTGGCTGTGTGATACACCCAATACAACCGTATCTATTGTGTGGAAAATATGTGTCCACACACACACACACACACGCCACATAATATGAACCATATGGACATTTTCGTTTCAGATGGATGAAAATTTTGTGTTTTGTTATGAAAGAATTTAATGTATGTGAGTGTTAGGGACCGGTGATCAGGATGCATTTCTGAATGAAAGGTTTTGTGTGTGTGTGTGTGTGTGTGTGTGTGTGTGTGTGTGTGTGTGTGTGTGGCAGTTAAAGGCCGAAATAAGTCAGAACTAGTTATACCAAAGGAGTATGGAGAAAACCCGAAATACTGAGAAAATACGTAAACCTACTTTTAGCTGTACTTTTTTGTCAAAACTAGTTTCACAATTGTGTTGTTGGAGGATACTTGGTCTATCTGCAATACAGCAAATCACCACAGTGAAAACTACCACACTATAAAAGCATTTACACAGGCAAAGATATAATATATATAAAGCTGCATGACAATGAAATAGCTAAACTCTATACATGTGATATATATTTAACTGCATATGAAAGCCACACAGCTACAGACATTTAAAATCTACTTATTCAAGTAACTAGATAACGAAAACTAGCCCTAAAACATAATCATTTATTGAAAGAGTCACTTCCACTGTATATAATGAAAACTCTTAATAATTTAATGTTTTAGCGTCACCTCAAGCTGGATAAAAATGTCAGGTGGTAAATAAAAGAAAATATATAAAACCTGCATTACTTAGTTTTGTATGGCATCCAGTTGTGACATTTTTAATGACAAAAATTATATTTTCCTGCACTGGGACATGTTGGTTACACAACGTTTTGTACAATGTCAACCAAAGAAACCTTGGCCTATTCCCACAATGGAAAAAGTAGCAACACTTCTTTGCGAAATTTCTTTGCCTTCAGGGACATCAATCAAGGTTATAAACGACTGCTTACAGATGTCAAACTCAGATCACTCTCGTGAGAACACCGTCTTTAGTTCCTAATGTATATATTGCATCCTTACTTCTACTTATAGCTACTGCAATAATATTTGGAAGGTTTCCCTTTCCCCTGTTAACATAACAGGAACAACACGTCACACCACTAGTTTGCCAACAAAGCGGAAGTGGGGTGGTGTTAGTGAGGGGCAGGAATGTGTGGTAAGTTTCACTCCAAATGTGAATTGAACGACCGATTCATGTATTGTGGGAATATACAACGGGAATGTATGACTTGAACAACTGATAACGCATATTCACACTTTGATAACTTAAGCAGTGCATGTTACCTGATTATTAAGTACCGTAAGGGGGGCTTGGGTGTGTGGTAGTTTTCACTGTGGTGATTTGCTGTATTCCAGATAGACCTAGTTTCCTCAAACGACACACTTGTTGAATCTAGTTTTAACTAAAAAGTTCAGCTACAACTGGGTTTAACTTTTTTTCTCTGCATTTTCGGTTTTCCCGTCCTCCTTTGGTGTAACTAGTTTTGCCTAGGTAACACTAGTTGTACCTTAAAACCAATGTGGCTGCTAGTTTTGACTAGGTTTTGACTAGTTTAAGCTGATTCTGACTTATTTCGGGTTTTAAATGCGACATATAAAGTATATACCTGAGTATCAATTAAACCTGTATTTCTATAATCCTGTCCCAGGTTACCATCGTTAATTGTACTACACGGTTCTTTATTTCTTTAACTACGTCTTTCCATGTACATCTCGTTTCTGCGTTTCTGTGGACATAATCTTTTTCCGTCTTTGTACCACATAGTCCTGTGTTATGGAAAAGTGTACCAGTTTATTCCATTTGGCTGGCCATGAATATCATCTCCGCCACGTCTCACTGAGGTCTCTCTCTCAGTAACACAAATCGAAACTCTAAGGCTTCTTATTTATGCCATGAATACCAAAACGCTGCTCACAATGGTGGGTATCATATAACACACCTCCCAAGACTACCTACAGGGGGAGAGAGAGAAACAGAGAGAGATAGAGGCAGGGGGAGAGATAGATAGAAAGAGAAAGACAGAGAGAGTGGAAGACAGAAAAAGACAAGTTGAGAGAAAGACAGAGAGAGAAAGACAGAAAAAAGACGAATGGAGAGACAGAGAGAGAAAGACACAGACAGACAAACACACACAGAGACAAGTTATATACAACTCTGAGGCGTCACAGTGACCACCTCCCTCTACCCCTCCTCTTGATGTTGGCATTGCGTGTCTACCAGTGGCTAAAAATATGACTCCCTCATCCAGACAAACCTCCGCCCGGTTGTAATTTTCAGGAAGGTTGTGAGCCACGATGAACTCTGAACTTTAACGCTAATTAATTATTGGACAATCTATAAGGTTTATGTAATTAATAACTTATAAGGTGTCTGTCTGTCTGTCTGTCTGTCTGTTCTCTGTCTGTCTGTCTGTTCTCTGTCTGTCTGTCTGTCTGTCGCTCATTACCCTTCTGATTTGTAATTATTATTCTCTGTTTTTATTTTTGCTGGTATTGATGCTGCTATTGATTGATATTTATTTCAGTAGTGTGTGTGTGTGTGTGTGTGTGTGTGTGTGTGTGTGTGAATAAATAAATTGTAATTTTAATATTTAAACGAATGCACAGAATTGGGGAACTCGGCAATAAATTACGATATAATTACTTTAACAACATATTACCCTTCAGCTTGATAATATAATGATAACGAAAGAAAAGGTTATATAAACATAACTCCATAACACAGGGAATTTTAATACCCCTTTGGTAACTTAATAACAAATGCGTAAACTTATATGTAGTTATTAATGCTTATTAAATCTAACCTAGAGTGTCCTAACTTAACCTAACCTGACCTAACCAGAGCAAACCTAACCTGACCTTACCTAGCATAATATAACCTAATTGACCTAACCTGACAGAACTTAAATTATTCTAACAATTTAACCTAACCAAATTAATCTAAACTCAATTGGCCTAACCTGACCTAACTTAAATTATTCTAACAATTTAACCTAACCTAATTAATCTACCCTTAACTAATCTAACTCGTCTAACCAAACCAAATTAACCTACCCGAACCTCTGCAGCGTTTAGAGATCTTGATCGGTGGTACGATTATCAAGGGTTAATGGAAGTGCCTCTTACTGTCATGAAGATATTGTTACGACACTCGTCTCCAGTCTTAATGGTCGTTGGTTCGATCCCGTGATATCCCCAGTCCATCCAGTTGTGAATGGGTACCTGGGTTTACCGTTGTACAAATGAAGACAGTATAGTGCAATGCCAAACACGCCCCGCCCCCCTATTTTTATATCAAATGATTTGTTTGCAGTGTGCTGTATCCGCACTACCCTTATCGAGCTTCCGTGCTTTTGAGACTCATTTTCATTACGACCCAACTGAAGCAATGACCCGGAAGAAACGGTTAAAAGAAAGAGCTTGTGATACGTGGACCCCCCCCCCCCCCCAAAAAAAAAAAAGGAAAAGAGAACGAGGACTCGATAAAAGGGAAATGCTTAAACTCGAAACAAAGTGGTGGAAGGAGAGAGAGAGAGAGAGAGAGAGAGAGAGAGAGAGAGAGAGAGAGAGAGAGAGAGAGAGAGAGAGTGTGTGTGTGTGTGTGTGTGTGTGTGTGTGTGTATGTGTGTGTGATTAAGCATTGGAGGAGTTACTGAGTTACTGGGGTTTTGTAAGTATAAAATACTATGAGAAAGACAGAGAGAGAGATGGCTCTAGAATTCAAAGATAAACGAAAAGTAATCGCATCGCAAAAACTGGAAAAAAAGGCCATCTCTCTCAAACTTGTGAGGGTCGAGGTGTGCCACAGACCACTAAACGGATCTGCAGTGCGGGTGTGGTCGAGAAGACAACAATTAATGGGTGCAAGTAGGCCAGAGGGAGGACATTATTTCCTGTGACCACTTTACTTGCTTCCCTCCCGCGGCTGGTGAGTGTTTCCACTACCTCCCCCACTCCTCCTCCAACACAGCACCATCCCTGTCCTTCATGACCCCTTCCACACCTGCAACGTCGGTGCTTCTGCGAGCATTTTGGACAAACACACAACACACACACACACACACACCTAATAATCAGGGTTAATAGTCTCAACATTTAACATTCAGTAGGTTACACCACACACCCTTGGCATGATGTTCGTCTAGCGAAGACTATTTTACCACCAACAGGAGCATGCAGTAGTGTCCTCGACAACTGCTCAGTGTGCCAGAGATAGTGTGCAGGGGAGACATCTACTCCTCCACTCCGGATGAGAATCGAACTTGGGCTTTTCGTTTACAAGAAGGAATCGTATGGCGTTACACCTGAAGAATTAAATATAATATGTGATTAATGGTTCGTCTGGATGTTGTTAAGAGGACATGAGACAGACCGAGCTGATTATTCTCACACAGGAAGGAAGATATAAACTACTTCACTTTCTTTATAGTTCAGGGACAATAATGATCCCTATTATGATAGAGGTTTACAGTAGTTCCGTGTACAGTAGACCCTCGTGTGTTTGTTCCTGGCAAGACGAGGAACATTCTTGTAAGATGTTAATGAACTGTGAGGAGGATGAAGGAGTTTAATGATGTCACTGTCAGGTGAAGTGATTTTTTACATAAGTATATGGATAATTTCCTATTTCTATGATTCTTGATCAGTGTGGAGACGGTCATTATCTGTTTCAGTTTGTATTGAAGAACGCAGCATGTTTTGAGCGTAATTTTAACTTTGTATATATATAAAATAGACAATCCGATGGTCGCAGTAAATATGCAACGAATATGGATACTCCAATAAAATGTTTTTGTCGGTAATAAATAACACGGGAGCTACTAAACTTGACTTTAGTTGGGACTCAAGACATTGTTAATCAACTACTGCAAATCAATACTGAAAACATTTAAAAAAAAATATTGCAATCAACGTAGGGTTTATAGACCTTTCGGGGCTTCAATAGTTTTCGGGGTATCTATGGCAGTTAACAAAGTTGGGGGGGGGGGGGGTGAGCAGGCGGTGGGTCACATTAAAGCCGACCCACCAAAACCGCTTCACGTGTAAGGGCATAAATGCTGGAATACCGACACAAAATTAAATTAGCATATTGGATTTGGTACGTGCAAGTAATTTGTCGGCAATGTTGCTCTGCATTTCGTATATGTCTGTATTTGGAGAATTAATCGTTCAGCAAAGTTACTCTAGGAAAATGAGTATCTATATATATACTGTATATATGTTTATATACTGTATATATATATATATATATATATATATATATAAACCTCAATAGTCGGGAATCGAACCCTGGACCTCTGCTTGTGAACAAAAATTGCTACCACTGCGCCACCCTGTTTACACGCAGAACCTATCAGGAAGCGTGCAGTCTCCTTGGCCTACTGGAAGATGATGGTCACTGGAATGACACATTAGAAGAGGCAGCAGCTACTCAATCGCCAATGAGAATGAGGAACCTGTTTGCCATCATGATTGCTACATGTGGACTTTCCAACCCAAGCCAGCTCTGGAAAAACCACCAAGAAAGTCTTTCAGAGGATCTGCTTCATCAAGCAAGAAGAGAACATCCTGGTCAAGAGATTGAGTTCATGGAGGACATGTTCAACAGGGCTCTGATCATGCTGGAAGACAAAGTGATGGAGCTATGCGGAAGAAACCTGACTGATTTTGGATTGCCTTCCCCAAACCGAGAAGAACCAGTACTTGCAAACAGGCAGTTGCTCAGAGAGACAGACTACTCAGTTGAAGTTCTGGTGAATTTTCTTGAAGAAAATGAGCCTCACCTGGTCCCTGATCAAGCAAATGCTTATGAACAGATCTTGCAAGCGATACAAGCGGAGCAGGGAGGTATGATCTTTCTTGATGCACCTGGCGGGACAGGAAAAACATTTTGATCAACCTTCCAACCTTCTGTTGGCCAAAGTACTGCCTCTCAACCTCGCTCACAATGAGAATCCAGTGTGCAACATCAAAAAAGGATCGGCAAAGGCAAAACTCTTAAAAAAATGCAGCCTCATAGTCTGGGATGAATGCACTATGTCTCACAAGTTAGCGTTTGAAGCATTGGACAGGACCTTGCAAGACATACGAGAAAATGACCAGCTCATGGGTGGCATTACAATGGTCATTGCTGGAGACTTTCGCCAGACCCTACCTGTCATTCCTCGAAGCACTCCAGCTGATGAACTGAATGCGTGCCTCAAGGCATCATACCTTTGGAGAAGTGTTCAGACACTCACCCTATCCACAAACATGAGAGTACATCTACAAGGAGATCAGGATGCTGGACGATTTCCAAACCTTCTACTACAGATTGGGAATGGAACTTTCCCTGTTGATTCAGAAGGACAAATAATCATTCCTCAAGGATGTGGAAATGTTGTAAAGTCCTCAACTGAGCTCACTAACATGGTCTACCCAAACATTATCCACCACTACAAGGATCACAAGTGGCTGCGTGAACGCGCAATTCTGGCACCAAAGAATGAAACAGTGGCTGAAATCAACATGACTCTACTCAGACAGCTTCCAGGCAGTGAGACCTCATTCAAGTCTATTGATACAGTAATCGACCAGGACCAAGCAGTCCAGTACCCTGCAGAATTCCTTAATTCTTTGGAGCCCGCTGGAATGCCTCCTCACCACCTCACTCTCAAGATTGGAACTCCTATAATGCTATTAAGAAATCTTGAACCACCAATCCTCTGCAATGGCACAAGACTGGTGGTGAAGAACATGATGCCACATGTACTGGAAGCTACAATACTGACAGGAAAAGCTAAAGGAGAGGACGTGTTTATACCAAGGATACCTCTCATCACCACTGACCTGCCATTTGAGTTCAAGCGACTTCAGTTCCCGGTTAAAGTGAGCTTTGCCATAACCATCTACAAAAGCCGGGGACAGTCCCTAAAGATGGTTGGCCTAAACCTGGTGTTTCATTGCTTCTCTCATGGACAGTTCTATGTTGGATGCTCCAGAGTGGGAACTGGCAAAAATCTGTACATACTTGCTGCTTATGGCAAAACCAAAAATGTGGTCTACCTTAATGCACTACAGTGAGACAATGTGGAGCCTCCCGGAAGGTGGCGTTTCCGCTAATATATATATATATATATGTATATATATATATATATATATATATATATATATATATAATATATATATATATATATATATATATATAACATTTATTTTTATTATTTAAAATTAAGGAAATTAGCTCGTATGTGGAAAAATTTGCTGTTTCATTGAAAACATTGTTACCCTCATAAGATAGCCAAATAATGCCTAAGACAAGTAAGGTAAGGTAAGGTAAGGTAAGGTAAGGTAAGGTATGGTATGATATGATATGATATGATATGATATGATATGATAAGGTAAGGTAAGGTAAGGTAAGGTAAGGTAAGATTTATGGACAGTCAGCAGTAAAAAAAAATGCATAGAATTTATCGCTACTCGGCAACTTTCCCTACTTAGTGTAACATTACATATACGTCATCAAAACAGCACTAGGACAGCTTTATACAGATAACCGAGTTGTTTAAAAACTCATCATTTATCCTTATTCATTACAAACATAACTTAGTTCGAATCCTCACCTATATAACTTTTAGTATAAATTTCAACTATTTCCAACTCTTTCAAAATAAACTAAAACCTGCCAACAGTGATATGGCTTCGTGTGGACTATTGTGGTCCTCGAGTTAAGGTTTGTGTACCTCTATCCGGCCTCGTGGGAACTATAGTGGTCCTCGCGTTAAGGTTTGTGTGTGAGTGTGTTTGACCTTTGACAATTTTTACTAGTTTCTGAGACCGAGGGGTCTTGACTGGTAACTGCTCTATCTTCCTGGTTACGGATATTACCAAAGTCCAGCTTCATACACACTCTTCTCCTATATCTTCTTTAAGTTGAGAAGGGATGAAATAGAGTCCTGTACAGTGTTGTCTCTGTATTAACAAAACTATGTACAGAGTCTGTCGAGATAAAAGATCTTGCCTGCTGTAAGGGCTAGATGTGTGTACTGAGTCTCGGCCAGTGACAGACTCACTCTACTCACTCTTTCAGATCATGACTAGGGTTAGCGACGCCTTGAGACGCCTCATAGTCATGTGACGCCTTACGGTCATAGCCACGTGATCGGTATAATGTGGGAGCTATTATAGCGGGTTTAAGAAACTGCGTCGTACAGGGCATGAGAAACTATGTCGTACAACGGCGTCTCACACAGTCATAACCACATGATTAAGAGAGAGGCTGGGTTAAGCGTCACTTGGCCCCATGTCTCATGATCTACCCATAGGGAGTCAATTTTTAGCTAGCCTAGGAAGCTGGTGGTGTGATCCGTGAAATTATGTCAGCCAACCTCCTACGAGGTATCGAACCTACTGTTAGTTATACTAATGTTCTAAATAACACTAAACACAATCTTGCCTTTCACGTTTACTTCTATCTGGCCTCGTGTGAATCTATCGTAGTCCTCGCGTTACGGTTTGTGTGTACATCTTTCTGGCCTCGTGGGAGCTGTTGGTTATGTATCTAAGCTACTGTGCCGAGTAGCAACCTTGTATATAAGCTACTGTGCCGAGTAGCAACCTTGTATATAAGCTACTGTGCCGAGTAGCATCTATGTATATAATTACGTGGCAACACTGCACGTGTTATGTGGCAACATTGCCCCGAGGCTGCCATATGGCAAGGCAGTCTCAGTCTGACTTCGTGAGCCGTGCATGGCACACGCTAGTCACCACTTGTATTTCTCCTATCCGAATAAATGGACTTCAGTATCACCCGGTGTTTCCCTACCCATCACTGCATTCTTCAGGGAACACTTGGAACCTTCAGGAGCTATTGTGGTCCTCCTGTTATGGTTTGTGTACCTCTATGTTTAATATTGCTTTGTGTTTATCTTACCACTTGGACTTACACACTTTTGTACTTTAGTATTTTAGATGTGTTCTGGCAATCAACTACTGTGCCCTTTGTTTTCGTCCCGACTTTGTATTTATGTTATCATTTGAGTTTTTTTATTACTATACAGTACACACACGTCACTGGGGAACTCTGTCCCCCTAGGCTCTGCTCTGAGGATGGAATATTTGCTGTTCCGAATCGTTACAGTTGATTTGTGTATCAATAAATCTGATTAATAAAGAAAATCCCTGGAAAATAGTTTACGCACAATAGTCAATATGCTTGAGCATATAAATTAGATAGATTAGTACATCAGATAAACTAGATAGGTGGACAGATAAATAAATATATAGTTATAACGATAACAATATCTTGAACACTGAGGCTACAGCGATAACCCCAAACCAAAGTCATATGCGTTATACATACACAATCTATATGACAATGTAAATACACCTAGGAGAGACTGACTATATAAAGACCGTGGAAGGCAGAGGGGGAGTGAGAGTGACTGGGACACGATAGAAAAGAATTATAAGAACATTATACACGATGGTTGGATTGGGCGAGCCAGTCTGATGTATGACGTCAAACATGATAATGAATAAGAAGAAACAGATTAATACCCAGCGGGGTATCCCAAAATAACCTCAGTATGATATTGAATACATGAACCACAGAGTTATCCCAAAATAACAGGCAGAGATATCCTGGATTACCCTGTATATACTGCATACACCATAAATTGCCTGATTTATACTATATATACCATGAATAAGCGGCAGAAGTATCCCAGCATATCCTAAATAACACATCCCATAACACTAGATTAGCCCAAGGCAAGAGAAGGCATCTAATACCTCCCCAGCAGGTGATCTCAGCGTGATGTATCTCTGCCACGTCGGGGAGTCGGAGAGGCAGCTTCAACACCAAGATATTTTAAGAATAAGTTACACAAAAACTTGGAGGAAATTCTACACAGGTGGGAGGAATTATATCAAGGAGGATTTCTTACACAGATATCTTGGGAGTGTGGTGTGGTGTGGAGTGGCGTGGCGTGGCGTGGCGTGGTGTGGTGTGGTGTGGTGTGGTGTGTGTGTGTGTGTGTGTGTGTGTGTGTGTGTGCTCTCGCACACAGGGTGGTGAAATGCATCTAGTGTTGCAGCATTATGTTAGTGTTAAGGTGCAAGCACTGCTTGCTCCCTCTCGCTTTCAGCTGCCGCCGCTGGCTAGCCCTCGTGGCGAACAGGGAAGCAACTTGCATAATCTTCCCCTGTCAGTACACAGCCTCTTCACCATCAAAACTCCTGCTGTGCCTCCTCGTGGCAACACGCGGTAACTGGACGCCTCGACGGCCCAGGCTAGACCAGCGGAGGATCTCGGAGTAGCAGTGGGGCCCAGAAGGACGGCGCATAGGCCTTGCGGATTAACCTTGGTAGGTATAAGGCTATGGAAGTAAACCCCGAATGAAAAATCTGCGGTGAAGCCCCGTATCAGGCAGACATACTTACAGAGTTTCAACAAGACCCCAAGGGTGGTATAGGCGGAAGAGGTGACCACCATGGGAACCTAACGACTACACCGGCGGGTAAAGGCATTGCATGAAGGACAAGAAACTAAGGCGAAACCCAACAAACTGGGCTATCGGCAGTCCATTGTAACTCTCCCTCTCCCCTGTCGTTGCAACACTTGCATCACTGGATCAGGAAAAGGGGGAACCAATATGTGTGGTTGCAGCCTGCGCTCCTGCTTCACCACATAAATCAACTCACGTGCAGCCATCATCCAGCTCACCACACCCCTCATCATCATCAAAGCCCCTTTAACCCCATAAAGTCCTATAGCGACGGACGAGTGGCGACAGGGAAAGGCAATGGTGACTGCTGGTAATCTCTAGTCACAATTCTGCACATGGCGGCACAGATAAGTTGGTCGTTTAGGCACTGGAATCTAGGCAGCAGTGAAATCGGGTCCTGTCTGTGCGACTGAGCAGCCCTTTCTAGGAGCCACTCTGCTCAACCCACATGGGAAAGAGCCTAGAAAAGATGCCCTGAACATAGTCTGCAGAAAAAAAAAAACCTGACTGGGCAACCGCACCCAGTAAGGTCATCCTTATGCGGTCGAAAACACAATCAAAACATCGACATTGCACACATTAGTGACTCCCGGCTCCCAGACGAGGGTCAACTCACAGAACGGGGGTCTGGCTATACCTTCTTCTGAAGGGTAAGCTAGCTGCGGAGAGAAACCGCATTTATAAAGTTGGCTTTGCCAGCCGCCAACGCATCCTACACAGGCTTCCTGAAATACCTATTGGGATCAACGAGCGCCTCATGACGCTCAGAGTCCCAATGAATCACTCATGTCAAGCCTTTTTCATCAGTGCAGACGCCCGAACACTGGATGAAGAGGGTGACATCAAGGTTCTGCTCCTTGGTGACTTCAATGCCAGAGTTGGTAGGGATGCTGACATTTGTCAGGGAACCATAGGGAGAAATGGACTAGGCAAGTGTAATCCCAACGGCATTCTCCTCCTCAGCAAGTGTGCTCTACACAACCCCATTATTACTAATACCTTTTTAGGCAGGGCGACAAGTTTAAGGGTTCGTGGCAACACCCACGATCCAAACACTGGCATCTCATTGACGACATCAATGTCAGAGAAAGAGATCGCCGAGATGTCCTGATCACCCTGCTATGCGTGGCTTAGACCACTGCGACACTGATCATCGGCTCGTCAGAGCCAAGCTCTCACTTCACATCGTCCCATGCCGGCGAAGGCAGCAAGCCTCCAGAAAAGGTTTTAACACTAAGCGTCTGGAGGATTCAGTGGTAGCACATGCTGTCCGAGAGCAGGTCGAACATCGTCTTATAAATAGCCCAACAACAAACAACCCAAATCCCAGTGCCGAATGGGATATTCTCGACACTGTCATGACAAACACCTGCAGAGAGAACCTTGGCCAGATCCAAAGAATACACCAGGACTGGTTTGAAGAAAATGACCCGGCAAACAGTGTACTCGTCGAAGATAAAACGTGCTGCGTTAATTGACTGGCGGAAGAACCCCTAGTCTCGGACCAAAGTTGATACCTTCTGCAAGAAGAAAGCGGAGCCCCAGTGGGATCTCCGCAATCTACAGAACGACTGGTTTAGAAATAAAGTATGTGAAACCCAAAAATTTGCAGATCACCACAAGATGCGCGAATTTTTCAATTCCCCTCAAATATTTTATGGGCCAATCACCTATGGCGAAGGACCCCTCCGCTCATCCGATGGTAACTCCATAATTAAAAACGATGAAGAACTCCTTCAGTGCTGAAAAGAGCACTACCATTCACTGCTCAACCAAAATACCGATGTGGATGTCCTGACTACCCAGCAGGAGCCTCAGCATCCAGAGCTGATCCACCTCACCTATCCTCCATTACTGGATGAGGTAGCTATTGCCATCACACAGATGAAAAATAACAAAACCTTAGAGCCTGATGGAATCCCAGCTTGCCAGCAGTCTCCGCCTTCTCCTAGAGAATATATGGGAAAAGGAGGAAATCCTCCAAGTTTTAAAAGACGCCTCCATCGTCAATATTTACAAAAACAAGGGAGGCCGGTCAGACTGAGGAAACTACCGCGGATCTCATTGCTGCCCGTAGCTGGGAAGATTATCGCCCGAGTCCTCTTAAACAGATTTCTTCCTGAGGCGGCAAACTTCCTCCAAGACTCTCAATGTGGCTTTAGACAATCACGTGGCACCACTTACATAATCTTTCCTGCCCCTCAGAAACAGGAAAAGTGCAGAGAACAGTGCCGTGACCTGTACATGGCTTTTATCGATCTGACCAAGGCCTTCGACTCGGTCAGCAGGGAAGCCCTCTGGTGGACCCTCAGCCGTTATGGCTGCCCACCAAAATCATCGCCATTGTGAGGCAACTCCACGATGGCTTGAACGGCAGTGTCCTGCACAATGGCACCCAGTCTGAGTTCTTCCCCATCCAAACGGGGATTAAACAAGGGTGTGTACTGGCACCATCTCTCTTTTCCATTTTCTTGGCTGCCTTCCTTACTCGTGCCAGCACAAATTAAGTTGGCTGGATGGACATCGGGTACCGAATGAAGAGTCTTTTCAACATAAGACGACCCCAGGCAGGAAGAAAGGTGTCGGCAGATTCTATTACTGAGCTTCAGTATGCAGACGACCTCACCCTTGTTGCTCACACTGAACGTGACCTACAGGAGATCCTGAACACCTACGCAGATGCGTATGCACACTTCGGACTTGAGGTGACTGTACGTAAGACTTGGATTCTCTTTCAGACTGCCCCTTATTCAGCCTCACCTCCAACAACCACCCAGCTTAACGGTACTACCCTTTCTAATGTTGCCCACTTTCGGTATCTCGGCACCCACCTGTTTTCACCGCAGACATCAATGAATAGGTTCAGCGTCGGATCAGATGTGCATCTCAAGCATTTGGCAGACTTCGAAACCGTGTCCTCAGCTATCTGCAAAGTTACACGTATATCGAGCGATGGTCCTCTCCATCCTGCTATATGGTAGCGAGACATGGGTCACATACAGGAGGCACATCAAGGCACTTGAAAACTTTCACCAACGTAGTCTACGTTCCGTTTTCCTAGTTCGTTGGGAAGACAAGAGAACAAATGCCAGTATTCCTGCTGACACCAACTGTAGAAGCATCGATGCTACTATTATCCATGAACAACTACGCTGGACTGGCCATGTTGCTTGCATGGACGACAGTAGACTGCCAAAGCAGCTACTTTACAGTCACCTAACGAATTGTAAAGGTAACGCTGGCGGGCAAATGAAAAGGTATAAGGATTGTCTTAAGACAAACTTAAAAAAGTGCCAATTCGACCTTTTCATCTGGGAGACGATTAGTCTACACCGTAAAGTTTGGAGGAGCACCAAACAAGAAGGTATCAATTCTTTGTAGTAGCCGGAACGCATAACGAGGCAGAGAAACGCCAACGCTGGAAAGACGCTGCTGTCGCCCCTCCCGCACTAGATGTAGCTCCCAACATGTGCAACATCTGTGATTGACCCTTCCGGTCCCTTACCAGCCTCTTTAGTTACCTCATAACTCACCAACCTAAGTGACATCCTTAATAACTCATATCATGGTAGCATAGATGGATGATCGTCATACTCGATTCCAAGTGACAACAAAGTAGTAGTAGTGTGTGTGTGAAGTAACGCGTGTTTCTTAATAGTAAACAATCATAACAATATAACTTAATAATCATAAAATATAAATAAATAAAGATATAATCACAACAATATAAATAATACTCATTAAGAAATATTCGGAACAACATAAATAAAAATAATCAAAAATTATAAGTAAATAAATATTCATACAACATGAATAAATGAATATTAATAACAATATAGTTTTAACAAAAATATAATTCATACAATAACATTTACAAAACAATAACTATAGAGTGAGATGAATAAAGTCCAACTCCCAAGCCAATGGGTTCCTTGGGGAAGCAAAGAGACCTGTCATATTTTCTTTCTCGCTTTCGGAAAAGAAGATACCTAATGTCCTGGGCTAAAGGTACACTTTCAACTTCCTGATCTAATGATACGTACATTGAAATACCTCTTCTGACAGGAGGGCTGCACGGTAGTAGTATTAGTACTTGTACTGGTACATTTGCAAATTAGAGCAGTAACATACAGGCTCCGCCGGCGCATGTTTCGACCAATATTGTTGAGGGCGAGGTTCTGTGTTCCTCATCACAATATCTTATTTTTGCTACCCCGCTGTGCCTTTTGCCTTCAACAAACAGCATAAAACATTTAACGATACCACCATGTTCATTAAACATGGCCCTAACATCCCTGTAGGAACAATAAAAAGGGGTATTTTGACACACACACACACACACACACACACACACACACACACACACAGGATCACGTGATTTAGATAAAAGGAACCATAAATTTAGTCGTACCAATATATTTCACTGTTGTTTAAAGATCGCAGGTGAAATTCCTGGCCAAAGTTTTCTTTGTAATTTGCATTTCGTATTCGCCTGAGAGTCCTTCAAGTAAATCAGAAAGGATGAAATGTAAAATAGTCTGAGAGTATGTATGTATGTATGTATGTATGTATTGTGCATTAATGCATAAGTGTACTTATATATGAACGAGTTGAAAGTTTGGTTGTGTGTGTGTAATAATAATAATAATAATGATATTAAAAATTATACACGGTTTATCAAAAGAGTTGCAGCCGGTGGCTGAAAATATACAGACTTACAATTGATTTAGACATAATGATATAATATGCGTTGAATACATTTACAGGGCTGTACAGTACATAAATCAGGAGTTGTTTATTATTTTATCAATAGATGGGATGGTGCTGTTCTTATATCTATTAGTGCGGGCTCCTATGGGCTGAATTTTGTTGTAGTGGTGGACTGCGCGAGGTGGGTGGGGGACTGCCGGTGTAATAATAATAATAATAATAATAATAATAATAATAATAATAATAATAATAATAATAATAAACGGTTTATTGAAAAAGTTTGCAGCCCGAAGGCTCAAAATATACATTGGACATAAATGACTTATTACATACATTGGTAGTTTAACAAAAGCCTTCATTAGAGAAAGGTAAAGGAACATACAGTGAACATACAGATTAATGTAGGTGTTGAACAGCAAACTCGTAGTGTAGTAACTCCCTCCCAGATGGTGTTAGGAGGAACTCACGTGGTGTAGTAGTTCCCTCAGATGGTGTTATGAGGGACCTGGCGTGGTGTAGTAATTCCCTCGCAGATGGTGTTATGAGGGGCCTGACGTGGTGTAGTAATTCCCTCACAGACAGTTTTATGAGGGACCTCACGTGGTGTAGTAATTCCCTCACAGATGGTGTGATGAGGGACTTGACGTGGTGTAGTAATTCCCTCACATATGGTGTTATGAGGGACATGTGGTGTAGTAATTCCCTCACAGATGGTGTTATATGAGTGAGGTTTGGTCTTAGGCCTTCCTATCGTAGACGGATTAACACATCGCTGGTGTGTGTGTGTGTGTGTGTGTGTGTGTGTGTGTGTGTGTGTGTGTGTGTGTGTGTGACAGGAACTGAGACATAAATCCCACCTGGCTACAACAAACTGGTCAAAACTTTCTGTATTTATAGTAGTGAACAACCATGTGTCAAGCCTTTCATTCTGCTACACCTCACCCACCTACACCACTACTACACCTCACCCACCTACACCACTACTACACCTCACCCACCTACACCACTACTACTACACCTCACCCACCTACACCACTACTACACCTCACCCACCTACACCACTACTACACCTCACCCACCTACACCACTACTACTACACCTCACCCACCTACACCACTACTGCACCTCACCCACCTACACCACTACTACACCTCACCCACCTACACCACTACTACACCTCACCCACCTACACCATTACTACACCTCACCCACCTACACCACTACTACACCTCACCCACCTACACCACTACTACACCTCACCCACCTACACCACTACTACACCTACACCACTACTACACCTCACCCACCTACACCACTACTACACCTCACCCACCTACACCACTACTACACCTCACCCACCTACACCACTACTACACCTCACCCACCTACACCACTACTACACCTCACCCACCTACACCTCACCCACCTACACCACTACTACACCTCACCCACCTACACCACTACTACACCTCACCCACCTACACCTCACCCACCTACACCACTACTACACCTCACCCACCTACACCACTACTACACCTCACCCAACCTACACCATTACTACACCTACACCACTACTACACCTCACCCACCTACACCACTACTACACCTCACCCACCTACACCACTACTACACCTCACCCAACCTACACCATTACTACACCTCACCCAACCTACACCACTACTACACCTCACCCACCTACACCACTACTACACCTCACCCATCTACACCATTACTACACCTCACCCAACCTACACCACTACTACACCTCACCCACAATCTGCATCCACGCATACTGCAAGCTATACCCAGGCACACAACCCACACCCACGCACACTACACCCTACACCCACGCACACTACACCCTACACCCACGCACTCTACACCCACGCACACTACATCCTACACCCACACACACTACATCCTACACCCATGGACACTACACCTTACCCCCACGACGCACACTACACTCAACACCGACGGAGACTACACTCTACACCCACGCACACAACTACAGTACACCCATGCACACTACACTCTACAGCCAATACCTGTGTATTATGTGTTTTTTGGTATTACCAATTACACATATTTTATTCCCGGTAAAAGCTAGGCTCTCGAAGCGTCCGGTGTTATGTTAATGTTATGATTAAATTTCAATATCATTACACCCTTTTCAAAATGCACATATTTTCACTGGGTCTGTAGTAGGGCGCAAAAGTCTTGCAGTTCCCAGAATTATTATGTTAATATTTGGATTAAATTTGCTGTTGTGTCTCCACTGTGTTTTGCATTTATGAATTTTAATGTTAAATTTTCTTTGTTTTGCAATTAAGTTTAAATCTAATGTTGCATTCTTTGTGTTTTTGTTTTTCTTTTAAATACCATTAAATCTCAGGTTGCATTTTCAGTAATACAATGACGATGTGTGTTGAATGTTGGGTCCTCTATGCTTTTTATTTATTACGAATTAGATTAACAGCACTTTATTAGAATTAAATTCTATATTGTATAACGATGTTCTGCACTTAAGATTGAATTACATATTGCATTCCAGGTGTTTTGCATCTATGAATAGATTTACTCTTGCAGCGTACGTACCTTGCACTCACGATAACAGATAATATGGAATCATTTGTTTTGCATTTACAATTATTAAACTTAATATTACAGCCAAGGTGGTCTGCATTTCTGCTTAGTATCTCATTGCTTCCTATAGTTTAAGTTTATATATATTTGTTTTTAGAAATTTAAAGGAGAGAGAGAGAGAGAGAGAGAGAGAGAGAGAGAGAGAGAGAGAGAGAGAGAGATTGATTTACTAAAACACAAGCTTCTTCTTATCAATGTACAAGACACATCATCAGTCAACGTTAGCCACCATAAATATACGTCAACATGGCATTTTCAGCCTCCTTCCTCCTCCCCCTCTCCACCCTTCTCCTCCTCCTCCTCCTCCTCCTCCTCCCACTCCATTCCTCCTCCTCCATCTATTCCTTCTTAACTCGACCGTCCTGAACCTTCACCACCACCACCTCCTCCTCCCCCTCCTCTTCACCTCGAACCCCATGCACCTTTACCACCTCTTCCTTCTCCTCCTCCTCGTCCTCCCTGCCTGGCTCGAGCTGCCGCAGTAATCGCCAGTGTGACCAATGAGTCAATAAACACTGCCACCTCATAACCTCGCAGGAAATCACAAAAAAAGAAAGAAAAAAAAATAATAGAAATATCACCAAATATCCGCCACGCATTTTCACCATAACTTACTGAAATTGTCTTGAATGAATCAATAATTTGCCTCGGTGCATTGTGGATCTGTGTGTGTGTGTGTGTGTGTGTGTGTGTGTGTGTGTGTGTGTGTGTGTGTGTGTGTGTGAAGACCTTTAAGCTTGCGTCGATGTTTCCTTACTGGGAATACATCCTGTGTAAAGATTAATATCAACAGTGCTCCGTCGATGCGTCCTGTACAGTGAGCCACATCACCTATATACATACATTATTTCCTATAATTGAGACAGGGGAGAGTGACGTACAGCAGTAAGTCCCATATGTATGTACAAGATACCGACTTTTCATCTCGTATGCAACATAAGAGAACAAGACTACCAGTTACATCAGTCAAGACTTTGATCAGTTCCACCATAAGCTCCTGTCACATCGATTTTTTGTTAGTTAAGGAACATTAACCTCGGATGTACAGTACCCGCCTCCCCCCTCACTATACCACTACGCACACACTCCCTCCCCTTGTCATTTACCTAAATAAAAATCGGTTTAGTAATTCTATACTAAGTTCTAATATATTGAAGAAAAGAAATGAAGAAAATTAACAGTTTACAGACTGTAGATGAAGACGTTAATAGCTATTATTCCAACAGTCTTGAGGTTCTCCAGGTAGCGGTAGGAGTATACACCATAAAGAACTGACCCACACCAAGACCAGGTTCGTAAAATGTGTAATTTATGGCGCCAACAAGCTATTACCACAGTCACCTGGACCAAACTAGGGCCAATCAAGTGGGACTTAAGTCGAAATTTATATGCCAAGTTATGTATAATTTTCTCCAGAGCAAAGTAAAAAAGACTTGATATACCGGTGAAGGGAGTGAGGGTTACCAGCAGGCGATCACCAGGTTGAACCAATTGATGTTGTGTCAAGACCTCGAGATACACCACCAACTACTCATGTCAAATCCTCGATATACACCACCAACTACTCATGTCAAGTCCTCGAGACACACCACCAACTACTCTTGTCAAGTCCTCGAGACACACCACCAACTACTCTTGTCAAGTCCTCGAGACACACCACCAACTACTCATATCAAGTCCTCGAGACACACCACCAACTACTCTTGTCAAGTCCTCGAGACACACCACCAACTACTCTTGTCAAGTCCTCGAGACACATCACCAACTACTCTTATCAAGTCCTCGAGACACACCACCAACTACTCTTATCAAGTCCTCGAGACACACCACCAACTACTCTTATCAAGTCCTCGAGACACATCACCAACTACTCTTATCAAGTCCTCGAGACACATCACCAACTACTCTTATCAAGTCCTCGAGACACATCACCAACTACTCTTATCAAGTCCTCGAGACACATCACCAACTACTCTTATCAAGTCCAAGAAAAAACCCATAATAAGAATTTTGAATTAACACTATAAAAGAAAATAATGAATTCTTGGTAACGCCTCAGCACGGGGGTTAAACAGCCAACTAAATTTCTTGTGGGCGTGTTATGTGTGTTGTGCAAGCTAATGCTCTTAACTTTTTATGCCATGATGTTTCAAGTATTTCATTTACCCATAAACCGTTCTACCAGGATGTGTTGCTTATATCAAATCCTCCTGAGTGTGAATGTTATAAATGTTCATTTGTTTTTAAAGATTCTTGAGTCAAGAGTGGTCGTTCTTGTCTACGCGAACTTCATTAGCATTCACTTCCTTCAATCCTTGCATGTCTCGTTCATGGAATTTCCAACCCTTTTTTGTCGTTCAGTCCATTCACACCTCCCGGAAATATTCTTTGATTATAGGGCATTCATCCTTCTTTATTATTAAGGTGGACTAAGAGAGAGTAAATTGAAAACAGTATACTTTAGGTCATCTACCAGTTATATTGCACCTCCGCTAGTACAGCCCAGTGCTATATAATAAATCTCAGGGCGTATGAATTAGTCGTTGATGACTGATCAAATGAGTTCCCAGTTCTATTGGTTCCCACGCTTCAAGATTAGATTAGATTGTGGCTGAATAGGACAACGACCATCCTGCTACTGGGAGTGTCTTCACCCCATACTGGTGTGTACCATTATGTTATGTTTTGTTATGTTATGTTCGACAGTATTGGTAAGGCTAGCCGGAAGAGTTCTACACACCAGCAACTATCTTTCGTTGTCTGGCTACGGTGTTGCTTGTGCTATAAAGAAGACTGAAGAAAAGAACATTGTTGTGCAAACAGTGGTTAATGAACAGGCGCTCCACGGGAAGTTTCTAAGCAAATGTTTAATGAATTTGCAAAAGTAAGTAAAGGAGATTTTCAAAATTATGTCAGAATTCCAGTAACGGCCATTTTTTTCCTCTTCTTAAGAAAGTAAAACTACTAATAGAGAGACGAGATACTAGATGAGAGAGAATATTTCGACAGGAGCGCGTCTCGAGCTACTTTTCGGTGTCTAGTAACTGGATGCTCCTATGCAAGTTTGCAATATCCCACACACATTTCTAAGCAAAGTCTGAGTACAATCATTCCTGAGACATGCGAAGTTATTTACGAAGTATTCAAAGACAAAAACCCGAAGGTAAGAATAGTTATATAAGATTTGAACAATGGTAAATAAAAGCGATTATGCTAGTTTGTCATTTTTACTGGTAATTTAATTGTTTACAAAATAGACTATCATATGTATATATTATAGAAACAAACAGTCATTTGGAAATAGCTATATAGCATTGTTTACAAAATAAACATCCGACACATTAACAATTGTGGTGTCCGGCAGGGCGTTCTATTCGCATGGTGATCGAAATCCTGAAAAAACCGCATTGATCAGGCACGATCACCGATTTGTGTCGGAAGGTGGCTGTTTGACAGTTACGCCGGACAGCATGTCGAGAAGTGTGAACTAGGCTTTACTGGGCTGAGGAGAGGCGCAGGTAGGGAACAGGAGTACTGAGGGGCGACTTAAACATACAGTATGTCTGTTTAACACTGTTGAGATTAATAGTAAAAACTTTAAGATCGACGACCAATGGCGATGATCACGACGACCGTGATATTACCTTAATCAATACCACAACCACGACCACTACCACGGCGACCACCACGAGAACAACGACGACCACCATCACAACAACAAAAACGACGACGACCATCACTAAGACGACAACGACAATGATGATCACTAGCACCACGACAACGACAACAACGACGACCACAACAACGACAATGACAACCACCACCACAACGACGACGACGACCTCCACCACCACCACAGCAAAGACGACCACGACCATCGCTACCACGACAGCGACAACGACAACCACCATCACCACGACAACGATGACGACGACCATCACCACCACCATCACAACAACGACGACGACGACAGCAACGACAACCACCATGACAATGACGACGACGACCACTACCACGACCACCCCCACGACAATGACAACCTCCACCACTACGATCACGATCACCACAAAAACGATGACGACCAGAATGACGAACCGGTGAAGCTACTGCACTCCAGACCAGACCAGACCAGACCAGACCAGCAGCGAAGATCTGTTAGATAGAGTCACTCAGATGAATCTTGGCACCAATCAAACCAGGTGATCCATTGCACCAGTCAGATCAGGGTAGAAGCTTTCTTTTATATACCCAAATGAATTATTTCATCAATCAGTCTCCAGTCATGCTTAACAGACACCCAGATTAAACCAGTTAGGCAAGGGAAACACTCAGGTGAAATAGAACCAGTCAGGCAAGGGAAACACTCAGGTGAAATATAACCAGTCAGGCAAGGGAAACACTCAGGTGAAATATAACCAGTCAGGCAAGGGAAACACTCAGGTGAAACAGAACCAGTCAGGCAAGGGAAACACTCAGGTGAAACAGAATCAGCCAGGCAAGGATCACTCAGGTGAAACAGGACCAGTCAGGCAAGGGAAACACTCAGGTGAAATATAACCAGTCAGGCAAGGGAAACACTCAGGTGAAACAGAACCAGTCAGGCAAGGGAAACACTCAGGTGAAATATAACCAGTCAGGCAAGGGAAACACTCAGGTGAAATAGAACCAGTCAGGCAAGGGAAACACTCAGGTGAAACAGAACCAGTCAGGCAAGGGAAACACTCAGGTGAAACAGAATTAGCCAGGCAAGGGAAACACTCAGGTGAAACAGAACCAGTCAGGCAAGGGAAACACTCAGGTGAAACAGAATCAGTCAGGCAAGGGAAACACTCAGGTGAAACAGAACCAGTCAGGCAAGGGAAACACTCAGGTGAAACAGAACCAGTCAGGCAAGGGAAACACTCAGGTGAAACAGAACCAGTCAGGCAAGGGAAACACTCAGGTGAAATAGAACCAGTCAGGCAAGGGAAACACTCAGGTGAAATAGAACCAGTCAGGCAAGGGAAACACTCAGGTGAAACAGAACCAGTCAGGCAAGGGAAACACTCAGGTGAAACAGAACCAGTCAGGCAAGGGAAACACTCAGGTGAAACAGAACCAGTCAGGCAAGGGAAACACTCAGGTGAAACAGAACCAGGTAAAAACTGTCAGGTAGAGGCACTCAGGAGGTGAACAAGGACCACTACACCACTACCACCTCATAACCTGGCAGGAAGTCGAGCTTAATAAAGTATTCACAACGACGCCGTAAAATCTCGTCGGCCCTCTTCTTATTTCTCACTATATTTGCCGTTTTTGTTGTTGTTTTTTCTTTTATGAGGATGGCGGATAAGGAATTTTAGCTCTGCCTCTGTTGTAGTGTGTGTTGTGTAAGTGTTTATGTGTTCCGTGTAGACCAGTGTTGTGGTGGTGTACAAACGTCTCAATGACCCATGGACCTCTAGGGTTATAATTGCCCGATGTTCTCATGTAAATGTTAGATTTCTCTCCACTTTAAACCACACATGTGCAGATGATCTCCACACTCCTAACATATTCTACGTATCTACGCCCAGACTTTGCTATACACATATTCCTGGCACTGTTATTTTTATATTTATTTTTATTTTCTGTTATTTTTTAGGGTTGGCGCACGTCTCAGCAGTAGTTCCTGGTGTAATGTACCGACGCAGACTTCAGACAGCTTCGTAAAGTTGTAGTTTTATGGCTCGATCATGCTATTACCACAGTGGCTGGCACCAGGTAAGTACCACTCAAGTGTCAACGTAAACTATGACGAACGTGCACAGCAGCAGGAAGTGAAATGATGTCCAGAAAAAGCGGCAAAAATAAAGTTAATGAACTTGAGGGTGATTCCAAAGTTTTTGAACTATTTGTATTGTGCTTCCAGGAACACTTATTTATTTTACAGTTTATTTCCATTTAAAATTGTGCTCTAGAATATTGGGAAACTATCTTCAACAGGCTCCAGCGTCCTAAACTGTATAATATGTTATACACATTCAAATATCGAAGTCAAAATAATGGTAGTATGGTACTGTGGAACAAAGTCTGTTGTGAAGACTCGGCGACTTTACCGTAAGCATTTAAAGTGAGAGAGATCCACCAAGCAAGAGCCGTTGTCTTCACAATGTCAAGAAATTCCATGAGCAAAGCAATTTAAAGAATCTCAATAAATTAGGGAGAAAGAAGTCCGGACGTTAAGAAGAAAACCTTGAGGCTGTGAGACAATTAGTCACACAAAGTCCGAGAAAAACCTCTCACCAAGCTCACAAGAACTTGATATTCCGCACTCTACTGTTGATCGGATCCTGAAACAAGTCCTACATCTTTGGTCATACAGTACAAAGAGCAGATCAAACACTCCTTTACAGACACGGACAAGGCCACTAGAGTCACCATGTATCAGTGGTTCAGTGAGATGACAGAGGTAGATGAGAACTTGATTGACCGGGTGTGGTTTTCTGACCAGGCACACTTCCACCTTGATGGCGTTGTCTACAGCCAAAATTTACGTTTCTGGGGAAGTGAATGTCCTGATGATTTTGTTGCTGAGAGGCTTCTCGACAGTGTGTTAATTCCTATGGCTCGAGGATAAGGGCGGGCATACATTGACGGTGAACCAGGGGAATATTCGCAATGCCATCCATAAGTTTACCATCTCTCTCCATCAACTCGTGGCTGAATTTATGACTTAATGGTTTCAGCAAGATTGTATAACTCCTCACGCTGCTGTGGAGACGAGAAATCTACTCGCAGAAAAGCTCGGAGACACATCTGGTCTCTTCATTCTCAAGACCTCAACCCATTGAACTTCTTTCCGTGGGTTGACGCGTATTACATTGTCTGCAACGACAACCTCCGTAACATTCAGCAACTTAAGGAAGCTGATAAGGAGCTCGGAAGATCCATCTCGTGCTCTAACATGGGAGAGGGTGACACAACTTTGCCATCAGAGTGAATGCTTTCCTCCCAGGCCCGGAAGACACATAGAACACGTCATTACGCTATTCCATGCTCTTAATACAAATCTTAATTACAAATAACTCTCCTGATCTCAATTTGCATCATATTAGTATAAAGGTGCACTTAATTTTATTTTATGATGAGTGTTAACTTTGTATCTTGTATATTTGTCTTAAAATAAAACATTAAGATCTTACCAACACCTGTCGTAGCTCTCAACACCGCTGACCCAGACCAACTCTCGGTACTGAGTGGTACTATTACACGTCTGTAGTGTCCAGTCCGTACGACCTTTCGACCTATCATCGACCATGTAACGCCGGTATATAATATTTTTGAACACTTGATATGTAAAGTTTTTCACTCGAATGATCCATAACATATTAGTGTCAATTTATGTTAGAAGATTTTGTTTTATTGTCAGTGACACTCTTGGATCTGTGGTAGTGTACTATGGTCTTTGTGTTTGTAGTCCCCCCCCCCCCCCACCCGCCCTCCCCGCACTACTGTAAGGGAAGCACACAAAAACGCCCCCCCCCAAAAAAAAAAAAAAACATGCATAAAACACATTAGAGAACACACAAAAACACAAATATGCGCACTAAGACACCCACAAACACACTCCATACAACGCAACAACACTTATAAACACACTACCACAGGGGTAAAGAAAAAACTTGGTAACGACGGAAATTTTTCGCAAGACAATTTCCTGGTAAGACCTTCACTCTGGATATAAACTCTTGACTTGTGTAAGGAAAGTTAATAAACGAAACAGTTTGTATTTTTTTCAGGGGCAATTATTTTTTTTCCCTGCGTCGGAAAACGTGAGTCTTTTCCTTCTTACCAGTGAGGAAGTTAGCGAGTACACATGTATACATACAAATACACACACTTAAACTAACACTCGTCCTATGTGTGTGTGTGTGTGTGTGTGTGTGTGTGTGTGTGTTCTTCCCCATCCAGACCGGGGTTCAACAAGTGGCACCAACTCTCTTTTCCATTTTCTTGGCTGCCTTCCTTACACGTACCAGTGCCAATTTAGCCGGCGGGGTGGACATCGAGTACCGGATGAAGGGTCTTTTCAACATAAGACGACTCCAGACAAGAGCAAAGGTGTCAGCAGTTTCCATTACTGAACTTCAGCATGCAGACGACCTCACCCTTGTTGCTCACACTGAACACGACCTACAGGAGATCCTGAACACCTGCGCAGATGCGTATGCACACTTCAACCTTGAGGTGAATGTACGTAAGACTCAGATTCTCTTTCAGTCTACCCCTGGTTCAGACACACCTCCACCATTCATCCAGATTAACGGTACTACCCTCTCTAATGTTGCCCACTTTCGGTATCTTGGCTCCCACCTGTTTCCACCGCGGACATCGATAAAGAGATTTAGCATCGGATCAGATATGCATCTCAAGCCTTTGGCAGACTCCGAAACCGTGTCTTCAGCTGCAGGGAGCTGAAATTATCTACAAAGTTACATGTATATCGAGCAGTGGTCCTCCCCACCCTGCTATATGGCAGTGAGACATGGGTCACACACAGGAGGCACTTCAACGCACTTGAAAACTTTCACCAACGTAGTCTACGTTCCATCCTCCGAGTTTGCTGGGAAGACAAGTGAACAAATGCCAGTATTCTTGCTAACACTAACTGTAGGAGCATCGAGGCTACCATTATCCATGAACAACTACGCTGGACTGACCATGTTACCCGCATGGTCGACAGTAGATTGCCAAAGCAGCTACATTACAGTCACGTAACGCCGGCGGGGAACTGAAAAGGTATAAGGATATTCTTAAGACAAACATAAAAAAGTACCAAGTCGACCGCTGACATGGAAGTCGATTACTCCATATCGTAGCGCTTGGAGGAGCACCACACGAGAAGGTGTCAATGCTTTAGAGTTAGCCCGACTGCAAACCGAGGCAGACAAGCGCCAACGCCGGAAAGACCCTGCCACTGCCCCTCCCGCACTCGATGTAGCCCTCTACATGTGCAGGTCCCGTATCGGCCTCTCTAGTCATCTCAAAACTCACCAATGAAGGTGACATCCCTAATAACTCTTATCATTGTATCATAGCTGGATGATCGTCATACTCGATTCCGAGTGACAGCGAAGTAGTGGTAGTGTGTGTATGTGTGCGCTTTGTCATCGAGGCGTCTCTCACTCAACGATAATCTAAGAATTTATATACTTATGGTGGCGAATAAATCTTACTAATTTAAACACCTTTTGTAGGAGATTTATTCTCTTGTTTGCTCACGCTGTTTATCACTGTCTACTTGTTTGCTTCCCTCCCGTGACGCAGATGTTATTTAGGTTATCTTTTATTCTCAGACAGACCCCGGGTGGTCCTCTAGGTGCTAAGACTACCTGATGTTAGTACACGCGTGAGTGGCTGAGGTTGTAGTGTAAATGCTTGTCTCTTATGCCCATCATAGTTTTTTCCTTATTCTATGCTATTTACTCTTTGGAGAATACAGTCCTTTTATTCATGATGGATGGATGGATGGACTACTCACACACACACACACAGGAGTAGTAATAAGTAAGTTAACCTCAGGCGGTGTGAGACATAACACAACACTACCAGTTACAACAAGACGACCAGTACACACCATAACTATACATATGTCTGAATGAAAACAAACACTATCTTTGTTTTAGAGATGGTTATCCTGAGTTAATTGGGTTGTTAGTGAGCATATGTGATTTTTTGTGTGTGGGTGAATATAAGGTTGAGTGGTAGGTTGCATGAATTGTTTTTGTTTGAATGGTGTTTGTTTGTGTGTGTGTGGGAGGCGTTGCTTGTTCGTTATAAGTATGGGCTTGTTTGTATTTGTGGCATTTGTTTGTTAAGTTTCGTTGTGGATTTTATTTTATTATATATTTTGTTTGCTGAATTGTGAATTATTTGGTTTGTTACTTTGGCAAAATGGTTCTAGTTTGCATAATATTTCGCCCATAAACATATTCCCTCTAGGAGACGAGTAAAGCGAACACGTCTATCCCTCCCTCATACTTATTCCCATCACCTGGCAGCCGACCCATGATTTTCCGTCGATAAAACACTTTCTTACCATAAACCAAACACTAACTATTAAAACAGCTGTGTTAAGGAGAAGGTGAACCACATCATAACTAATGACAAAAATCTAACTTGTTTTGGGTTTTTACTCCTGTAGGTCTTGGCTTATATGAAGGTGATCTTATGTGTGGTATATATTTTTGAGTTTCGATCCGGTCAGGTTTATGAATTTTTAGCCACGCGAAATTTTACTAGGTTATTACCAGAGGAAAGTTCGTGACCTAGGTACCGCCAGTTTACCCAGCTGTGAATGGGTACAAACCATTTATAGATGGCGAGAGTGAGTGTGTGTTGGCGACATTGCTGCCTTTTCCCTATATTAAGTAAAAGCTTAGTCTATAGTGTGCTGTATTTGCGTTTCACCTCAGGCACAGATATCAGCTGAATGCATCAGAGATACAAGCCGAATACAAATCTAAAATACCAAAAGCAGAGAGCGTGTGACAGAAGGTAACACCATCATGCGCGTATCATCACAATTATCGTTACACACCAGATCTGAATCACCGCGATACCACCAACAAAGTCCCGCGGATCTTAATCCTCATGCCTTCATGCACGCAAAACAGTCATTTGTCGTGTACAGTGCTCACCACACACCCGTCTCTTTCAAGTATTTAATCATCGAAAGAACACGCGTGAACCCCTTCTGCTTCCTGTGTCTATGATACTCACAACACACACACACACACACACACACACACACTACTACTACTACTACTACTACCATACTTTGCTGTCACTCGGAATCGAATATGAAGATCATCAAGTTATGAGACAATGATATGAGTTATTAAGGATGTCACCTTCGTTGGTGAGTTTTAAGGTGACTAAAAAGGCCGATATGGGACCGTCAGGGTCGTTCACGGATGATGTTCCACATGTGGATGGCTCTATATAGTGCGGCAGGGGCGGCGGCAAAGTTTTTTCCGGCGTTGGCGCTTGTTTGCCTCGGTTTGCAGTCGGGCTAATTCGAAAGTATTGACACCTTCTCATGTGGTGTTTCTCCAAGCGTTACGGTGTGGAGTGATCGTCTTCCAGGTGAGGGGGTCGATTTGGCACTTTTTCTGGTTTGTCTTAAGACTATCCTTATATCTTTTCAGTTGCACGCCGGCGTTACGTTTACTATTCGCTAGATGACTGTAAAGTAGCTTCTTTGGCAGTCGACTGTCGTCCAAACGGGTAACATGGCCAGTCCAACGTAGTTGTTCTTGGATAATGGGAACCTCGTTGCTCCTACAGTTGGTGTCAGCGAGAATACTGGCATTTGTTCTCTTGTCTTCCCAGCGTTGGTGAAAATTTTCGAGCTGCTTGAGATCCCTACTGTATGTGACCCATGTCTCGCTGCCCTATAGCAGGGTGGGGAGGACAACTGTTCAATATATGTGCAACTTTGTTGATAATTTCAGCTCCCTACAGCTGAAGACATGGGTACAGAGTCTGCCAAAGGCTTGAGATGCACATCTGATTCGATGTTGAATCTCTTCATCGATGTCTTCGGTGGTGGACAGGTGGGAGCCGAGATACTGAAAGTGGGTAACATTAGAGAGGTTAGTACCGTTAAGCTGGATGGATGGTGTAGGTGTGGCTGAACCAGGGGCAGGCTGAAAGAGAATCTGAGTCTTATGTACATTCACCTCAAGGCCGAAGTGCGCATGCGCATCTGCGTAGATGTTCAGGATCTCCTGTCGGTCGCGTTCAGTGTGAGCGACAAGGGTAAGGTCGTCTGCATACTGAAGTTGAGTAATGGAAGCTGCCGACACCTTAGTTCCTGCCTGGACTCGTCTTATGTTGAAAAGATCCTTCATCCGGTACTCGCTGTCTACCCCGCCGGCTAAATTGACACTGGCATGAGTAAGGAAGGCAGCCAAGAAATGGAAAAGAGAGTTGGCGCAAGGACACATCCTTGTTTTACCCCCGTTTGGATAGGGAAGAACTCAGACTGGGTGCCATTGTGCAGGACATTGCCGTTCATGCCATCGTGGAGTTCCTCACAATGGCGCCATATTTTGGTGGGCAGCCAAAATAGCTGAGGGTCCGCCAGTGGGCTTCCCTGCTGACCGAGTCTTAGGCCTGGTTAGGACGATGAAGGTCATGTACAGGTCAAGACGCTGTTTTCTGCACTTTTCCTGTATATGGCGGGCAGGAAAGATCATGTCAGTGGTACCACATGATGATCTAAAGCCACACTGAGATTCTGGGAGGACGTTTTCCGCCTCAGGAAGAACTCTGTTTAGGAGGATTCGGGTGATAATCTTGCCAGCTACGGACAGCAAGGAGATCCTGCGGTAGTCGCCACAGTCTGACCGGTCTCCCTTGTTCTTATATATGGTTTAGTTTGCGAAGTTTGCGCTGGGCCAATGCTTTCTTCTTGCGGAAGTTATCAGCTTTGGTCAGAGACTGAGGGATGTTGTGCTTGTCAGTTAAAGCAGCACGTTTATCATCGACGAGAATATTGATTTCCGGGTCATTTCCATCAAACCAGTCGTGGTGTATTCTTTCGATCTGACCGAGAGCCTTTCTGCAGGTTTTTGTCATGACAGCGTCGAGAATATCCCATTCGGCACTGGGATTTGGGTTGTTTGTTGTCGGATTGTTTATCAGCCCATGTTCGAGCTGCTCTCTGAAAGCATGTGCTTCTGTGGATCCTCCAGACGCTTAGTGTTAAAATATCTTTTGAAGGTTTGCTGCCTTCACCGATTTAGGGCGACGTGAAGTGAGAGCTTGGCTCTGACGAGCCGATGATCAGTGTCGCAGTAGTCCGAGCCACGCGTTGCTCGGGTGATGAGGACATCTCGGCGTTCTCTTTCTCTGACACACACACACACAGTGATAATGGCCGTGTTTACTGTACCAAAACAAAGGGGTGAACGAGGCCAAGTACGACTTAATACGTCATAATGCATCTTATCAACCCATAAATGACTTAAAAGGAGCAGCTGAATTTAGAAATACTGTATATCGCATAATTTATAGCCTAGCCTAAACTACCTTAAACTAATTTAACCATAGTTTTGGTCATTGGTGCTGTTTTGTGCTGTACTTGTGGTCTTTGTTGTAGTCGAGTTCTTTTGTCGTATTAGCTGTCTTTTGTCAAATTCAAGGTCTTTTGTTGTAATCGGGGACTTCTGTCATAGTCGGGGTCTTCGTCTTCGTTGAGGTCTTTTATCGTTGTCAAGGTTCGTTTGTCATTGTTGCGGTGTTTGTCACGGTTCTTGTCTTTCTCAATGTCGCCGTCTCGACGTCTTTGTAACTGTGGCCATCCTTTGTCGTTGTCGCTGTCTTTTCGTTGTTAAAGGGTTTGTTATAGTCGCAGTCTTTGTCGTTGTTTGGGTCATTTTCATTATAAATGTTCAAAATAAAATAAAGAAAGTTTTTAATCACTGAAATTTGAAGGAATAGAAGTTAAGTGTTATTAGAATGAATGAATAATGTATGCGTGAATCTTAAAGTAATCTTTTGAGAGCTGTCAAACTTTTTTTACCAGTACAGTATTAATTTTCATTTTATTTTCGAAATCTTTTGTAGTATTTGTTATTACTATTTTTAATACATTAACGTTACTGGAAGGCGCTGGGGTTTTTCACGTGATACATTGTTATATTACCATCTGTGAGTGAGTGAGTGAGTGAGTGAGTGTGTGTGTCTGTGTGTTTGTGTGTGTGTGTGTGTGTGTGTGTGTGTGTGTGTGTGTGGTGTGTGTGTGTGTGTGTGTGTGTGTGTGTGTGTGTGTGTGTGTAATAATAAATAATAAAAATAATAAACGGTTTATTAATAAAGTTGCAGCCGGTGGCTGAAAATATACAAACTTACATGTGATTTAGACATAATGATATAATATGCATTCAATACATTTACAGGGCTGTACAGTACATAAATCAGGAGTTGTTTATTATTTTAACAATAGATGGGATGGTGCTATTCTTAAATCTATCGGTGCGGGCTCTTATGGGCTGAATTTTGTTGTAGTGGCGGACTGCGTGAGGTGGACGGAGAACTGCCGGTGGCAGGAGGTGGCGATGACGAGGATGGTGCAGTAGTCCACTGCCAATCCTTGCTAGTGCTTGGTGGTGGAAGTCACTGAGGGATGGCATTTCCAGGGTGGAGAGAGCGTTGTTGTAGCCGGAGCAGTCTGCGTCGAGCATGATTCTGCAAGCCCTTTTCTGTACTGTACCTTCTCTAGCTGACGTTGTTGGGTGGAGTTGAGAGAAGACGACCAGGCTGGTGACGCATACGTTAATTTGGGGAGTATAAATGCGTTGTAGATAGCCCTCAGCTCTGGCGTGGGTGCCCCAAGTGACCTGAGTCGTCGTAGCATGTAGAGTAGGTACGAGGCTGCCTTGATTGTGTTGTTTACATGAGCCTTCCAGTCCAGTTTGTGGTCTATGGTAACACCAAGGAGTTTGGCAGACTGCACTAACTGGAGAGGATGGGCATGGGCACCCACTGTGACTGCTGGAGTTTGCACTGGAGTGGTGGCGGTATTGATGTGCATGACTACGGTTTTGGTGTGGTTGATGGTGACGTTGTTCTCCGTAGTCCATGCCTGTAGCCTGTCCAGGGTGCCTTTTAGCGATGAGTAGTCCGGTGAGGTATTGTCCACTGTAACCCCCACAGTCATCCACGTACTTCCACCTGTGAGGAGTGTCCAATAGAGCGTCATTGATCAGGATTAGGAAGCACAGTGGTCCCATCTTGGTCCCCTGGGGAACACCACAGGTGAGGGGTTGGAATGTGGAGACAGAACCCTGGTACCTGACTGCCTGATGACGCTCACTCAAGAAATCAGTGAGTCATGAGACCAGGTTGGTGGGCAGCCCTAGTGCAATAGCCTTGTTCATAACAGTGCAGTGATCAACAAGGTCAAAAGCCTTCCTGAAGTGTGTGTGTGTGTGTGTGTGTGTGTGTG
Source organism: Homarus gammarus (assembly GCA_958450375.1). Taxonomy (NCBI): domain Eukaryota; kingdom Metazoa; phylum Arthropoda; class Malacostraca; order Decapoda; family Nephropidae; genus Homarus; species Homarus gammarus. The sequence goes on along the minus strand of CAUDMG010002638.1, from coordinate 862,635 downwards.
TGTGTGTGTGTGTGTGTGTATGTGTGCGTGTGTGTGTGTGTGCACAGGGTAGTGAAATGCGTCTAGTGTGACAGTATTATGTTAGTGTTAAGGTGCAAGCACTGTTTGCTTCCTCTCGCTTTCGGCTACCACCGCTGGCTAGCCCTGATGGCGAACGGGGAAGCAACTTGCATAGGTCCTCCCCTGCCAGTACACAGCCTCTTTACCATCAAGAGAGTAAACCCCGAACGAAAAATCTGCGGTGGAGCCCCGCATCAGGCAGACATACGTACAGAGCTCCAATAAGACCCCCAACGGCGGTATAGACGGAAGAGGTGACCACCATGGGAACCCAACGATTACACCGGCGGACGAAGGCAATGTATGATGGACAGGATAATAAGGAGAAACCCCAAAACTGGGCTATCGGCAGTCCATTGAGACTCGCCCTCTCCCCAGTCGTTGCAAAAGTTGCACCACTGAATCACGAAAAGAGAGAGCCAAAATGTGTGGTTGAAGGTTTCGCTCCTGCATCACCACATAAATCAACTCATGTGCAGCCGTCATCCAACTTGTCATACTTCTCATCATCATCAAAACCCCTATACCCCTAAAAGTCCTATGGAGACGGAGGAGTGGCGACAGACAGGCAGATATGAATGCCGGGAGTGTCTAGTCACAACCCTGCACATTGGCAGCATAGATAAGATGTTCGTTTATGCACTGGGATCTAGGCAGCAGTGCAATCCGGTCCTGTCTATGATACTGAGCAGTTAGAAAAGGTGCCCTAAACATAGCCTGCCTAATGAACTAACGTGATTGAGCAACCCGGGGATCACCTGAACTTTAGGCACCCCGGGGATCACCTGAACTTTAGGCACCCCGGGATCACCTGAACTTTAGGCACCCCGGGATCACCTGAACTTTAGGCACCCTGGGGATCACCTGAACTTTAGGCACCCCGGGGATCACCTGAACTTTAGGCACCCCGGGGATCACCTGAACTTTAGGCACCCCGGGGATCACCTGAACTTTAGGCACCCCGGGGATCACCTGAACTTTAGGCACCGTGTCGGTCCCGTATCGGCATCTGTAGTCACCTCAGAGCTCACCAGCAAAGGTGACATCCCTAATAACTCATATCATTTCATCATAGCTGGATGATCGTCATACTTGATTCCGAGTGACAGCAAAGTAGTAGTAGTAGTAGTAGTGTGTGTGTGTGTGTGTGTGTGTGTGTGTGTGTGTGTGTATGTGTGTGTGCGTGTGCGTATGGAATGTTTGTCTCTGTAAATGAATGGTGTGTATATATTTGAGTGTATATGTGTGTGTCCAAGTTTGCATGTATATAACTCTGTATGCGTGAGGAAATTTATTTCGGTGTGTCGTGTTCGGGGCATAAACCCTCGTATATTACCTGTCCCTGAAGCCACCACGTGACCCCAGGTGCCAGTGTATGATTATATGACTAAGTACATTGTCGATATTTGAGCTCTATTCACACACACACACACACACACACATATATATATATATATATATATATATATATATATATATATATATATATATATATATATATATATATATATATATATATATATATGTGCGCAAGTTAGTTTGCATGTGCCAGCTCATTTAGGTGGAGTCGTGTTTAAAATGTAAACACACGTATTTTTGTACTTTTCCTGTCTCTGTAAGCCAACAGGTGACCACACGAATTCACCACAGGATGACATGAATACGTTCCTTGTTCACAGTTGGTATGTCAGTTATATTTACACATAGATCTATAAACAGCTTTCGCGCACACCCAACCACACACACACACACGCACACATACACACACAAACGCAAACTAACATGTAACGCCCTCCCCCACACACACATACATGCACATACAAATGCAACAGGAAGTACGCAAGACAATATCAGGTTCACCACACGAGCCTTGCCTTATACAGTCCCTCCTAAAGGCGATCTCAAATACATCGGCCTCGACCTAACAAAACTACCCCAACCAACAACTCTTCCTCATTCTACCCTGTGATTGGACATCGTTAAAAAAATTATGTGAATCACATTCCCAACCACATGTCATGGCGCAAGTTACACAGGAGATCAGTAGAATCCAAGAAATTATGAAGAAAGTGTTAGTATTTCCCCAGGCATAAAGAAGAGTCTAGTCCGACAATTTTTAACACGGTGCTGCTGCCAACAGACGAGTGAGTGCCAGTCAGGGAATGGTCCAGCTTCATCATATTTTAGGGTTACATTATCACCCTGACGTATAATTTTAACAAAATAATTAAATGTTAACATCGGTGGGGAATAGAGTAACAGCTGTAGAGCTGTTCTCCCTCTGGTGTTATCGTCACACTATATTGAAAAGGAATGGGTTATAGGCTTTAATTGTTGAAACCTTTTGTAAATTACGTAACATACAATACTAATGATTGCTGTTGTTAATATATATCTCATTATGTCGTTCTGTTACACACACACACACACACACACACACACATTACTACTACTACTACTACTACTACTTTGCTGTCACTCGGAATCAAGGATGACGATCATCCAGCTATGATACAATGATATGAGTTATTACAGATGTCACCTTCGTTGGTGAGATCTGAGGTGAGCTTTGAGGCGACGCTAGAGGTCGATACGGGAAGGCTGGATCATCCACAGATGTTGCACGTGTGGAGGGATACACCTAGTGCGGGAGGGGCAGCGGCAGCGTCTTTCTGGAACTGGAACTGGTATGCAGTCGGACTAATTCGAAAGTATTGACACCTTCTTGTGTGGTACTCCTCAAAGCGCTACGGTGTGGAATGATCGTCCCCCAGGTGAGGAGGTCGATTTGGCACTTTTCAGGTTTGTCTTAAGACTATCCTTATGCCTTTTCCGTTGCTCGCCAACGTTACGTTTACCATTCGCTAGGTAACAGTAAAGTAGCTTCATGGGCAGTCACAGTCGTCCATCGGGGAAAATGGGCCAGTCCAACTTAGTTGTTCATGGTAATTGTAGCCGAGTTGTTTCTTCAGATGATGTCAGCGAGAATACTGGCATTTGTTCTCTTGTCTTCCCAGAGATCTCGGAGGATGGAACATAGACTACGTTGGTAAAAGTATCCTAGTGCCCTGAAGTGTATGTGACCCATGTCTCACTGCCCTATAGCAGGGTGGGGAGGACCACTGCTCAATATATGTGCAACTTTGTAGATAATTTCAGCTCACTAAAGCTGAAGACACGAGTACGAGTCTGCCAAAGACTTGAGATGCACATCTGATCCGATGATGAATTTCTTCATCGAATTCCACGGTAGTGGACAGGGGTGAGCCGAGATACTGAAATGAGTAACATTAGAAAGGGTAGTACCGTTAAGCTGGATGGATGGTGGAGGTGTAGTTGAACCAGAGGTAGGCTGAACGAGAACCTGAATCTTACGTGAATTCACCACAAAGGTGTAATGTGCATACGTATCTGCGTAGGTGTTCAGGATCTCCAGATCGCGATCAAAGTGACCGACGAGAGTGAGGTTGTCTGCATACTGAAGTTCGATAGGAAGCTGCCGATACCTTTGTTCCTACCTGGAGTCGTCTGATCTTGTAAGGTCCCTTCATCCGGTACTGTATGTCCACCACGCCGGCTAAATTGACACCGGCAGGAGTAAGGAAGGCAGCCAAGAAAATAGAAAAGAGAGTTGGTGCCAGTACACATCCATGTTTTACCCCCGTTTGGATGTCGAAGAACTCAGACTGGGCGCCATGTACAGGACACTGCCGTTCATGCCGTCATGGAGTTGCCTCACAATGGTGATGAATTTTTATGTGCAGTCAAAATGGCTGAGGGTCGACAAAAGCCAAGTACAGATACCACGCTGTTCTCTGCAATTTTCCTGTATCTGATGGGCACCAAAGGTCACGTCAGTGGTGCCACGTGATGGTCTAAAGTCACATAGAGATTCTGGGAGGAAGTTTTCCGCGTCAGGAAGAAGTCTGTTTAAGAGAACTCGGGCGATAATCTTGCCATTTATGGGTAGCAACGAGATCCCGCGGTGGTTTTTCCCCTCCACTCCTCCGACGGTAACTAACGGATGCCTTCTTCGTCTTTAATTAGGGAGTTACCGTCGGATGAGCGAAGGGGAGCTGCACCATGCGTGATTGGCCCATAAAATGATTTAGTGGAATTGAAAAAATCTCGCATCTTGTGTTGACCTGCAAGTTTTTGCTTTGAGCTGCTTTATTTTTCAATAATTCGCCCTTTAGATTGCGAAGTTCGCGCTGGGCCGCCACTTTCTTCCTGTGGACTGTATCATCTTTGATCATAGACTGACGGCTGTTCTGTCAGTCAGTTAAAGCAGTACGTTTATCATCGATGAGTTTATTGGTTCCCGGGTCATTTTCATCAAACTAGTCTTGTTGTATTTTCTCAATCTGACCGAAGGTCATTCGGCAGGTTTTTGTCATGGAAGTGTTCGAGCTGTTCTTTGTAAGAATGTGCTACCATTGGATCCTCCAGATGCTTTGTGTTATAACCTCTTCTGGAGGTTTGTTGCCTTTGGCGTTAGGGGGCAACGTGAAGAGAAAATTTGGCTCTGACGAGCCGATGATCAGTGTCACACTGGTCTGAGGCACGAATGGCTCGGGAGATGAGGACATCTCAGCGAACTTTTTCTCTGACAATGATGTAGTCAATGAGATATCAACGTTTGAATCGTGAGTGTTGCCACAAAACCTTTAACGTGCTGGCCTGTCAAAAGAAGGTATTGGTGATAGTGAGGTTATGTGCAGTGCACTTGTTGAGGAGGAGTAGGCCATTGGGATTACAGTTTCCCACTTCATTTCTCCTTAAGATTCCCTGTTATATGTCAACTTCTCTTCCAACTCTGGTATTGGAGTAACCTAGGAGCAATCCTTACCTTCACTGGGGATAGAGGTTAGCACTCTGTCAAGGTCGGTGTCAAAGGCCTATTTTTTTTTTTACTGGGATTAGCCCACTCGGTCACAGGTCATTAAGCCACATCGGGGCCTGGGTACGAAGATGTAATAATAATAATAATAATAATAATAATAATAATAATAATAATAATAATAACAATAATAATAATAATAATAATAATAATAATAATAATAATAATAATAATAATAATAATAATAATAATAATAATAATAATAATAATAAAAACATACAAAAATGAAACAAAAAATCAAGAGTGAGAAGCAATATATGTATGTTGTGTTGTCAATAGTAAGAGAAACATTTGAGACCCTGCAATTGTGTGTAAATGAGGCAGAAGGTCAGATGAGCAACCTGGGACTTGGTCACAATTTTTGTGATGCCATATGGCAGCAGTGTCTACCATTAGACAACTCATTATGCTTCCAATGTCTTCCCAGGCGGTAGTACCTCCCTGTTTGGTAGCTGCCTACTACCTACTGCCTCTGCATCCAGTGTTGGAACATATGCACCGATGAAGAAGGCATGCCGTGAGCGATTCAGTGGTACTCAGAACGTCATGAGGCGATCGTTGATTCCAACAGGCATTTCAGTTAGACTATGTAAGATGGATTGGCGAATGGCAATGCCAACTCCATTAATGGGGTGTCTTTCCGCAGCAGGCTTACCCTTCCAGGAGGTATAGGCAGACCCCTGTTTTGTGAGTCGACCCTCGTCAAGGAGCCGGGACTAACTCATTAGTGCTATGTTGATGTTATACCTAGACAGCTTTTTTACCACAAGGGCAGTTCTTCTTTCAGGACGAGCATTTGTGACAGTATTCAAAAGGGTCCTGACATTCCGTGCAACGAACATATGAGGTTGTATAGTTGGTTTTACTTTGAATTGTGATTGTGATTGTGTTTTCGACTGCATAAGGATGACCTTACTGGGTGCAGTTGCCCTCTCAGGTTGGTTCTTTAGGGAGGCCATGTATAGGGCACCTTTTCTAGCCCCCTCCCCATGTGGGGTGAGCAGAGTGGCACTTCGAAAGGGCTGCTCAGTCGCACAGACAGGACCGGATTGCACTGCTACCTAGATCCCAGTGCATAAACGACCATCTTATCTGTGACGCCCATGTGCAGAGTTGTGACTAGAGACTCCCGGTAGTCAACTCTGCCTGTCTCCGTCGCTACTCCTCAGTCACCATTGGACTTTTGGGGGTATAAGGGTTCTGTTGATGATGAGAAATATGATGAGCTGGATGATGGCTGCGCGTGAGTTGATTTATGTGGGCAGGCAGGAGCGCAGGCTGCAACCACGCATACTGGCTCTCCCTTTTCATGATTCAGTTGTGCAAGCAGTTGCAACGGCTGGGTAGAGAGAGAGTTGTAATGGACTGCCGATAGCCCAGTCTGGTGTGTGTGTGTGTGTGTGTGTGTGTGTGTGTGTGTGTGTGTGTGTGTGTGTATGTTTGTGTGTGTGTATGATCTGTTTCGGTGGGTCGTAACTGTGACTGTTTTCTATCAAATGTGTATAAAGTCGTGCTCTATGTATGTGTTTAGAGTTTAACCTCAGTTGTATGACACTTACACGCACGCGTGTACACGTGTATACTCACGTACACCCACACACACACACACACACACACACCACATCCCCCACACCACATCCCTCACACTTCATTATCCCACACCACCCCCCACACCATATCCCTTACACCACCCATCCAAACCACATTCCCACTCCCCCACACCACACCCCCATCCCAGTACCACATCCCCCAACCCCCACTACACTTCCTCACCACACCCCCACAACCCACACCCACACCCTCGCTACACATACACATGCACACACACCCACACCCTCGCTACACACACACATGCACACACACCCACACCCTCGCTACACCCCCACAACCCACACCCACACCCTCGCTACACACACACATGCACACACACCCACCACATCCCTCACACCGTATCCCCCCACACCATATCCCCACACACCAGACCCTCCCACACACAGTACTAACAAGGTGCCATTTACACCAGGAAGTTGTCTACTTGACCCGGTCTGGCTCTGATCAGTTCTCCTACAGACCATCATATGCCATAACCAGCAAATATAACCTTCCGCTTTATTATGTACGGGGACGATTTAGCTCTAGTACACATACTTAGGAAGCCACAGGACTGCGATAAAATATAAAATGTAAACCTAACCTAAGGCAATATAAGTTAGATTGGGTTAGGTTGGGTTGGGTTGGGTTGGGTTGGGTTGGGATGGGATGGGTTGGGTTGGGTTGGGTTGGGTTAGGTTGGGTTGGGTTGGGTTGGGTTGGGTTGGGTTGGGTTGGGATGGGATGGGTTGGGTTGGGTTGGGTTGGGATGGGTTGGGTTGGGTTGGGTTGGGTTGGGTTGGGTTGGGTTGGGATGGGATGGGTTGGGTTGGGATGGGTTGGGTTGGGTTGGGTTGGGTTGGGTTGGGTTGGGTTGGGTGAGATCTGGTTTATTTGTATCTGTCATAAATGGCAACTTAGTGCACAGGCATTAGCATACCCGGGTTTATAACGTCGTTTTATACGTTACAAAACGTCCAATGTCAGTCTGTTTGTAGTCCTACTTACTCATCTCTCACGAGCAAAATACCTCCATCAATCAGGTTAGGAAAGTCATACATAAAGTGGATTAAAAACTGTCAAAAGTAGACTCTGGTAGCTTGTGTCTATGTTACAAATCTAAGCCAGGTTAGGAGAATACTGATCCTCAATAAAAATATGATGATGCACTTATTTTCACTAAGTGGTTGGGAGCGGCTTCAATAGGTTAATTGTTGTTTGGTTGTGAAGGAGAGAATACTCAGTGTGAAAAATACATATTAAAAATTAATATATATTTAAAAAAAAATCCACGAAATAATTCCAAGCCAAAACAGGATGATTTCTTAAGTTAAATTCCTACTGAACATCCTGAATACTATACCTAACTTATCTGTTATGGTATATACTGTACAGGTCAGCCATATAAGTAAGAGAAAAATATTATGACCAAGAAAATGGTGGAAGCAGCTCCGACTCATTCCAGAGGGTGTCAAGGATATACTGACCATCAACCGGCTTTTGCCTTACCATACAGGTGGTTGGCAGGACACCAAGGTCCTTTGGTGTTCATTACCGAATCAATAACTAGTCTAGTGGAAGGTAAGACCAAAACAAACTAAATGAAGTATGTTAACTAAATATATACAATACACATGTCATACCAGAACAACATAACCCCCCCCCCCCAAAAAAAAAAATATAAATAAATAAATAAATAAATAAATAAATAAATAAATATATATATATATATATATATATATATATATATATATATATATATATATATATATATATATATATATATGTCTGGATTTATATGAGCTCCAATGAAACCACCAATACCCGTGTCATTGGAACTCTACCTAATCCCTAGTCCTCTCGACTAAGGATTCATAACAGTATCCCCCTCGCCTTCTCTCTTCTTCCTGATTTACCATCATCAAAATCCCGTCAAGCTATAAAGATGACATATAGCGCTGTGTCATCTGTACGGAAGAGCAGAAGACCTTCTTGCTAGGGTGAAATGAATATAATTCTCCATGAACAAGGTCGTTTGAGCTAGTAAATAACATTAATAGCTCTTACGAGAGCAAATATTACACTGATATCAAAACTGCTTGTTATTCGCTATTGAAAAATACATTTAAGGCCATAAAATAACATTTATTGCTCTATCAATATCACGTAAGCAAAAAAAAAAAATATGCTGACTGGAACTTAAGCAATTCTCCTTTGTAAAAGATCTTTTGATATATTATTTCATGTTTTATCAGTTACAGAAGTTAAACGAAGCATCGTCAATAACAACATATGTGCAAGTCGTCCTCGCCTCAAGGCCACACGCTGGAAGGTAGTGGTTTTTGTCGTAAACTACGGACCCAGACTCCCCAAGGGGCCTGAAATGCAAATTTATGACCCAGAATGCTATTACCAAAGTCAGGAAAGGCATGTGAAGGTACCAGGTGAAAATAACCAGGTCAAGAGAACCAGGCGAAGGTACCATAACCAGGTCAGGAGAGTCAGGTGAGGAGAATTACGGTGGAGGGAAACTAGGTGGAGGATAGCCAGGTGAATGGAACTACGGTGAAGGGGAGCCAAGTGAGGGGACCTACGGTAGAAGGGAGCCAGGTGAGGGGAAACTACGGTGGAGGGGAACTACAATGGAGGGGAGCCAGGTCAGGGGAGCTACGGTAGAGGGGAGCCAAGTGAAGCATTTCTCAAGGTGTCACATTTAGCGGCTACTTCTGACCACACTATTTCTACCCCAAACTGATTTAACATTCTAACCTGTCACTTTCCTTCGACATTCTACCCACTGCTCATCCCTAAAAATTAATACCGACATTCTGAGGAATAGTTACCTTTGTAACTAAACTTGTGAATTTTGATGTATATAAAACCGGCTATTATTACTTTGTCGATATCGAAGTTTCTGAGACTGGGATATTTACATGGTTACCGTGTTAAGAGTGTGTTGGTATTGTGTTTTTGTTGAGTGTGTTGTTGTGTTGGTGCTGACAGTGTGTTGGTATTGACGGTGTGTTGGTATTGACAGTGTGTTGGTGTTGACAGTGTGTTGGTATTGACAGTGTGTTGGTATTGACAGTGTATTGGTATTGACAGTGTGTTGTTATTGACAGTGTGTTGGTATTGACAGTGTGTTGGTATTGACAGTGTGTTGGTAATGACGGTGTGTTGGTATTGACAGTATGTTGGTATTGACAGTGTGTTGGTATTGACAGTGTGTTGGTATTGACAGTGTGTTGGTATTGACGGTGTGTTGGTATTGACAGTGTGTTGGTATTGACAGTGTGTTGGTGTTGACGGTGTGTTGGTAATGACAGTGTGTTGGTATTGACGGTGTGTTGGTAATGACAGTGTGTTGGTATTGACGGTGTGTTGGTATTGACAGTATGTTGGTATTGAGAGGTGTGTTGGTGTTGACAGTGTGTTGGTGTTGACAGTGTGTTGGTATTGACAGTGTGTTGGTATTGACAGTGTGTTGGTGTTGACAGTGTGTTGGTGTTGACAGTGTGTTGGTATTGACAGTGTGTTGATTTTGACAGTGTATTGGTATTGACAGTGTGTTGGTATTGACAGTGTATTGGTATTGACAGTGTGTTGGTATTGACAGTGTATTGGTATTGACAGTGTGTTGGTATTGACGGTGTGTTGGTATTGACAGTGTGTTGGTATTGACGGTGTGTTGGTATTGACAGTGTGTTGGTGTTGACAGTGTGTTGGTATCGACAGTGTGTTGGTATTGAATGTGTTGTACTCAGCATTTGTACATATTGCTAAGCCCACAAAACAAATGTCAGGTTTTGACGAGGAATAACAGTCATCACACAGCTTGTTCCTCCTGTAGTTTGCTCACAGCACAACACATCATCCACCAAATCGTGTTGAGTCCCCATAACACACCACCAGACTCATCTTACAGTTGACGACATAGTGTATATATGTTTTGTTTTTTTTTGCAGATAAAAGATAATCGCTTTAGACTTTTTTGGCTGAGAACCCCCCCAAAAAATCTAAACTCATACACACACACACACACACACACACACACACACACAACCCTGTTTCATATTCATTATAATAATACAAGATTCAGTGAGAGAAGTTAGCATGTTAATGAGTTGTTGTTTCATGATGCAGAACAATGTTGCCTTGTTGCAGTGTTTGTTCGTCAGCTCGTCTCACGGAATGTCTCTGTAAATAATATTCTTCCGTGTAGGCGCCTACGTCATCCTATGTATATCCGCCTACATGCCAATTAAAACTATTTTTAACTCAATACTTGCTGGGGGTATTGTAGCATTATTTGTATATCTATATTTTTATTAACACGATTGCTGTGGGTATTGTCTTCATGTCTGTATAATATCAATACGTATTGTATATCTGAGAAACGAATGTACAGTATAAAGATGAATAGTGAAGGGAAGAAAACAATATGTTTCCTGTTTAATTTTTCCCAACGCAACGGGATATGCGTTGGGAAAAGGGAAAAGTGTTTGGGCTTATGAAACTTTGTTGTTTCTCCCTGATGGTTCTAACATAGTCGAGTGAAAAATGAGGGACGCTCAGCTGTTATTTATATATACATATATATATATATATATATATATATATATATATATATATACATATATATATATATATATATATATATATATATATATATATATATATATATATATATATATATATATATATATATATTTATATATTGTTGATAAAATCACACGGGAAAATGGAAACAACGGAGTACCTTAGCTTTCGTCTTTATTCAAGACATCTTCAGAGGCAACTAGATTACATGGACAGAGAGAGGCTTAAATATACAGGGTGACCTAAAAAACATGAGGTCAGGTCAAAATGATGACATCCACTAATCCACACACCAACACACACGTAGAGGAGCTTAAGAGAAGGGTGGTGACGTGACTAGTCAAGTCAGGTCAGAAAAAAGGAGGCCCACAAAATAACTATCATACATCTAGATCAAAGGTTTTTAAAGCATTTTTAACCTTGGGCCACTGACAAATAAATTTATGTAACATATTATCGGTTTTGAACTGACCATCACTAAGGTTTATTGATTTTAATTCCTTGATCAAACTAGCTTCAACAAGAAGTCTTTCTGTGACACAAGATGATTTGAAAACTTCTATGCTTTTTTCCCAAGCAATGGGGTGATTATTATTCCTAACATGAACGAACAAGGCACTGCTTTCAGATGCAGTTCTAATATTATACTTATGTTGTTTGATTCTAAGCTGCAGTGTTTTTCCTGTCTGACCTACATAATTACAATTACATTTGCTACATGGAATACAATAAACACTACCATTTACATTCAAACTTGGGCTATTCCTTATTAACATATTAGTAATGGTTGAGTCATACTTGAAAACAACATTAATAGTGACCCATTTGAATTTTTAGACAAACTTAATAATATTGTCCCTAGTATCACGTTCAAAATTGAAAGAGAAATAAATGAATCCCTTCCATTTCTTGATATGCTTATCATGAGAAATGGCCAAAACTATAAATTCAAGGTATATAGAAAGCCCACACAGGTAGACAGTTTCATTCACTTTTTATCGAATCACCTTGAGTCTACCAAAATGTCAGTTTTTTCTGTTATGTTCCTAAGATGTCTGCGTATTTGTGACTCTGAATTTATTGACGATGAATTGAAACACATTCGTTCTATTGCACATAAACTTGGGTACCCTTCTGTGTTTGTTGATCGTTGTTTTAATAGGGCTAAAAAATCCTTTCATTCCTCTCAAACCAGACAAGTTCCTACACTTAAGAATATTTTGACTCTGCCCTATCGTAATGAATTTGTCCCGTTAGTTCGGTCCCTCAAGCTTCTAAATATTAATGTTGTTTTCAAGTATGACTCAACCATTACTAATATGTTAATAAGGAATAGCCCAAGTTTGAATGTAAATGGTAGTGTTTATTGTATTCCATGTAGCAAATGTAATTGTAATTATGTAGGTCAGACAGGAAAAACACTGCAGCTTAGAATCAAACAACATAAGTATAATATTAGAACTGCATCTGAAAGCAGTGCCTTGTTCGTTCATGTTAGGAATAATAATCACCCCATTGCTTGGGAAAAAAGCATAGAAGTTTTCAAATCATCTTGTGTCACAGAAAGACTTCTTGTTGAAGCTAGTTTGATCAAGGAATTAAAATCAATAAACCTTAGTGATGGTCAGTTCAAAACCGATAATATGTTACATATATTTATTTGTCAGTGGCCCAAGGTTAAAAATGCTTTAAAAACCTTTGATCTAGATGTATGATAGTTATTTTGTGGGCCTCCTTTTTTCTGACCTGACTTGACTAGTCACGTCACCACCCTTCTCTTAAGCTCCTCTACGTGTGTGTTGGTGTGTAGATTAGTGGATGTCATCATTTTGACCTGACCTCATGTTTTTTAGGTCACCCTGTATATTTAAGCCTCTCTCTGTCCATGTAATCTAGTTGCCTCTGAAGATGTCTTGAATAAAGACGAAAGCTAAGGTACTCCGTTGTTTCCATTTTCCCGTGTGATTTTATCAAGATTTATCTTATCCACGTTTTCATTGTGGATTTTCATAAAATATATTTATATATATATATATATATATATATATATATATATATATATATATATATATATATATATATATCAGGTGTCTTAACCCTTTGAGGACAAGGTTTTAACAAGATAGTTGTTAAAAGGATCACGGTTTAATATGGTGATTGTTTAACAGCGCGTTGGTTAAAAGGATGATGGTTTAACAAGGATGATAATTTAAGAAGACTGTGGTAAAATGGATGATATTATATTATGATAATAGTTTAAAAAGACAGTGGTTAAGGGGATGCTGGTTTAACAGGACGAAGGCTTCAGAGGAAAACAGTTTAGCAGAAATATAATTACTTAGGTAACACGGAAATAGAAAACTCAGTTTGTGAAAAAGATCTAGGTGTATTTGTTAGCAACGACTTGAAACCTAGAAAACAATGTATTAGCGTTCGCAACAAGGCAAACAGGATTCTTGGGTTCATATCTAGGTCTGTGAGTAACAGAACTGCTGACGTTATCTTGAAACTTTACCTAGCATTAGTGAGGCCACACATGGATTATGCGGTTCAGTTCTGGTGTCCTTATTATAGAATGGACATAGATTCTTTGGAGAGAGTACAAAGAAGAATGACAAAAATGATCCATAATATTAGAAACCTTCCATATGAAGAAAGACTGAAAAGCTTAGGCTTACATTCATTAGAGAGGCGTAGAGTTAGGGGAGATATGATAGAGGTGTACAAGTGGGTAAGTGGGATTAACAAGGGTAAAATGGAAGATGTTCTGAAGCTCAGTAATAACGAAATAACTAGAACAAATGGCTTTAAATTAGATAAATTCCCATTCAGAAAGGATATAGGCAAGCACTGGTTTGGTAATAGAGTTGTGGATATGTGGAATAGGCTACCGAGTGCTATAGTAGGATCGGTTTTAATCATTTGAGGAAGATAATTTAACAGGATGATAGTTTTACACATTTAATATACTGTCTTGATATCGCAACTGAAGGAGTCTATTGATAATAAACCCTTTTAGAATGATCGTTTAGGCATTCATCCTGGCGGGTTTAAACTATTTTCAGTAATTAAATAAACAATCATTGTAAAGGTGTTAATCCATCATCCTCATAAACCTTTAAAAAATTAAACATAACATAAATATAATCATTCTATATCAACTAATATACCTACTTTAAACTATAACGTAGATGATAAATTTTCACTGTTGATTTTTTCCAGATTGATTACTACGGTGATTTAACTCCTGGGTACAATTTCATCTTATTCAGAGTCATCGTATTCAAAGGGATAAGACTTAGTACTCATGGATTAACTTTTTGGCACTCAAGGTCTGGGATTTCTTGTATTCTTTCGGGGGATTCAGTCACTGCACTCAAGGGATTATGATATTTTAGTCTATGGGCTAAATTACTGTACTCAGCGATTAACTTACCGTACTCAGGGGTTAAGATATCATACTCAATGGGGCTGTTATCATATTCAAAGGATTAAAGTAACATATTCAAAGGACTAATTCAACATACTCAAGGGGGTTGGTATCATACTCAAGGGGTTGAAAAAGACACAAATCTAAGACAATTGTTTATGAAGACGTGAACTCTTATACTTAATGTGTTTATCAAAGTTATTAAGTTCTTTTTATCAATAAGTCATAAACTAACAACTGTTACACACACACACACACACACACACACACACACACACACACACACACACACACACACACTATCTTTTACTCGGTCTCTGTCTCTCCCTCTGTGTGTGTGTGTGTGTGTGTGTGTGTGTGTCCAATGGATATTTTACACAGTTTCCTGACCACCACTAGAACAAGACAGTACTGACATACACAAGAAAACTAGCCCGTTGTACAAGCCATTCAATTTAATTTTTTAACTGGGAAAGAGATTCGATTCTTTCGCCAAGTTGGGAAAAAACTTTTAAGGAAATTTCATCGTTAATCTTCTGTAATCTTCTGTAATTTAGCGTAAAATAATGTCAATTTATCTCAGAATAGATTCTCTAAATTTGTATTTGTGATCGAATAAAACTGTTCCTGGACTTGTACTTGAGGCTATCCTGGTGTTTCTGAATAATTATAATGAATGTGAGTCTAATGCGTAATTCTGCGACGAAGAAATATTTTCCAAACTATACAAAAAAGAAAAATCTTCCCCATAACGAGGAAATATTTTTTTTTATGGCCGAGACAAAATCGGATCCTGAAATTTCGACGAATCGCGTCGCCTAAGCTGATATAAACTGACAACCGTTTCAAGATAAGTTCAAGACAGCCATCAACCCGACGACCCGGAAATGTGGCGGCGACACTCAGAATATTGCCAAACCTCGCAGCCTGGCTTGTGATGGACACAATTTCTACTTCGGTATTATTTGGAGTTCTGCGTGTGGACGTATGCGTCTCCAGACCATATTGATACTGGCGACCGCCACACACACACACACACACACACACACACACACACACTGGTGTTGGAGAAAAAATATTAAAAACTAAAGTTATCACTAATAATTTATTTCGTGTTAGACAGTACAATTATGTTATTCGTATTTTTTCTCAGTGAAAGACTGACATTCATGTTCGCTACACACATACACATACGTTTATGTGTGTGTATGTTCATGTGTGTAGCGAACATGAATGTCAGTCTTTCACTGAGAAAAAATACGAATAATATAATTGTACTGTCTAACACGAAATAGTCATAAGTTTAGTTTTTAATAATTATATTCTAACACTAGCACAGACCTCCAGGAGAATCGCTATGGCCTGACCACCAAATTCCTAGCGAAACTGTAGAGAATTGAGAGGACATTAAGAGCTCTTAAGAGTGCACATTCCAATTAATGGTCCTCAATGATTTTAATTGAAAACCCAGACGGTTAAGCACCACTTTTTCTCCCCACCGCTGCCTGGTGACGAGAGCTTCACCATTGTAAGAGGTGTTATTAAGGATTATCTGTCGCCTCTTGGGCTTCCGTTTGATCCGAACTTCAGTTTGTAAAAGACACGATCAGCGATACATGGTTTGGTGACAGCACTATGACCAGCAGGTCAGTCTTATCACCACCGCACTATATAGGCTGATCACGACCACTCTATATAATCACTACTCCACTATATAAACATCACCACACTACCATTACCAGGCTTCCCTCACGCTCCCGGCTGTCAGTAGATACTAAATATAAATAGTTGGGTTCATCCTTGGTGGCGTGTGAGCGTGGGATGTTGGAGGTAGTGTTCCTGCATCACTAGACCCAAGTACGGGGTCCGGTGAACTGCTGTAATAGTGATCACCAACCTGATCCATTAGTAAGGTTCTGCTAGCTGGTTCACTGATGATGTTCACCAGAGTGGTATACTGATAGCAATAACTCAACATGGTCCACTGATTGTGTTAACTCAAGCTGGTCCATTAACAATGTTTCCCAAGCTGGTCCACTAACAATGTTTCCCAAGCTGGTCCATTAACAATGTTTTCCAAGTCGTCCATAAACAGTGTTTGCCATTTTATCCACTAACAATGTTTCCAAAGCTTGTCCACTAACAATATTTCCCAAGTTGTCCATTAACAATGTTTCGCAAACTGGTTCATTAACAAAGTTTCCCAAGCTGGTCCACTAATAATGTTTCCCAAACCTGTCCTCAAACAATGTTTCCCAAACTGGTCCTCAAACAATGTTTCCCAACCTTGTCCACTAAAATGCTTGGCAACCTCCATTAACAATGTTTCTCAAACTGGGCCACTAACAATGTTCCTCAAATTGGTTCACTGATAACATATATATATATATATATATATATATAATATATATTATATATTATATATATATATTATATATATATATATATATATATATATATATATTATATAATATATATGCTGATAACCACCAGGAAAGAAGAAACACGAAGTTCCCAAGCGCTTTCGTGTAATTCACATCTTCAGGGGTGAGTACAGACTAGCCTTGTCTGTACTCACCCCTGAAGATGTGAATTACACGAAAGCGCTTGGGAACTTCGTGTTTTCTTCTTTCCTGGTGTTTATCAGCATATACCTAGATCACGCGCACCTACAGTGATTTACTTGCATATATATATATATATATATATATTATATATATATATATATATTATATATATATATATATATATATATATATATATATATATATATATATATCGACGAGTACATTGATTGCCGGGTCATTTTCATCAAACCAGTCCTGGTGTATTCTTTCGATATGGCCGAGGGTCTCTCTACAGGTTTTTGTCATGACAGTTTCGAGAATATCCCATTCGGCACTGGGATTTGGGATATTTGTTGTCAGGGTCTTCATCAGCCCGTGTTCAAGCTGCTCTCTGAGGGCATGTGCTACTGCTGGGTCCTCCAGACGCTTAGTGTTAAAACCTCTTCTGAAGGCTTGCTGCCTTCACCGTTTTGGGGCGACATAAATTGAGACCTTGGATCTGAAGAGCCGATGATCAGTGTCGCAGTTGTCTAAGCCACGCATGGCACGGGTGATGAGGAGGAGTAGGCCGTTGGCCAAATGTCAGCATCTCTGCCAACTCTGGCATCGAAGTCACCAAGAAGCACAAACTTATCTTCTCTGGGGATAGAGGTTAGCACTCTGTCGAGGTCGGCGTAAAAGACCTCGTTGATGTCATCCTCTGCATCCAGTGTTGGGGCGTATGCACTGTGCAATGATGAAAAAGGCATTGTCGTGAGTGATTCAGTGGGACTCTGAGCGTCATGAGGCGCTCGTTGATCCCAACAGGCATTTCAGTTAGCCTGTGTAGGATCCGATAGCGGAAGGCAAAACCAACTCCATAAATGCGGTTTCTCTCCACAGCAGGCTTACCCTTTCAGAAGGTATAGCCAGACCCCTGTTCTGTCACTAAACCCTCGTCTGGGAGCCGGTACTCACTAATGGCTGCAATGTCGATGGTATACCTAGCCAGCTCTTTTGCCACAAGGGCGGTTTTTCTTTCAGGACGCTTAATTGTGTCAGTATCCAGAAGGGTCCTGCCATTCTATGCAGCGACCATAGTATATTGCATAGTTTGTTTTTGTTTTGATCTGTGATTATAATTGTGTTTTTGACCGCATAAGGATTACCTTACTCTGTGTGGTTGCCCATTCAGGTTGGTTCTTTAGGCAGGCTATGTTTGGGGCACCTTTTCTAGCCACCTCTCCATGTGGGGTGAGCAGAGTGGCTCCTGAAAAGGGCTGCTCAGTAGCACAGACAGGACCCGATTGCACTGCTGCCTAGCTCCCAGTGGATAAACGACCATATTATCTGTGCCGCCCAGGTGGAGAGCTGTGATTAGAGACTCCCGGCAGTCATCTCTGCCTGTCCCCGTCGCCACTCGTCTGTCGCCATAGGACTTTTGCGGTATAAGGGTTTGATGATGAGGAGGAGTATGATGAGCTGGATGATGGCTGCATGTGAGTTGATTAATGTGGTGGGGCAGGAGCGCAGACTGCTACCACACATCTTGGCAAGTGTTGCAACAACTAGGGTGAGGGAGAATCGCAATGGACTGCCGATAGGCCAATTTGTTGAATTTCTCCTTTGTAGCATTTACATCATGCATTGCCTTCGTCCGCCGGTGTAGTCGTTGAGTTTCCATGGTGGTCACCTCTTCCGCCTATACCGCCGTTGGGGTCTTGTTAAAGCTCTTTAAGCATGCCTGACAGATGCAGGGCTCCACGGCTGATTTTTCGTTATTGTTTACTCCCGTAGCCTTATACCTACCAAGGTCAATCCGCAAGGCAGCGGGGCAGTGGTTAGTAGGTGCCAGGACGTGTTCACATGCCAGTGGGCCTTTGCACCGTCCCTCTGGGGCCCACTGCTACTCCGAGATGCCCCGCTGGTCTAGCCTGGGCCACGAGGAGGCACACACACACACACACACACACACACACACTTGTCAACCATCAGTGAGACAAGACGTGCCCTGAACGCGCTCCGGGTTTTGGCAGGCAGGACAAGTCTGTTTGGCCCTGCCCCTCTCCCCCTACTATATCCCAACGCCCTACCAACCTTACTACACAGGGATTTATTCAGCAAAACATTCAAGTGATCAGTGCAGTGATTGATTACCAAACAGTGTTCCGATAGTGCATTCCAAGAAAAAGCACAAAAACACAGCAGTCAGATAGTGAGGACTTTGTCGGTCACCTTCAAAGTGCCAGTGACACGGACCACCGCGGTGTTTACATATATCATGGATACTATGCCGACGACCCTAAGCGCCAGAGACAAGGACTCAAGGTGTTTAAGACTGACAAATATTAACAGATGTCTACCAGTGTCAGCGGCCCTCAAAGTGCCGCCAATGAGTTTATGGCCACCGGGGACAAACACTTCCGTCCGTCCACAACAACAGATATCAACAGATGGCAACCACAGCAGGTCAGCCGCCGCTAGCGTCGTTGCCATATGTGAGGCTTGGCAAATTGTGCCTGAAACGTGTCATATTGAGGGATATCAACTCTTTCATCACCCTCGTTCACATGGACGCGGAGGGGGCGTTGCCCTCATCTGTCAGGATGACCTACGCCCATCACGCCTGGAAGTTGAAGTCCCAGCAGATGTGGAAGCATTATGAGTACGTGTTGTGCCACGGGCCCACCCGCGCCACACTGCTTCTATCATAATCTGTGTGTCATACCATCCGCCTCGATCACCCACCAGAGACACTCTTATCAATCATCTCATCACCACCTCAGACCACCTAAGAGCTAGGTACCCATGTGCCAAGTTAGTATTATGCGGGGATTATAATGAAATTGACACCACTGATATCCAGGACCAGCTGTCACTATCACAAGTTGTGAACTTCCCTACACATGGTCAAAATACCCTTGACCTTATCTTAACCGACTCAGCGGACCAGTACTAACCACCTCAACCAATGCGTCCTATCGGGCGTAGCACACACCTATCAGTGCTCTGGTCCCCAGCTGCCACTCCCACTCAGGTACAGAGACCCTACATCAAGACATATAGGCCGATTACTGACTCTGCAGTGCGTCTCCTCGGGCAGTGGATAGTTTACCATCCCTGGACTGAAATACTAAGTGTGGATGACGTGAACACCAAATGGGTGAATTATACCAACACTACCACGGAAGCTCACCACCACTTCTTCCCCGAGAAGTCCGTCAGATCTCACCCAGCTGACTTGCCCTGGATCACACCTCGGATCAAAAGACTTATGAAACATAGAGACAGAGCCTTTTATCTCAATGACCACAACCGCTACAGGTCCCTTCGCAACCGAGTCATCCGCTAAATACGCACTGCAAAGAAGTTTCACTACCCAACCAAATTGCAACACCTGAAGCAGACCAACATCAGTCAGTGGTATGGTAAGCTTAAAGAACTCTATGGACTAAACAATAAGACACACCCCCTCCCCTTCCTTAGCCATCTCACTAATGTTGAAGCAGCTGAGCAATCAAATAACCATTTCGCTACTATATGCCAGACGCTCCCCCGGCTTGACACAACCAATCTCCCTGCTTACCTACCTGCCCCCTTTCCCACTGATTCAATAGAAGAATTTCAAGTAGCAAAACGTCTGGACAAACTGAAGTTAAAACGCTCCACCACCCCGTAGACTTACCAATGAAATTCTTCAAGGAGTTCTCCCCGAAGCTTGCTAAACCCCTATGCTCCATCATCAATGCTTCCCTCAGTCAAGCCAGATGCCCAGCTGACTGGAAGACTTCATATGTGTCACCAGTGCCCAAGTCAACCAGCCCACAATCCTTAAATCAGCTACGACCCATTGCTATCACCCCAATACCCAGCTTAATCTATGAAAGTTTTGTGTTTCACTGGGCTTATGCTGATATTGCAGGAGCGGTAAATCCTCAGCAATTTGGTAATATATAAACTTCCTCCACCACTCACTGTCTTGTCAGCTTTCTCGACTACATATACCGCCATCTGGAGAAACGTCTGTAACTGTCGCATTCATTGACTTCACTAAGGCATTCGACCTAGTCGACCACACTTTAATCATCAACAAAGCTAACGACCTCGGGTTTCAAAGAAGTCTTATACCATAGCTTACAGGCTTCCTCGGTAAACGACGCCAAGCTGTACGCTTCCGAGGGGCTGCCTCCACCTTTCAGTCACTCACCTGTGGCGTCCCCCAAGGCACCAAGAAGGGACCACTATCTTCCTTATGCTTATCAATGATGCCCGAAGAGAAACCCCTGCTCGCTGGAAATATGTCGACGACTCCACCATTGGGATCAGCGTCAACAATTCTGCTCCCGACTATACCGCCCTTCAGGATTTATTGAAGTCTCCAAAATTGAGCCACCAACAACCACGTCACCATCAACCATACCAAGACCATGGTTATGCACATCAACCTCTCCTCCGACGTTGTCCCACCCCCTTCTATTACTTTAGGTCCCAACACACTCTAGGTTGTAGATTCCACCAAGCTCCTCGGCGTCACCCTAGACAACAAACTAAATTGGAAACCACACGTCAGTGAAGTTGTCAAATCCTCCAGTTTCCGTCTCCACCTCCTCTGCCGACTCAATTCCCTCAGAGTTCCTGCCACCGAGCTCCTCAGTGTTTACTCAACACTCATACTTCCCAAGCTCACCTATGCCTCCCCTACCTGGTCTCCCTCCCTAAATGCCACACAACGTAAACACCTAGAAAAAGTGCAAAAGAGGGCAAGCAAGATTATTCTCTCCCCTTCCTACTCCATATATCAAGAAGCGCTCAACACACTGACCCTTTCGGCTCTCACTGACCATCACCACGATCCCATCTGCAAATTTGGTGAAAAGCTTTTGCAACATCCTCGACATCGGCTCCTACTACCACCCGAGATCCCTCGCCCGAGAATTGCTGTTCGACACCACAACCGCATCCAGCCCATACGAGCACGAACTGATCGCTATAAGAACAGCTCAGTCCCAACCATTGTAAAAATTATCAGTAACTTTTAATCAACTAGTGTATTCACTCCCAGTCAATGTTACTTTTTGCACTGTCACTATGTTGAAATGCCCTGTAGTTTGAGCTTCTCCCCAAGTAGTTATTATATATAATATCTGCATCACTTATGTTACTTGTATATTATTTGTAAATAAAGAGACCCATTCCCCAATTATGTAACTGCACTGCATATTTTCAGCCTTACGGCTGCCATGCTCTTTCAATAAACCGTTAATTATAATTATTATTTAATTATTACACACACACAAAAAATAGAATTTGGAGTTAAATATTCGGTTACCAACCTATTCTAAACATATTTAGTACGCCTGTTACTACGTGCGGTGAGGCGTGTTGGTGAGTGTTACATTAGCGTGCGGAAGTTGGATCACTGTGATAAGAGGGCGGAGGGAAGGGATCTTCTGACTGAGTGACAGTGGAAGAGAGAGACAGACAGACAGATAGACCGACAGACGGGCAGAGACAGAGAAAGAGAGAGAGACACAGATAGACACACAGCCAGAGAAAGAGAGGGGGGGGGAGCAGGGCGCTAAGAGGAGAGGTTGGAATGTGCAATTCACAATGGTTTGAGGCTTGAGTTGTTTTCATAGTAACGATACTCTCTTTCTCATTTATTATGTCTTGTCTCTTTTATTTTTATGAGCTTATTTCTCTCTTTTCCCCTTTATCTTCTATTTCCCTTTTCATTATTCTCTCTCTCTCTCTCTCTCTCTCTCGTAAAACTTAGAATATCAAAATAATCTACAACCAATCACCACAAGACCATAACATGACCATAATGTAGCAGAAACATTATCATTCCTCGTAATGAAACAAGAGACTGATTAAATAATTTTCATCTACCTCTGTCTATTGTTAATTGCGGAGTTAAAAAAAATCAGTATTAATGCTTAAGCTTTGAAAACAATAACTGTGCCGGTGCATTTTCAGTTATGGAGGCACGACCCATGAACCAAACTACAATTAATTAACTTCTAGAGGAAATATAATGGTTGCTGAAGATGCCAAAACTGTGAGCGTTCGTGCGTGTGTGCGTGTGTGTGTGTGTGTGTGACTGTGCCGGTGCATTTTCAGTTATGGAGGCACGACCCATGAACCAAACTACAACTAATTAACTTCTAGAGGAAATATAATGGTTGCTGTGAGCGTTCGTACGTACGTGTGTGTAATAATAATAATAATAATAATAATAATAATAATAATAATAATAATAATAATAATAAACGGTTTATTAACAGAGTTGCAGCCGGTGGCTGAAAATATGGAAACTTACATGTGATTTTGACATAATAAGATACGTTCTATACATTTATAGGGCTGTACAGTACATAAATCAGGAGCTGTTTATTATTTTAACAACATATGGGATGGTGCATTTCTTACATCTATCAGTGCGGGTTCTTATGGGCTGAATTTTGTTGTAATGGCGGACTGTGCGACGTGGGCAGAGGATTGCAGGTGGCAGTAAGTGGCGATGACGAGGATGAGGCAGTAGTCAACTGCCAAACTCTGCTAGTGCGTGGTGGTGGAGGTAACTCAGAGATGGCATTTCCAGGGTGGGGAGAGCGTTGTTGTAGCCGGAGTAGTCTGCGCCAAACATGATTCTGCAGGCACTCTTCTGTACCTTCTCTAGCTGACGTTATTGGGTAGAGTTGAGAGATGACGAACAGGCTGGTGACGCATACGTTAATTTGGGGAGTGTAAATGCGTTATAGATAGTCCGCTGCTCTGGCGTGGGTGCCCCAAGTGACCTGAGTCGTCGTAGTATGTAGAGTCGGTACGAGGCTGCCATGATTGTGTTCTATACATGGGTCTTCCAGTCCAATTTGTGGTCTATAGTTACACCCAGGAGTTTGGCAGACTGCACTAACTGGAGAGGATGGGCACCCGCTGTAACTGATGGAGCTTGCACTGAAGTGGTGGCGATATTGAAGTGCATGACTACGGTTCTGGTGTGATTGATGGTGACCTTGTTCTCGTAGTCCATGCCTGTAGCCTGTCGAGGGTGCCTTGTAGCGATGAGTAGTCCGGTGAGGTGCTGTCCACTGTAACCCCCACAGTGCAGTCATCCGCGTACTTCCACCTGTGAGGAGTGTCCGATAGAGCGTCGTTGATTAGGAAGCACAGTGGTCCCATCTTGGTCCCCTGGGGAACACCACAGGTGAGGTGCTGGAATGTGGAGACAGAACCCTGGTACCTCACTGCCTGACGACGCTCACTCACGAAATCAGTGAGTCATGAGACCAGGTTGGTGGGCAGCCCTAGTGCAATGGCCTTGTTGATAACAGTGCAGTGATCAACAAGGTCAAAAGCCTCCCTAAAGTCAACAAGGGCAACGGTCACTGATGTCTTACGTTTCTCCAGGTTTTGTGCAGAAAGTTAAGGAAACTAACTGAGCAGTAGGGGGCAGTGAAATTTTGCTCAAAGCTGCACTCTTCAGGCATTGTTCCTTATACATATCTAAGACTCCATGCAAAATTTGAAGCTGATATGTCGAGGTTTAGTCTGCCGCATTTTCTACTGAAATTTTTAAATTTACCTACAGTACTAGCCAAACAGCCGCTGTGGCGGTGCAATGTTCTGTTCAGTGTTTATCAACTTTTTTTTCATATCTCTTATTTCATTTAAGTTGTCTTGTCCTTGACCAGCGAGGTGACAGGAAGATGAAGATTGCAGGGGTTGACATGAAAGTGACGAAGATGTGGGACAGAGTGACGGCAAGAGAGAAGCATGATGCGGACAGAGTTAGGAGACAGCTTGAGCAAAAACATAGATATCTGGTAGCTGGAGATATTCCTTATGTTGAGGATAATTCAGATGATTCAAGAGATATTCCTCTCGTCAAAACTGATGCTGATTTTGTCCCTGATCCAAGGGCTCTGACAGACACCAGTTCACAGAACCGGACAAGACTCCCTACACTGGCTGCCGCTTGTGCCCGATACTTGATTAGTGATTATGCTGGAGCTGCCATTGCTACTGCCACCTTAACTGACTATGGCATTCTCACAAAGGATGACAAGAGTCAGGTTATTGGACCACATAAGCTGCGGGATGCGAGACAAAAATACCGATTTAAGAGGCAAGAAATTGAGATGGCTAGTTTAGATAATTTGACGTCACTCTATTTTGATGGTAAGAAGACGGCCACTCGTGTGATGATAAAGAATGAGAAGACCGAGAAATGGAGTTCGAGGATGATGGTGAAAGATCATTATGTCATCATGGTTGAGCCTGACAATGAATATCTCACACATGTAACTCCCAAGACTGGACACGGAAAGCAAATTGCCAAAACTATTCACGAGTTTCTGGTGGAGAAAAATCTAACCCAGCAGCCCATTGTGTGTGTTGGTTGTGATGGAACCAATGTAAATGTAGGATCAGAAAATGGAGTCATTTATCATCTTGAAATGTTACTTGGTCACCCGCTCCATTATTTCATATGTCAGCTTCACGGAAATGAGCTGCCTTTCCGCGCAGTTTTTTATCACTGATGGTAAACTAAGTGGTCCTGAGCATTGGCGTGGTCCCATTGGAAAGCAGATCAATGAGTCTTTGTCTGAGCTTCCAGTTGTCGCCTTCCAGCCAGTCAGTTTCCCTGATTTCCCTGTGTTTAATGATGAAGTGGAGAAAGATCTGTCCTGTATAGGAATTGTAAAGGAGTTATCACAGGTGTTGTTGAAGATGACTTGGCTGGTATTGAGCCAGGTCCTCCCTGTGTGTCAAGGTGGAACACCTTATGGAGTAGAATCCTCAGGCTGTATGTAGCAACATCAAGACCCAGCCATGAGTTGAAAAGAATTGTCATTACAATAATAAAGTTCAATGCTCCAATGTGGTTTTACATCAAGATACACCCTTACGTAACACACGGCTCAAGGAACGTATTCCAGTCCCTGCTATATATGAAACACCTGAATAGTGAGGAGGAGACGATAGTGAAGAAGGCTGTCCAGAGAAATGCATACTTCGCCCACACAGATCAACTTCTTCTTGGTATGTGTGCAGATGAGGACATGACTGTTAGAGAAAAAGCTGTCTCAATTATAAGAAAAATTAGAGAGGAGAATCAGCAAAAGGAAGAATGCACTGGCAGATCTGAAGAGGAGGAGGAAGATTCTGATGCTGCTGTTGACGAGAATTTGTTAAACTATACTGATGAGGAGGGTAAAGATGGAGATGGGAATGAGGATGTGCCTCCTGTAGTCAACATGAGAAAGGTGGTGACTCCGAAACTAAAGTGGCAAGCAAAAAACTATCATTCCATGATTAACTGGAGGAATGAACTCAAGACTGAGCCTCCTTACATTGCTTCTCTGTCAAATCTACAGGTTAATGATATTCTTGAGACACCATTAGTGGTGACCAAGTGGCCAACCAGCACTCAGGCGGTCGAGAGAGGCATAAAAGTGATGACTGAAGCTTGCACTGAAGTGACGGGATACGAATCGAGAGATGGATATATTAGGCAAAGATTATTGTCTAGGAAAATGATGCCAAGGTTCCGCACAAAAAAGAATTTCAATATGAACTTGTAATGATTTTCTATACGGTGTACCTGTAAAATAACATGTGAATTAAATCGATGTCACCCATGTAAAATTTATCATTATCCTGGAAAACATTAAATGACACCTAATTTTTGGTATACACTAAAAGTTGACAAAAAGTCGTTCGCGATGCGGCAGGGTAAGTATGCATCAAATGGCATGAAATTTTGCACAGGTGTTTGTTACAGCCATACAAACGATGCCTGAAAAGTGCAGCCTGCAACTCAAATAAAAGTGTTTTTTTCCCTGCCCCCTAAAGTACATGTTCACTATAAAAGGTTCACTATAACAGGTTCACTATAACAGGTTCAATTTAACATGTTCATTATAACAGGTTCACTACAACAGGTTCACTATAACTTGTTCACTATAACAGGTTCACTATAACAGGTTCACTACAACATGTTCACTATAACAGGTTCAATTTAACAGGTTCACTATAACAGGTTCACTATAACAGGTTCAATTTAACATGTTCACTATAACAGGTTCACTATAACAGGTTCACTACAACATGTTCACTATAACAGGGTAAATTTAACATGTTTACTATTACAGGTTCACCTTAACATGTTCACTATAACAAGTTCACTATAACAGGTTCATTATTTCCAAATGTTCACAAGTAAAAGGTTCACTATAACTATATGTTCATTATAACATGTTCGCGATAAGAGGTTCACTATATCAACAGGTTTGCTACAACTACATGTTCAATATAACCTGTTCACTATAACAGGTTCACTATATCAACAGGTTCACTACAACTACTTGTTCACTATAACAGGTTCACTATATCAACAGGTTCACTACAACTACTTGATCACTATAACAGGTTCACTATATCAACAGGTTCACTACAACTACATGTTGTTTGTTCACTATAACAGGGTGACTATAACTATATGTTCATCATCAGAGTTTCACTATAACAGCCTCTTACTACATTATTTCTTACACCTCAAAATCTGAGTCTTGTGGTCTGGTTCTACGCTGTTACTGGTATTATAAAATGAGTTCACGTGTCAACAATAACCCTTTTGAACGGCGGCAAGTTATGAAGGTCAACCAGGAGAAAAGTCGTCCTCTTCCACCATGGATGTCCCGTATGAGGGCACAATGGGTCGAGGAGACGGTGTCAGAGACGGTGAAGGCAGATAACTGCCTCTTTGGCGTCATTATTGGCCCCGGAGGCTCCACTATGAAGGAACTACAGGTAAAATACAACATCCGGGTGCTTGTCCCTCGCAAGGGGTCAAAGGATGAGCCCATCATCGTCGAAGGGAAAGACAAAACTCTCGTCAAGGACGCCGTCCTCCGCATAAAGGCTTTGATAGCTGAAGAGAAGGAGAGGCGTCGGGTCACCACACCAGTATCCCAAACACTCTGCATCCCCAAGGCCCTACACGGGAAGGTCATCGGTCTTAAGGGCCAAAATATCCGACCCGTTACTCAAGCGCTCAAAATAAAGATAAAATTTCCCAATAAAAACGACAATAGTGATGAAGTGACCCTCACAGGCCTTCCTGATCAGGTGGACCAGGGCATAAGTCGCCTCCTGAACTTGGTGACCCGCTTCCCCCCATGTCGGGTCTGAGGTCAGAAGGCCGGACCAGACTCCTCGCACCCTAACCCACCACCCAGCCTTTAATGACAAAAAAAAAAAAAAAAAAAAAAAAAAAAAAAAAAAAAAGGACCCTCTCACCACTGGCCTCCACGCGGCAGGGTCTGGAAACTCAGAGATGTATCTCTGGGGCTAACAGTGGTCTATTATTATTATTATTATTATTATTATTATTATTATTATTTTTTTTTTTTTTTTTTTTTTTTTTTTATTATTATTATTATTATTATCGTTCCCTAAATAAGAAAGTTACTTTATTTCCTCATAATAATAATTATTTACATTGATTGATAAGAAAATTAAGTATTAAATTTGAGTGGATATTTTTTTGTCAATATCGACAACTCGAATGTTGTAAGAATTAATTATATTTTTTTAGTGCAGATAAATTGAGCAGATGGAGGTACATAGTTTTTATTTAAGGACAAATTTTATTTCTTAAGTCACAAAAAATAGTCTTGGTTTATTTGTTTTTCTTACTTGAAGACTTTCACGGTTAAATATATATTAGTGCTCCCAAATTGACCTGAAGTGATATATATTTTTTCCGATTTGGTCTTCCTAAAATTTATGGTCGGTCACAGTTTATACTAGATAAAAAATAATCTGCCTCAGTCATAAGATTGTGAAATACCTCTCCACTATTTTTTTCCCAGTATTATGATCATTTAGTTCTTGGAAATCTTTAAAAGATTTTCTTAAGTAAACAAAACAAAATTGACTTAACTCTGAATTAATTTTTTTATCTATATTATAAAATTTACGGTTATTTGCTGCTAAAACTTCATCATTCTCACAAGAGCATAAAGGTGGATTGCGTGAAGATTAAACACAAGCTTATTCACCTTCGGATTAAACTCCTTAGCGCTAACCTAATCTAACCTGACGCAAATCTAACATAAGAACATAAGAACATAAGAAAATAAGGAGTCTGCAATAGGCCGGTTGGCCTGTGCATGGCAGCTCCTGTCGAGAGTTACTACCACTCAATCATCCATGAATCTATCTAGGTTCCTTTTGAAACTTTCCAGAGTTCCAGCACTTACTACAAAGTTGCTAAGCTTGTTCCACTCGACCACCACCCTATTTGTGAACCAGTTTCTTCCTATCTCCCTCCTAAACCTAAACTTATCCAACTTAAATCCGTTGCTCCGAGTCCTATCCTGCTCGGATATTATAAGAACTTTATCTATATCCCCTGTATTGATTCCTTTCACCCACTTAAACACGTCTATCATATCTCCCCGCACTCTTCGTCTTTCTAGGGAATGCAAGTTAAGTTTCTTTAACCTATCCTGATATGGAAGGTTTCTAAGTCCCGAAATCATTTTTGTCATTCTTTGCTGCACCGACTCTAGTGAATTGATATCCATTCTATAATAAGGGCACCAGAACCGCATAATCGAGGTGCGGCCTGACTAGCGCAAGATATAGTTGCAATAAGACCTCTGCACTCTTGTTACTTACACTTTTAGATATATAACCCAATACTCTGTTTGTATTATTTCGAACATTAACGCACTGTTTTCTAGGCCGTAGGTCCGGGCTTACAAGTACTCCTAGGTCTCTTTCACAAGTCGACTTCTCTAGGTTGATGTTGTTAAGGCTGTATAATTATCAGTATTTGTTCTTCCATTATTAAGTACGCTGCACTTGCTGGTGTTGAATTTCATTTGCCATTTTTCAGACCACCCCTGCAGTTTATTTAGATCCTCCTGTAATGCATTTGCATCCTGCCCTGAATTAATCTGCCGCCCTATTTTGGTGTAATCCGCAAACTTGCTTATGTCACTGCTGATCCCAGAATCTAGATCGTTTATGTAGATTATGAACAAGAGTGGGCCTAGTACTGACCTCTGGGGAACCCCACTGGTTACACGGCCCCACTCAGATTTAACACCATCTACGCTGACCCTCTGCGTTCTATCGGTGAGCCATGATTATATCCAATTTGAAACTTTCCCTTCGATACCATGAGCCTTAATTTTCCTCAGAAGCCTCTGATGCGGTACTCTGTCAAATGCTTTGCTAAAGTCTAAGTAATTAACATCGTAATTTTCGTCATTATCTACTACCTCGAAAACTTTCCTACAAAAACGTCATCAGATTTGTTAGACAAGATTTTCCCTTTGAAAACCCATGTTGAGAGTCGTAGATTAATTTGCTTTTCTCTAGATGCGATCGGATGCTATCACCTATAATTGATTCAAGAAGAGACAGGGGAGGTAAAGGGGAGGGAAAGGGGATGGTCTAGTGGTCCAAGATGTAGGTTATTTGTCCCAAAGTGATATAAAAAAAAGAATGACGTTTAATATCCTCACCCTAACCTAACCTAACTCTGTACTCTGACATAGAACTTGAACATGTCGCACTAATGAAGTAATCTTACCGAATATCTGTCTGTCTGTCTTTGTTTAAATTATCTACCTTGTTTTGTAGTTCTTATCTACGTATGTGAAATATTTATCCTATTATTTTTTACTATTCTCTTCTGTCTTCAGTATATTGGAAAAAAAGACATATACCAAGAGCATTAAAGTCACACACACACACACACACACACACACACACACACACACACAAACTCTAACATAGCATCGTGTATATTTTCAACTGAGAAATACAGCAAATTCATGTAATCTCATTTTCGAACAAGTCAAAAGACATTCATGGATTATTAGAATAAGTACAATAGTACATGTTCACTATAGCAGGTTCACTATAACAGGTTCACTATAACAGATTCAATTTAACATGTTCATTATAACAGGTTCACTACAACAGGTTCACTATAACACGTTCACTATAACAGGTTCACTATAACAGGTTCACTACAACATGTTCACTATAACTTGTTCACTATAACAGGTTCACTGTAACATATTCACTATAACAGGTTCAATTTAACAGGTTCACTATAACTTGTTCACTATAACAGGTTCTCTATAACAGGTTCACTACAACATGTTCACTATAACAGGTTCAATTTAACAGGTTCACTATAACAGGTTCACTATAACAGGTTCAATTTAACATGTTCACTATAACAGGTTCACTATAACAGGTTCACTACAACATGTTCACTATAACAGGGTAAATTTAACATGTTTACTATTACAGGTTCACTTTAACAAGTTCACTATAACAAGTTCACTATAACAGGTTCATTATAACATGTTCGCTATAAGAGGTTCACTATATCAATAGGTTTGCTACAACTACATGTTCAATATAACATGTTCACTATAACAGGTTCACTATATCAACAGGTTCACTACAACTACTTGTTCACTATAACAGGTTCACTATATCAACAGGTTCACTACAACTACATGTTGTATGTTCACTATAACAGGGTGACTATAACTATATGTTCATCATCAGAGTTTCACTATAACAGCCTCTTACTACATTATTTCTTACACCTCAAAATCTGAGTCTTGTGGTCTGGTTCTACGCAGTTACTGGTATTATAAAATGAGTTCACGTGTCAATAATAACCCTTTTGAACGACGGCAAGTTATGAAGGTCAACCAGGAGAAAAGTCGTCCTCTTCCACCATGGATGTCCCGTATGAGGGCACAATGGGTCGAGGAGACGGTGTCAGAGACGGTGAAGGCAGATAACTGCCTCTTTGGCGTCATTATTGGCCCCGGAGGCTCCACTATGAAGGAACTACAGGTAAAATACAACATCCGGGTGCTTGTCCCTCGCAAGGGGTCAAAGGATGAGCCCATCATCGTCGAAGGGAAAGACAAAACTCTCGTCAAGGACGCCGTCCTCCGCATAAAGGCTTTGATAGCTGAAGAGAAGGAGAGGCGTCGGGTCACCACACCAGTATCCCAAACACTCTGCATCCCCAAGGCCCTACACGGGAAGGTCATCGGTCTTAAGGGCCAAAATATCCGACCCGTTACTCAAGCGCTCAAAATAAAGATAAAATTTCCCAATAAAAACGACAATAGTGATGAAGTGACCCTCACAGGCCTTCCTGATCAGGTGGACCAGGGCATAAGTCGCCTCCTGAACTTGGTGACCCGCTTCCCCCCATGTCGGGTCTGAGGTCAGAAGGCCGGACCAGACTCCTCGCACCCTCACCCACCACCCAGCCTTTAATGACAAAAAAAAAAGGACCCTCTCACCACTGGCCTCCACGCGGCAGGGTCTGGAAACTCAGAGATGTATCTCTGGGGCTAACAGTGGTCTATTATTATTATTATTATTATTATTATTATTATTATTATTATTTTTTTTTTTTTTTTTTTTTTATTATTATTATTATTATTATCGTTCCCTAAATAAGAAAGTTACTTTATTTCCTCATAATAATAATTATTTACATTGATTGATAAGAAAATTAAGTATTAAATTTGAGTGGATATTTTTTTGTCAATATCGACAACTCGAATGTTGTAAGAATTAATTATATTATTTTAGTGCAGATAAATTGAGCAGATGGAGGTACATAGTTTTTATTTAAGGACAAATTTTATTTCTTAAGTCACAAAAAATAGTCTTGGTTTATTTATTTTTCTTACTTGAAGACTTTCACGGTTAAATATATATTAGTGCTCCCAAATTGACCTGAAGTGATATATATTTTTTCCGATTTGGTCTTCCTAAAATTTATGGTCGGTCACAGTTTATACTAGATAAAAAATAATCTGCCTCAGTCATAAGATTGTGAAATACCTCTCCACTATTTTTTTCCCAGTATTATGATAATTTAGTTCTTGGAAATCGGCAAAAGATTTTCTTAAGTAAACAAAACAAAATTGACTTAACTCTGAATTAATTTTTTTATCTATATTATAAAATTTACGGTTATTTGCTGCTAAAACTTCATCATTCTCACAAGAGCATAAAGGTGGATTACGTGAATATTAAACACAAGCTTATTCACCTTCGGATTAAACTCCTTAGCGCTAACCTAATCTAACCTGACGCAAATCTAACATAAGAACATAAGAACATAAGAAAATAAGGAGTCTGCAATAGGCCGGTTGGCCTGTGCATGGCAGCTCCTGTCGTGAGTTACTACCACTCAATCATCCATGAATCTATCTAGGCTCCTTTTGAAACTTTCCAGAGTTCCAGCACTTACTACAAAGTTGCTAAGCTTGTTCCACTCGACCACCACCCTATTTGTGAACCAGTTTCTTCCTATCTCCCTCCTAAACCTAAACTTATCCAACTTAAATCCGTTGCTCCGAGTCCTATCCTGCTCGGATATTATAAGAACTTTATCTATATCCCCTTTATTGATTCCTTTCACCCACTTAAACACGTCTATCATATCTCCCCGCACTCTTCGTCTTTCTAGGGAATGCAAGTTAAGTTTCTTTAACCTATCCTGATATGGAAGGTTTCTAAGTCCCGAAATCATTTTTGTCATTCTTTGCTGCACCGACTCTAGTGACTTGATATCCATTCTATAATAAGGGCACCAGAACCGCATAATCGAGGTGCGGCCTGACTAGCGCAAGATATAGTTGCAATAAGACCTCTGCACTCTTGTTACTTACACTTCTAGATATAAAACCCAATACTCTGTTTGTATTATTTCGAACATTAACGCACTGTTTTCTAGGCCGTAGGTCCGGGCTTACAAGTACTCCTAGGTCTCTTTCACAAGTCGACTTCTCGAGGTTGATGTTGTTAAGGCTGTATAATTATCAGTATTTGTTCTTCCATTATTAAGTACGCTGCACTTGCTGGTGTTGAATTTCATTTGCCATTTTTCAGACCACCCCTGCAGTTTATTTAGATCCTCCTGTAATGCATTTGCATCCTGCCCTGAATTAATCTGCCGCCCTATTTTGGTGTAATCCGCAAACTTGCTTATGTCACTGCTGATCCCAGAATCTAGATCGTTTATGTAGATTATGAACAAGAGTGGGCCTAGTACTGACCTCTGGGGAACCCCACTGGTTACACGGCCCCACTCAGATTTAACACCATCTACGCTGACCCTCTGCGTTCTATCGGTGAGCCATGATTATATCCAATTTGAAACTTTCCCTTCGATACCATGAGCCTTAATTTTCCTCAGAAGCCTCTGATGCGGTACTCTGTCAAATGCTTTGCTAAAGTCTAAGTAATTAACATCGTAATTTTGGTCATTATCTACTACCTCGAAAACTTTCCTAAAAAAACGTCATCAGATTTGTTAGACAAGATTTTCCCTTTGAAAACCCATGTTGAGAGTCGTAGATTAATTTGCTTTTCTCTAGATGCGATCGGATGCTATCACCTATAATTGATTCAAGAAGAGACAGGGGAGGTAAAGGGGAGGGAAAGGGGATGGTCTAGTGGTCCAAGATGTAGGTTATTTGTCCCAAAGTGATATAAAAAAAAGAATGACGTTTAATATCCTCACCCTAACCTAACCTAACTCTGTACTCTGACATAGAACTTGAACATGTCGCACTAATGAAGTAATCTTACCGAATATCTGTCTGTCTGTCTTTGTTTAAATTATCTACCTTGTTTTGTTGTTCTTATCTACGTATGTGAAATATTTATCCTATTATTTTTTACTATTCTCTTCTGTCTTCAGTATATTGGAAAATAAGACATATACCAAGAGCATTAAAGTCACACACACACACACACACACACACACACACACACACACACACAAACTCTAACATAGCATCGTGTATATTTTCAACTGAGAAATACAGCAAATTCGTGTAATCTCATTTTCGAACAAGTCAAAAGACATTTATGGATTATTAGAATAAGTACAATAGTACATGTTCACTATAACAGGTTCACTATAACAGGTTCACTATAACAGGTTCAATTTAACATGTTCATTATAACAGGTTCACTACAACACGTTCACTATAACAGGTTCACTATAACAGGTTCACTATAACAGGTTCACTACAACATGTTCACTATAACTTGTTCACTATAACAGGTTCACTGTAACATGTTCACTATAACAGGTTCAATTTAACAGGTTCACTATAACTTGTTCACTATAACAGGTTCTCTATAACAGGTTCACTACAACATGTTCACTATAACAGGTTCAATTTAACAGGTTCACTATAACAGGTTCACTATAACAGGTTCAATTTAACATGTTCACTATAACAGGTCACTATAACAGGTTCACTACAACATGTTCACTATAACAGGGTAAATTTAACATGTTTACTATTACAGGTTCACTTTAACATGTTCACTATAACAAGTTCACTATAACAGGTTCATTATTTCCAAATGTTCACAAGTAAAAGGTTCACTATAACGATATGTTCATTATAACATGTTCGCTATAAGAGGTTCACTATATCAACAGGTTTACTACAACTACTTGTTCACTATAACAGGTTCACCTTATCAACAGGTTCACTACAACTACATGTTGTATGTTCACTATAACAGGGTGACTATAACTATATGTTCATCATCAGAGTTTCACTGTAACAGCCTCTTACTACATTATTTCTTACACCTCAAAATCTGAGTCTTGTGGTCTGGTTCTACGCAGTTACTGGTATTATAAAATGAGTTCACGTGTCAATAATAACCCTTTTGAACGACGGCAAGTTATGAAGGTCAACCAGGAGAAAAGTCGTCCTCTTCCACCATGGATGTCCCGTATGAGGGCACAATGGGTCGAGGAGACGGTGTCAGAGACGGTGAAGGCAGATAACTGCCTCTTTGGCGTCATTATTGGCCCCGGAGGCTCCACTATGAAGGAACTACAGGTAAAATACAACATCCGGGTGCTTGTCCCTCGCAAGGGGTCAAAGGATGAGCCCATCATCGTCGAAGGGAAAGACAAAACTCTCGTCAAGGACGCCGTCCTCCGCATAAAGGCTTTGATAGCTGAAGAGAAGGAGAGGCGTCGGGTCACCACACCAGTATCCCAAACACTCTGCATCCCCAAGGCCCTACACGGGAAGGTCATCGGTCTTAAGGGCCAAAATATCCGACCCGTTACTCAAGCGCTCAAAATAAAGATAAAATTTCCCAATAAAAACGACAATAGTGATGAAGTGACCCTCACAGGCCTTCCTGATCAGGTGGACCAGGGCATAAGTCGCCTCCTGAACTTGGTGACCCGCTTCCCCCCATGTCGGGTCTGAGGTCAGAAGGCCGGACCAGACTCCTCGCACCCTAACCCACCACCCAGCCTTTAATGACAAAAAAAAAAAAAAAAAAAAAAAAAAAAAAAAAAAAAAGGACCCTCTCACCACTGGCCTCCACGCGGCAGGGTCTGGAAACTCAGAGATGTATCTCTGGGGCTAACAGTGGTCTATTATTATTATTATTATTATTATTATTATTATTATTATTTTTTTTTTTTTTTTTTTATTATTATTATTATTATTATCGTTCCCTAAATAAGAAAGTTACTTTATTTCCTCATAATAATAATTATTTACATTGATTGATAAGAAAATTAAGTATTAAATTTGAGTGGATATTTTTTTGTCAATATCGACAACTCGAATGTTGTAAGAATTAATTATATTATTTTAGTGCAGATAAATTGAGCAGATGGAGGTACATAGTTTTTATTTAAGGACAAATTTTATTTCTTAAGTCACAAAAAATAGTCTTGGTTTATTTATTTTTCATACTTGAAGACTTTCACGGTTAAATATATATTAGTGCTCCCAAATTGACCTGAAGTGATATATATTTTTTCCGATTTGGTCTTCCTAAAATTTATGGTCGGTCACAGTTTATACTAGATAAAAAATAATCTGCCTCAGTCATAAGATTGTGAAATACCTCTCCACTATTTTTTTCCCAGTATTATGATCATTTAGTTCTTGGAAATCGGCAAAAGATTTTCTTAAGTAAACAAAACAAAATTGACTTAACTCTGAATTAATTTTTTATCTATATTATAAAATTTACGGTTATTTGCTGCTAAAACTTCATCATTCTCACAAGAGCATAAAGGTGGATTACGTGAATATTAAACACAAGCTTATTCACCTTCGGATTAAACTCCTTAGCGCTAACCTAATCTAACCTGACGCAAATCTAACATAGGAACATAAGAAAATAAGGAGTCTGCAATAGGCCGGTTGGCCTGTGCATGGCAGCTCCTGTCGTGAGTTACTACCACTCAATCATCCATGAATCTATCTCGGCTCCTTTTGAAACTTTCCAGAGTTCCAGCACTTACTACAAAGTTGCTAAGCTTGTTCCACTCGACCACCACCCTATTTGTGAACCAGTTTCTTCCTATCTCCCTCCTAAACCTAAACTTATCCAACTTAAATCCGTTGCTCCGAGTCCTATCCTGCTCGGATATTATAAGAACTTTATCTATATCCCCTTTATTGATTCCTTTCACCCACTTAAACACGTCTATCATATCTCCCCGCACTCTTCGTCTTTCTAGGGAATGCAAGTTAAGTTTCTTTAACCTATCCTGATATGGAAGGTTTCTAAGTCCCGAAATCATTTTTGTCATTCTTTGCTGCACCGACTCTAGTGACTTGATATCCATTCTATAATAAGGGCACCAGAACCGCATAATCGAGGTGCGGCCTGACTAGCGCAAGATATAGTTGCAATAAGACCTCTGCACTCTTGTTACTTACACTTCTAGATATAAAACCCAATACTCTGTTTGTATTATTTCGAACATTAACGCACTGTTTTCTAGGCCGTAGGTCCGGGCTTACAAGTACTCCTAGGTCTCTTTCACAAGTCGACTTCTCTAGGTTGATGTTGTTAAGGCTGTATAATTATCAGTATTTGTTCTTCCATTATTAAGTACGCTGCACTTGCTGGTGTTGAATTTCATTTGCCATTTTTCAGACCACCCCTGCAGTTTATTTAGATCCTCCTGTAATGCATTTGCATCCTGCCCTGAATTAATCTGCCGCCCTATTTTGGTGTAATCCGCAAACTTGCTTATGTCACTGCTGATCCCAGAATCTAGATCGTTTATGTAGATTATGAACAAGAGTGGGCCTAGTACTGACCTCTGGGGAACCCCACTGGTTACACGGCCCCACTCAGATTTAACACCATCTACGCTGACCCTCTGCGTTCTATCGGTGAGCCATGATTATATCCAATTTGAAACTTTCCCTTCGATACCATGAGCCTTAATTTTCCTCAGAAGCCTCTGATGCGTTACTCTGTCAAATGCTTTGCTAAATTCTAAGTAATTAACATCGTAATTTTCGTCATTATCTACTACCTCGAAAACTTTCCTAAAAAAACGTCATCAGATTTGTTAGACAAGATTTTCCCTTTGAAAACCCATGTTGAGAGTCGTAGATTAATTTGCTTTTCTCTAGATGCGATCGGATGCTATCACCTATAATTGATTCAAGAAGAGACAGGGGAGGTAAAGGGGAGGGAAAGGGGATGGTCTAGTGGTCCAAGATGTAGGTTATTTGTCCCAAAGTGATATAAAAAAAAGCATGACGTTTAATATCCTCACCCTAACCTAACCTAACTCTGTACTCTGACATAGAAATTGAACATGTCGCACTAATGAAGTAATCTTACTGAATATCGGTCTGTCTGTCTTTGTTTAAATTATCTACCTTGTTTTGTTGTTCTTATCTACGTATGTGAAATATTTATCCTATTATTTTTTACTATTCTCTTCTGTCTTCAGTATATTGGAAAATAAGACATATACCAAGAGCATTAAAGTCACACACACACACACACACACACACACACACACACACAAACTCTAACATAGCATCGTGTATATTTTCAACTGAGAAATACAGCAAATTCGTGTAATCTCATTTTCGAACAAGTCAAAAGACATTTATGGATTATTAGAATAAGTACAATAGTACATGTTCACTATAACAGGTTCACTATAACAGGTTCACTATAACAGGTTCAATTTAACATGTTCATTATAACAGGTTCACTACAACACGTTCACTATAACAGGTTCACTATAACAGGTTCACTATAACAGGTTCACTACAACATGTTCACTATAACTTGTTCACTATAACAGGTTCACTGTAACATGTTCACTATAACAGGTTCAATTTAACAGGTTCACTATAACTTGTTCACTATAACAGGTTCTCTATAACAGGTTCACTACAACATGTTCACTATAACAGGTTCAATTTAACAGGTTCACTATAACAGGTTCACTATAACAGGTTCAATTTAACATGTTCACTATAACAGGTTCACTATAACAGGTTCACTACAACATGTTCACTATAACAGGGTAAATTTAACATGTTTACTATTACAGGTTCACTTTAACATGTTCACTATAACAAGTTCACTATAACAGGTTCATTATTTCCAAATGTTCACAAGTAAAAGGTTCACTATAACTATATGTTCATTATAACATGTTCGCTATAAGAGGTTCACTATATCAACAGGTTTGCTACAACTACATGTTCAATATAACATGTTCCCTATAACAGGTTCACTATATCAACAGGTTCACTACAACTACTTGTTCACTATAACAGGTTCACTATATCAACAGGTTCACTACAACTACATGTTGTATGTTCACTATAACAGGGTGACTATAACTATATGTTCATCATCAGAGTTTCACTATAACAGCCTCTTACTACATTATTTCTTACACCTCAAAATCTGAGTCTTGTGGTCTGGTTCTACGCTGTTACTGGTATTATAAAATGAGTTCACGTGTCAATAATAACCCTTTTGAACGACGGCAAGTTATGAAGGTCAACCAGGAGAAAAGTCGTCCTCTTCCACCATGGATGTCCCGTATGAGGGCACAATGGGTCGAGGAGACGGTGTCAGAGACGGTGAAGGCAGATAACTGCCTCTTTGGCGTCATTATTGGCCCCGGAGGCTCCACTATGAAGGAACTACAGGTAAAATACAACATCCGGGTGCTTGTCCCTCGCAAGGGGTCAAAGGATGAGCCCATCATCGTTGAAGGGAAAGACAAAACTCTCGTCAAGGACGCCGTCCTCCGCATAAAGGCTTTGATAGCTGAAGAGAAGGAGAGGCGTCGGGTCACCACACCAGTATCCCAAACACTCTGCATCCCCAAGGCCCTACACGGGAAGGTCATCGGTCTTAAGGGCCAAAATATCCGACCCGTTACTCAAGCGCTCAAAATAAAGATAAAATTTCCCAATAAAAACGACAATAGTGATGAAGTGACCCTCACAGGCCTTCCTGATCAGGTGGACCAGGGCATAAGTCGCCTCCTGAACTTGGTGACCCGCTTCCCCCCATGTCGGGTCTGAGGTCAGAAGGCCGGACCAGACTCCTCGCACCCTAACCCACCACCCAGCCTTTAATGACAAAAAAAAAAAAAAAAAAAAAAAAAAAAAAAAAAAAAAAGGACCCTCTCACCACTGGCCTCCACGCGGCAGGGTCTGGAAACTCAGAGATGTATCTCTGGGGCTAACAGTGGTCTATTATTATTATTATTATTATTATTATTATTATTATTATTATTATTATTATTATTTTTTTTTTTTTTTTTTTTTATTATTATTATTATTATCGTTCCCTAAATAAGAAAGTTACTTTATTTCCTCATAATAATAATTATTTACATTGATTGATAGGAAAATTAAGTATTAAATTTGAGTGGATATTTTTTTGTCAATATCGACAACTCGAATGTTGTAAGAATTAATTATATTATTTTAGTGCAGATAAATTGAGCAGATGGAGGTACATAGTTTTTATTTAAGGACAAATTTTATTTCTTAAGTCACAAAAAATAGTCTTGGTTTATTTATTTTTCTTACTTGAAGACTTTCACGGTTAAATATATATTAGTGCTCCCAAATTGACCTGAAGTGATATATATTTTTTCCGATTTGGTCTTCCTAAAATTTATGGTCGGTCACAGTTTATACTAGATAAAAAATAATCTGCCTCAGTCATAAGATTGTGAAATACCTCTCCACTATTTTTTTCCCAGTATTATGATCATTTAGTTCTTGGAAATCGGCAAAAGATTTTCTTAAGTAAACAAAACAAAATTGACTTAACTCTGAATTAATTTTTTTATCTATATTATAAAATTTACGGTTATTTGCTGCTAAAACTTCATCATTCTCACAAGAGCATAAAGGTGGATTACGTGAAGATTAAACACAAGCTTATTCACCTTCGGATTAAACTCCTTAGCGCTAACCTAATCTAACCTGACGCAAATCTAACATAAGAACATAAGAACATAAGAAAATAAGGAGTCTGCAATAGGCCGGTTGGCCTGTGCATGGCAGCTCCTGTCGTGAGTTACTACCACTCAATCATCCATGAATCTATCTAGGCTCCTTTTGAAACTTTCCAGAGTTCCAGCACTTACTACAAAATTGCTAAGCTTGTTCCACTCGACCACCACCCTATTTGTGAACCAGTTTCTTCCTATCTCCCTCCTAAACCTAAACTTATCCAACTTAAATCCGTTGCTCCGAGTCCTATCCTGCTCGGATATTATAAGAACTTTATCTATATCCCCTTTATTGATTCCTTTCACCCACTTAAACACGTCTGTCATATCTCCCCGCACTCTTCGTCTTTCTAGGGAATGCAAGTTAAGTTTCTTTAACCTATCCTGATATGGAAGGTTTCTAAGTCCCGAAATCATTTTTGTCATTCTTCGCTGCACCGACTCTAGTGAATTGATATCCATTCTATAATAAGGGCACCAGAACCGCATAATCGAGGTGCGGCCTGACTAGCGCAAGATATAGTTGCAATAAGACCTCTGCACTCTTGTTACTTACACTTCTAGATATAAAACCCAATACTCTGTTTGTCTTATTTCGAACATTAACGCACTGTTTTCTAGGCCGGTGGTCCGGGCTTACAAGTACTCCTAGGTCTCTTTCACAAGTCGACTTCTCTAGGTTGATGTTGTTAAGGCTGTATAATTATCAGTATTTGTTCTTCCATTATTAAGTACGCTGCACTTGCTGGTGTTGAATTTCATTTGCCATTTTTCAGACCACCCCTGCAGTTTATTTAGATCCTCCTGTAATGCATTTGCATCCTGCCCTGAATTAATCTGCCGCCCTATTTTGGTGTAATCCGCAAACTTGCTTATGTCACTGCTGATCCCAGAATCTAGATCGTTTATGTAGATTATGAACAAGAGTGGGCCTAGTACTGACCTCTGGGGAACCCCACTGGTTACACGGCCCCACTCAGATTTAACACCATCTACGCTGACCCTCTGCGTTCTATCGGTGAGCCATGATTATATCCAATTTGAAACTTTCCCTTCGATACCATGAGCCTTAATTTTCCTCAGAAGCCTCTGATGCGGTACTCTGTCAAATGCTTTGCTAAAGTCTAAGTAATTAACATCGTAATTTTCGTCATTATCTACTACCTCGAAAACTTTCCTAAAAAACGTCATCAGATTTGTTAGACAAGATTTTCCCTTTGTAAACCCATGTTGAGAGTCGTAAATTAATTTGCTTTTCTCTAGATGCGATCGGATGCTATCACCTATAATTGATTCAAGAAGAGACAGGGGAGGTAAAAGGGGAGGGAAAGGGGATGGTCTAGTGGTCCAAGATGTAGGTTATTTGTCCCAAAGTGATATAAAAAAAAGAATGACGTTTAATATCCTCACCCTAACCTAACCTAACTCTGTACTCTGACATAGAACTTGAACATGTCGCACTAATG
This sequence comes from Homarus gammarus, assembly GCA_958450375.1. Classification (NCBI taxonomy): domain Eukaryota; kingdom Metazoa; phylum Arthropoda; class Malacostraca; order Decapoda; family Nephropidae; genus Homarus; species Homarus gammarus. Next base: position 819,650 of record CAUDMG010002638.1, on the reverse strand, counting down.
AAGTAATCTTACCGAATATCTGTCTGTCTGTCTTTGTTTAAATTATCTACCGTGTTTTGTTGTTCTTATCTACGTATGTGAAATATTTATCCTATTATTTTTTACTATTCTCTTCTGTCTTCAGTATATTGGAAAATAAGACATATACCAAGAGCATTAAAGTCACACACACACACACACACACACACACACACACACACACACACACACACTCTAACATAGCATCGTGTATATTTTCAACTGAGAAATGACAGCAAATTCATGTAATCTCATTTTCGAAGAAGTCAAAAGACATTTATGGATTATTAGAATAAGTACAAAGTGAGCAGTGTGATATAAAGGAGGTCCTCATATTGCCAAATTGCTGTGGATCAATTGACTGATAAATACTAGGGATAATGGCAACTGGCCTGAGGTCACTAGGGGACTGTGTGTGTGTGTGTGTGTGTGTGTGTGTGTCCGGCAGGGTTGACATCAAATACCGGATGAAGGGGCTTTTCAACATAAGACGACTCCAGACTGGAACAAAGGTGTTGGCAGCTTCCATGGCTGAACTTCAGTATGCAGACAACCTCACCCTCGTCGATTACACTGAACACGACCTACAGAAGATCCTGAGCACCTACGCAGATGCGAATGCACATTTCGGCCTTGAGTTGAATGTACATAAGACTCTGATTATCTTTCAGCCTGCCCCTGGTTCAGCCACACCTCTACCATCCATCCAGCTTAAAGGTACTACCCTCTCTAATGTCACCCACTTTCAGTATCTCGGCTCCCACCTATCCACCACCGCGGACATCGATGAAGATATTCAACATCGGATCAGATGTGCATCTCATGCCTTTGGCAGACTCCGTACCCGTGTCTTCAGCTGTAGGGAGCTGAAATTATCTTCAAAGTTGCACGTATATCGAGCCGTGGTCAACCCCACCCTGCTATATGGCAGCGAGAAATGGGTCACATACAGGAGACACCTCAAGGCACTTGAAAATTTTCACCAACGTAGTCTACGTTCCATCCTCCGAGTTTGCTGGGAAGACAAGAGAACTGTAGGAATTTCGAAGCTACTATTATTCATGAACAACTACGTTGGACTGGCCGTGTTACCCGCATGGACGACAGCAGAATGCCAAGGCAGCTACTTTACAGTCACCTAACAAATAGTAAACGAAAAGCTGGCGGGCAACTTAAAAGGTATAAGGATAGTCTTAAGAAAAACAAATCCTCCACACCGTAGGGCTTGGAGGAGCACCACACGAGAAGGTGTCAATATTTTAGAGTTAGCCCGAGTACGTACCGAGGCAGACAAGCGCCAACGCCGGAAAGACTTTGCAGCCGCCCCTGCCGCACTATATAGAGCCATCCACATGTGTAACATCTGTGAACGACCCTGCCGGTCCCGTATCGGCCTCTCGAGTCACCCCAGAGCTCACCAACGAAGGTGACATCCTTAATAAGTCATATCATTGCATCAAAGCTGGATGATCGTCATACTCGATTCCGAGTGACAGCAAAGTAGAGTAGTAGTAATAGTAGTAGTAGTCCATAGTGTATCATTCTGACGTATGGATGGTCGCCCTTGGGGGGGGGGGGGGGGTTGCCTACACACCCACGCGCGCACGTATGCCCCTACTACCTGGACACAGCAGTCCAGCCTGTCACCTCTCCGCCCTTCCCTCATAAGAACCAGTATTATCTTGTGCCTGGGACTAAATCAGATGTTCGGAGGCGGACGTAACTGTCGCGCAAGGTGCTGTTCACTATGCTTGGTAACAATCATTGCTGCGTCTGTGCTAACCCGAACCAAAACTGCACAAATTGTGTTTGTGCGAGAAACAACCGACCATGTGTGGATTGCAAGAAGCGAGACCAGTGTCGAAACCCACGTCGCAGGGAGCCGACACAGGTGGCCACAGTGGATATCGCCGGGACCCAACTACCCGATGATATCCGAAATGATAGCAGTGAGTCCACTCAACCCGAAAATGTAGTACTAACAAATGCTGCTCCCTTAGTAGCAGGTGTCCACGAGGGGAATGAGAGACAGCCACCTCAGTGGAATGGCATGTCGATGGAAAATGCAGACATATGGGTCAAAGAAACCAACTCAGAAATTGTCAAATGGTCGCCCGCTAACTTATTTGAACCACCCAAGTGTGCGGCCACCAAAGAAATGATTCGGGAGATGACTCGCTTCATGACTGATTACACTCAGGACCGCTTCCTCGCCCCTCTAGCTCTTCAAATACTGGCAATAATACCACATCTACTTTGTCAGAGGACACACACAAAGGCTAAGCACAAAGAAAATGTGGCAGCAATGAAGAGAAGATTGGCAATGTGGCAGACTGGGGCCCTAGATGATCTCCTATGTGAAGCAAGAACACTGCAGGAGAGACTAAAAATTACGGGTGACGGAAAGCAAAACACCGATGACGTGGCAAGAAAATTTGGAAACAAAATGCGCGTGGGAAAAGTGTCTCTTGCGGCAAGATCTCTCACAGAAGAATCCTCCGGTGGGGTGATGCCAATAAACAGAGAGACATTAACACTATTGAAAGAGAAACATCCCCCTGGAAGCGAAGACGAAGGCATCAGGTTCCAGGGTGACTATATCCCACCAAATGCTGTCCTGTTAGAGAAAATAACAGGAGAGATGGTGTGGAAAAAGGCACTGAAGACTCGAGGAGGAGCCGGCCCATCAGGTCTGGATGCAAACGGTTGGAGAGTCATCCTCAGCACAAACAAGTTTGGCACTGTAGCAAGTGATCTCTGCACTGCCATTGCCGCCCTTGCAAGAAAGCTTGCATTCTCTTGCTGCCATCACCTCCAGGCCCTGACGGCCTGCCGCCTTATTCCTCTGGAAAAGAAACCAGGATGTAGACCTATAGGGGTGGGGGAAGTGCTGAGGCGGATCATCGGAAAATGCATAATGGAGGTGGTAAAGGATGATGTCAGGGCAGCAGCAGGAAACCTACAAGTGTGTGCTGGCCACCAGGCTGGTGGGGAGTAGGGTGTGTCAATTTTGTCAACATGTTAAAAATCAAATTTGGTAGTCAAAATATTGTGCCTCTTTATGTCTAAACTTGAGATTAGCAAACAAAAATGAATTGAAATAACCCTCACCTACATCAATTATACCTTAAAGTTTCAAATATCAGTATTTCAACAAATTAATGAGACTTGATTAGAAATATTCACTTGATATTAACTAATCTCATGTAAGCATATGGATTATGGAGTATTTTATGGTTCTATAGCTTGTGTACAATATGCATGTCAGGACATGAACATGAACAGGCTCTCCGTGTGGGACAGTTTAATTCTTGTTTTGATTTGTACCAAGCGTGAGGATAAGGCGCCCGGCTCACTCTCCTTCTAGATATCATAGACGGTGGCTTGCTCTCATTGCTCTTGCACCTACTCTACCAGACGAATTCTACATTTTAATTATTGTAAGTAGGGCATATTGATTGTCGCAGTTACTTATATCATTGTATAAAACATTATGTTCTAAGAAATTATTATGTTATTTCTGTTACAGCATTTTTGATAAACAAATTGATATTTTTTGAAACAGCAATTGAATTATGAAACATTGTAATATTTTTCTATTTGTCAGATAGTGTGAAGATGTCAAAATTGAAGACAAGAAGTCAGTTGTCAACCCACTTGAGCCTGCTAGTTGGTAAAGGGAAGGAGCTTCCTGTATCAGAACTTCCAACAGTGAGAGACATGCTAAGATTAGGGTTACTCCTTCGAGAAAAAAATGCAAAGGACAGAAGGAACTATACAGATAAAGAACTCATAAATGACATGATAGTCCCTCTTCTGCATCAATGGACAAAAGCTAATGCACTATTCAAACCACCTGTGATTAATCAGTGTCGAACTATTGAGCTAAAACTAACGAAATTATGGCACAAAGCAGTTGAAACATCACTTGGTAAAGGAAACTTGGCCAGGAAAAATGAATTTCTGCACACACTTGATACTCTGTTTGACATTTTGACCTGCAAGTGCTCCATACAATTATGTTCTGAATCCAACTGTTCTCACTCAGGTAAGAGAGAAAATAATTCCCACATTGATTGTGGTTGTCCTCGTGAAAAGAAGATCCCTGTTTTAGAGCTTGAATTTATAAAGGCACAGAGGACAAAGGCAGAAGGCCAAGGAAGTATGCAAATGGGTTCAATAGATTATTCAGAAACAAAGAAGCAGATTGCTAATGCCAAGAAGAGAGAACAAATCCGAGAGAGGGAACAAAAGAAGAAAATGAAGAGTGAAGAAGCCATCCAAAGAGAGGAAGAGCTGTGTCAAGATGTTTATCACTTCTTTGATAGTTCTTCTGATGAACAGGAAGCAACATCAGATGATAGTTCCAAAGAGCCATCTGAACCTTTACCAAAGAAAATGAAATACAACACAAGAAATATTTCAAACATTGCTTTAGCTAGTATTCGCCACCATGCTGGACTTCGTGAGGCTGCAGAAATTGCAACTGTCTTTTGTTTGATGGAAGAATAGATGACACAAAAGTTTTGCTAGAAGTAGAGGGAGTGAACAGAAAGTTTCCAGGTCTCATCAAAGAAGAACACTACTCTGTCTGTTCTGAGCCTGGTGGTCGGTTTTTGTTTCACTTTGCTCCCGAAACTGAAGTAGAAGGGAAGAAACATGCAGAGGTCATTGCTGATCATATTTTATGTTGGGTTCAGGAGAGAGGACTTGGCAGTTCACTGCAGGCTGTTGGTGGAGATTCAACTGCAGTGAACACCGGATGGCAGAGGGGTGTAATGACGCATTTAGAGAAAAAACTAGGAAGAAGACTTGTTTGGATTGTATGTGATTTACATACAGGCGAGCTACCTCTTCGTCATCTCATCCAGGAACTTGATGGTCCTACAAAGAGCAACAACAAGTGGTCAGGTCCCCTTGGCATCATGCTGGATGAAGCAACACAACTAGAAATAAATACAACCTTTCCAAAGGTCGAAGTTGGCCCTCCCCTTCCGGCGTTGTCTGAAGGAGTCATCAAAGATCTCAGCACAGATCAATCCTATGCTTATCGTATTGCCCAAGCAATAAGATCAGGAGAAGTGCCTCAGTCATTGGCTCTCTTGGAGATTGGACCTGTCAGTCACAGCCGTTGGTTAACTACAGCTCTTCGTTTCTGCAGGATTTGGATTTCCAAACACGAATTGAAGGGCAAAGTTCTGAAGAATTTGAGGTTAATTGTTGAATTTATTATTGGAGTTTATCTTCCCCAGTGGTTTAGTGTGAAACTTAATCCTATGTGGGTGGATGGGCCCAATCGCCTTTTGTTTCAATTGCAGCTAGTAAGAACACAGAGGAAGGTAGTGAGGGACATCGTGTTACCTGTGGCAAGAAGGTCCGCTTGGTATGCTCGATCAGAAGCAGTTTTGCAAGCAATGCTTTGCAGTCAATGTACCAATCTCCGAACCGAGGCTGTAGAAGTCATTCTAAAGATTAGAGGAACGCTAATAGATGACGACCAGTTGGGAGACTGTTCGTTTCATTCAAGAAAAGTTCCCCCAATAAACGTCAATGCCACCAAATTGTCAGAATTGGTTGACTTGAGTTTGGAAGTCTTAGAGCCACCATTGACAACAAGTCTAACTAGCCAAGAATTGAGAAACCTTAAAGAGACTCCAATGCAGGTGCCGAAGTGGCCTTCCCACACTCAAAGTGTGGAGAGATGTGTGAAAATGGTCACAGAAGCAGCGGGCCATGTTTACAGCCACGAGAGGCGAGACGGTTACATCAAAGCACAAATAGCAAGCAGACTACTGATGACAAGAAACCAAAGCAAAGAGAGTATGAAGGCATTGGTTACTTTCAAATAGACTACGGATAATAAAATATAATAATTTGAAACTTGAAACAGTAACATGTGTGCAAACGCTGGTTACGTTATAAATTCACAAATATGTACATTTAAAAATCCATTTGATGTAGGTAGGACTTATTATAAAAAAAAATTTATGCCAGAATATTGTTTTGCATGCTTAAAGACTACAATAAATTGCTACCAAATTACTCGATTTTCAATTTAGCCAGTTCACCCCCTAAATTGACACACCCTAGTGGGGAGGCTGCCATTCACGCCATGAGATTGATATTTGAGCAGCGTGATTGTGAGGCCGTTCTCCTGGTGGATGCTTCAAACGCATTCAACATACTTAATCGCAAGGCTGCACTGCACAACATCAAGATCAAGTGTCCAAGCTTTGCGATGTATGTTGAAAATTCGTATAGGAATCCATCAGACCTCTACATAGTAAACAACAAGGCTCTAAGAGGTGATACCATCTTACAGTCAACCGAGGGAACAACACAGGGGGACCCTGTTGCAATGGCAATGTATGCAATTGGCCTATCAGTGCTCCAACAAGAAATAAAATTTGAAACAACTGGGGTCAAACAAGTGGCATATGCTGATGACCTTACAGGAGCAGGAAAAGTGGAGGGCATCAAAAAGTGGTGGGACTTGGTAACATCGCGAGGTCCACAAATAGGGCACCACCCAAACGCCAGCAAGTCCTTCCTCATCGTGAAGCCAGAACATTATGAACGGGCATTGGAGGTTTTTGGCGGAAGTGAGGTCAAAATAACTAAGGACGGCCAAAGACATCTAGGCGCAGTAATTGGCACTACGGACTTCAAGACCAAATACGTAGCGGGAAAGGTGAATCAGTGGGTTAGTGAATTCCAAGCTCTGTCTGAGATTGCTAACACAGAGCCACATGCGGCCTTTGCTGCACTCACCCATGGAGTCAAGCATCGTTGGAACTACCTGATGCGTACTATCCCTGATATCGGACCCCTCCCCCACCCTCTGGAAGAAGCTATCAGTGTCAAGTTCACTCGCAAATTAGTGAAACACCCTGACTTAACCCCAGCAGAAAGAGCACTTCTTGCACTTCCACCAAGACTGCGAGGGATGGGACTAACAAATCCAGAGGAGATTGCTGCCACTGAACATCAAAATTCACTTAAGCTCACGGCAGCCCTCACGGACCACATAATAGCCCAGAATGCAACAGGGGAAGTGGATACCAACGAAGTAAATAAGATTCGTAGGTCCATTACGACAGATCGACAGCACCGCCAAAATGATAAGTTGCAGCAACTATTGCTGCAGGTACCAGAAAATTTAAAAAAAAAGTAGCTATAGCGCAGGAGGTGGGCGCCTCGAACTGGTTAACTACGTTACCGATAAGGGCAAATGGTTTCAGTCATAATAAGCAAGAATTTACAGATGCCATTGCTCTAAGGTACGGTCGGCCAGTAGAAGGTTTGCCCTCCCAATGCGTGTGTGGCTCTTCCTATGATGGCGATCACGCCATGGTGTGCAAGATGGGGGGGCTTCATATGCATGAGGCATGACGAGGTAAGGGATCTCACAGCAAATATGTTGAAGGAAATCTGCCGGGATGTCATGGTAGAACCGACCCTCCTTCCATTGGATGGTGAGATCTTCCAACACAGGACTTCAAACACATCTAACGAAGCCCGTGTGGATGTCAGTGCTCGAGGATTCTGGACGCGGGGACAGCAAGCTTTCTTCGACATCAGGATTTTTGATCCCATGGCCGCATGTCACCGTAACCTAGCCCTCGATGCTGCACATAGGAGGAACGAGAACGACAAGAGAAGGGCATATGGGGAGAGAATTCAAAACGTTGATCAAGGCAGCTTCACTCCTCTAGTGTTCACAACCTCTGGTGGGATGGGACCAAGTGCAAGATGTTTCTACGCCAGACTCGCGGAGTTGATCTCCGAACAGAAGCAGCAGCCCAGAAGTCATGTTACAGCCTGGATGAGATGTTGACTGTCTTTCTCTCTCCTTCGGTCGGCTTTGCTCTGCCTCAGGGGAACGAGAGCTTCTGCCCCAACTCCGACAACTGCTGCAGATATTGACTATGAGGCTACTGTCACAGAATGCCGACTAGATCTGCGGCTCAACTAATTTAACACAGATAGGATAGCTACTTATGTATTAGGATATTTAATATTAAGGTAATTAAATGGTGGCGAAGGTGTGGCTATTGGGGGAGGCTGGAGGCCACTCTTTAAAAAAAAAAAAAAAAAAAAAGTAGTAGTAGTAGTAGTATTAGTATTAATAGTATTAGTATTAGTATTAGTATTAGTAGTAGTAGTAGCAGTAGTGTGTGTGTGAAGTTTATTTGAAAGGTTATTTATCACTGAAAATTAATACGTGAAAAAATGGCCATTTAACAACCAAACAAAATCAAAAACATACAAAAACAAGAGCCATTCCCCCAAAACGCCATAAATAGTTGTCTTCCAAAAGCACATGAGAAATAATATTCATTCCATGGGGTGAAAAAATCTTCAGAAACAATGGCACCATGACTTGGGGACCAATTTACTCCCCAAAACATAAAAATCAACACTATAATAACACAAGATTCAAATATCTAAAAGCAGTAAACAAGACGCAATAATCATTTGTTGACAATGACGTGAAATAACCACCACTTGACTTTGAAATGTCTCCCGGAGACACACCAGAAACAATAGTCTTGCGCCATATGAATCAATTACCTGTCAAAAGCACTTCGAAAACAATATTTCATGACATGAAAATCTATTGCCACCCAAAAGCACGTCAAAAACAATAGCTCTCTCGATACATCCCAGCGCGTCTGTAATTCAACAGCTATTTCACGGATGAACTCAGACCTTGAGAGAAAATATAAATTGACCCGCCTCGACCACACACACTTGATTAAATCGTTAATATCCTAATTGATTTTGGACCAGGAGATAAAGTCATTAATTTACCCAGGTGATTTACGAGGTCAAAACTGCTCTAATGGCCTGTGAAATCGGAGGTCAATGGCAATTCTATCGGGCGGTGATAGACTGCTATCCTCCAAGACCTCGTTACTGTTCATCGTCGTCCAGGGTGAGGGCCTTCAAAGTGCACAGTTTACGGCTATGTTCGTCTGGGACTTGTGACCGTCATAATTCGACCGGTAGAAATTGATATTAACACAATCTGACGGGGGAGATATTAGGACAAAAAGTTTAAAGAATTCGATAATCAATATCTTTTGTAATCACTGTCAAGAGCTATGACTCCCAAGACCTCCTGTGTCTCGGTGGGAGGGTGGGGAGTCACCCACATTTACAGGTATTTTCTTGTTCTCTCTGCGAAGAATGTCTAGAGGAGGTCCCACATCACGTCTATAAACGAGAGAAATTCTGTGTGCGAGCTACGAGGGCTAGGTGAACTTTAGTTGGGGTGGGAAATGGAGGGTGGCGAAAATTGGATCTTGAGGATAGATGGATTTAAAATTGGCTGGTATCCACAGATACCAAGTTTACAGACGAGGAGTGATTCTACAACGGCCACGAACCTTATTTATACTAACGTGCTTTGTGTTTTTATCCATGAAACCAACACAAGACAGGCAGCAATCCTATAAAGTTTAATGACATACACTGTAAAGATGTCATGATTGATATGCAGTTATAACCTCTCAACACAATACAAAAAGAAAAAACCTGGGTCTATGAGAGAAAAAGTGTGTGTGTGTGTGTGCGTGTGTTAATAATAATAATAATAATAACAATAATAATAATAATAATAATAATAATAATAATAATAATAATAATAATAATTAACGGTTTACTGAAAGAGCATGGCAACCGGAAGGCTGAAAATATACAGTTACAAAATGAAGGAATGGGTCACTTGATTGACAAATAATATACAAGTAACTTAAGTGATACAAATATGATATATAATAACTACAGTAGGTGGGGAGAATGCTATACTACAGGTCATTTCAACATAGGGATAGTGCAAGAAGGCAAGATTGGCTGGGAGTGAATACACTGGTTGATTACAAGTTGTTGATAATTTTTTTAATGGTTGGGACTGGGCTGCTCTTACAGCGATCAATAAGTGCTCGTATGGGCTGGATGGGGTTGTGGTGTCGAACAGCAATTCGTGAACGAGGGATCTCGAGTGCAAGTAAAAGCCGGTGTCGAGGATGGTGCAGAAGCTCCTCACCAAATTTGCAGATGAGGTCGTGGTGATGGTCAGAGAGAACGGAGAGGGTCAGTGGATTGAGCGCTTCTTGATATGTGAAGTCGGAAGGGGAGAGAATAAACTTGCATGCCTCCTTTGCATTTTTTCTAGGTGGTTCCGTTGTGTGACATTTAGGGGGGAAGAACCAGGCAGGGAAGTCATAGGTGAGCTTGGGAATTATGAATGTTGAGTAAACACTGAGGAGTTCGGACGCAGGAACTCCGAGGGACTTGAGTCGGCGGAGGTGGAGAGGAAACAGTAGGATTTGACAACTGTATTAACATATGTTTTCCAATTTGGTTTCTTATCTATAGTGACACCGAGGAGATTTGTATAATCCACAACCTGCAGTGTGTTGGAGCCTAAAGTAATGGAGGAAGGTAGGATAAGGTCGGAGGAAAGGTTGATGTGCACAACCATGGTCTTGGCATGGTTGATGGTGACGTGGCTGTTGGTGGCCCAATTTTGGAGATTGTTCAATAAATCCTGGAGGGCTGTGTAGTCGTGAGTCAAGTTGTTGATACTGATCCCAATGGTGGAGTCGTCAACATATTTCCAGCGAAGAGAGATTTCTCTTAGGGCATCGTTCATAAGCATAAGGAAGCAGAGCGGTCCCGTCTTGGTGCCTTGGGGGACGCCCCAGGTGAGTTATTGAAAAGTGGAGACAACCCCTCGGAAGCGTATGGCTTGGCGTCGGTTACTAAGGAAGTTTGTCAGCCATGGTATAAGACTTCTTCGAAATCCGAGGTCGATAGCTTTGTTGATGATTAAATTGTGGTCGACTAGGTCAAATGCCTTGGTAAAGTCAATGAAGGCGACAGCCACAGACGTCTTTCGTTTTTGCAGATGGCGATATATGTAGTCGAGAAAGCTGGCAAGACAGTGAGTGGTGGAGCAAGTTTTCATATTGCCAAATTGCTGAGGATCTATGGTGCCTGGAATATCAGCATAAGCCCAGTCAAACACGAAACTTTCTTAAATTAAGCTGGGTATAGGGATGATGGCAATTGATCGTAGCTCATTTAAGGATTGTGGGCTGGTGGTCTTGGGGACTGGTGACACATATGAGGTCTTCCAGTCAGCTGGGCATCTTGCTTGCCTGAGGGAAGCATTGATAATGGGTTTAGCTAGTTCCGAGGTGAACTCCGTGTAAAATTTCATTGGTAAGTAAATGGGGATAGTGGAGAGCTTTAGCTTCAGTTTGTCCAGCCGTTTTGCTACTTCAAATTCTTCCACTAAGTCAGTGGGAAAGGGAGCTGGTAGGTAAACTTAGTTTAACAAATTTATTAACAAAGCTTGGAGTACAGTTTCCCTATTCTGAGTAATTCAGTCAGGTCTTGACACTGAGGGAGGTCAGATTCATGTGGGTGATGTCACTGTTCATTGCCATGCAGGACAGAAGTTCGTACACAAAGAAATACACCATATCCATTAGCAGTATATATAGGTCAGAGTCATGTGGGTGATGTCACTGTTCACTTCCATGCAGGACAGTGGTTCATATATATTGAACGACATATTCTAATTGAAGACTAATCAGTGTGGGCTAGCAAATTTGGGATAAACAGCAAGAATGTCCTCAAGCACCCCCGATTCAATGTAGTAATTACAAAGATCATGATACAATAAGCAAGGTGGCCTGAAGTCTTTGACTGTGTCACATTCAATAATATAGTGTTCAAGTGTATGCTTTAAGGGTTTATCACAAAGGTTACATGCTGAGTGTTCCGGTATGGGTACAGCGTTACTAACTTGCCAGATGTGTCTGTATCCTAGCCTAATTCAGGCCACGACTACATCACATTATCTGGTTCTGTCCTTATGCTAGCCATACCGGTACCTCTTGTCACAAAATTTATCATATTTACTAATGCTAAAACTGCCAGGTCTCTCTGCATTTCTCAGTTCTTGTAGATCAGAGTTCATGATTCTGTCTTGAATGTTTTTAAGTACAGCATTGGACAGGCCAAGGTCACGGTCAACATTTCTTTCTTACATGCCTCATTGGCCAGTCTATCAACACGGTCACGATACCTAATTCCAATATGGGACGGAATAAACACAAATTCGATACGAGAGTTGTTCTCATTGGCAGTTATCACATTTCTTTTAATATCGCATACAACTTTAGACATAGAACCTGACGGCTGTTCATTGATTTCAAAGCACTTTGAGAGTCACAGAATATCACCCCACCTCCATTTTTTTTAAGGTAGTCTGTAGCTAAGTAGATTCCAGTTAATTCAGTTTGTGTTGTGCTGGCCCAGTTGTTCAGTCTTTGCTTGTTTGACACTATCATCTCTTTTTCTTTACATATTATAATTGCACAGCCTGTTCTACCTATGTTTGTCTGCACAGAACCATCAGTAAAAGCATAAAATTCACTTGATTTAATACCCTCTAGGTGTCTGTTAATAGTTTCTAGTGTGACACATCTCATCACATCGGTGTTTAACCTTTGCTTACTACCAACAGGAGTGTAATTAATAGGAACTGATATATCCAGCCAAGGAGGAATGGAATTAATGGTTTCGTCTGGGGTGATTGGGGCATTCAGTTTCAAGAGATCTGCAACACTTTTATGAAGCCACGCCAGAAAGAGAGTCTTTTGTGGAAGGTTAGCGAGATAGCTGGGATTACTTAGATAGAACATCAACTCAGTTTGAGTCAAAAATTTGACACAAAACATGGCATAAAATACAGCTATCCTCTCAGATAGGGAGGGCAGCCCGAGCTCTTTCCTCATGTTTACAATTCTGGTTGATTTGGGGCATCCTAGAATGATGCGCATGGCTTTATTTTGCACTACCTCAAGGCTGTTGAGATGTTTAGGCGGAATAGTCACAAGGTGGAGAGCATGATAGTCAACTACAGAACGAATGAAGTGAAGCTAGAAAGTATGAGCATAGGTGATGTTAATTCCATAACCCTTGCCAACAAGGGATCTGAGGGGTTTACTGCGCTGCATTAGTTTGGCAAAAAGGTTGCCGACAAAGTTTGCATCATTCACACAAATTCCAAAATATTTATAAGAGCTTCATAGTTCCAAGGGCATGCTGTTAATGTTGAAGTCAAGAGGCAGAGGGTGAGCAGGACGAGGATTGAGGACCCTCGTCTTGCCAACAGTTATTATGAGACCACATTCCACAGTCCTCTGAGGAAATACATCCAGCAAGGCTTGGAGCCTGAGCTTGGTCTGTGTCATAATGCAGATATCATCAGCTGGAATGTCAGCAATAAGCTTGTGCATCAGTATATTAAAGAGCATAGGACTTAATATTCCTCCCTGAGGAGTGCCAAGCTCAAATGCTTTAATTCTGATACTTTTGACCCCCATAAACAGAACACTGGCATACCTGTTGGATAGATAACCCTTTATCCATGTCAGGAGGTTACCTTGTATGCCAAAATTAGCTAGTTGCTCAAGTATAATGTCCCTATTAGCTACATCAAAGGCTGATTTAAGGTCTATGAAGGCTGTTTGAGCCTTACCTTTTGAGTGTCCAAGATATTCTGCAAAGCATGTCTGTCTGCTGTACCCGGCATGAACCCATACAGATTAGGGGCCGGTTTATCTTTGACTTGAAACATGAGACGGTTGAGGACAACTCTTTCAAGGACTTTACACATAGTGGATGCGAGTGAAATGGGCTTGAAGTTTGGAGAGTTAGCATTAGGGATTGGTACTATGTTTCCTTGAGTCCTTGTTCGTGGTGCGTTATAGGAAGCTGGTCAGTAAGGTTTGGTGAGAAACAGGCTATTCCCATATTGAAACCCCTATTAATGTGTGTGACTTTAAGATATTGCTGTATGTCAGGAGGCAGGGAAGTGATTTGTGACACACTAGACCATTGGTCTAATAGCATGTCAGCATATTCTGCAGGGCTGTGATGAAGTTGGACTGTGGTGGGTGGCTTGGTAATGGCCCTAATTTTTTTCCACACTTCTGCTAGAGTGGTTGTTCTATTAATCCCCCTTAAGAATTGTTCCAAATAAGTGTTTCTCACCTGACCTTTGAGTTCACGAAATGCTCTGATAGCTTTGAGGAATTCCAGGAGATTATCACTAGTTTTATTTTGCTTATAAGAGTTGACAAGCTGTTCTACCTTGTCTCCTTCTTTGGTGAGGATGGGGTCATGTGTCCACAGAGGTGGTTTAGTGCTGCCCCCCTTCCTCCTTGACTTAACCCAGGTGGTATTATATGTGGTAATGACACTTACAAGATCACAGCAAAATTCATCCACTGACCCAGGTGTTTATCCAGCATACCATCTGTGGATGTAGGCCTTGAAGTGCAGTTTAAGATTATCTGGGATGTTAATTCTGAGCTTAGGATGGGGTTCACACTTGACATCAGCAACAGTGTATTCAGTAAGTATTGCATAATGATCACTGATTAGGTGGTCTGAGGTGATCTTAGCCTTAACATTACTGTCTAATAGGTTATACCCAATCACATAATCAAGTCTGCCCCCCATCAGATGTGTTACTTTGTCTGTGTCGTATGCAGTGATATTATGATTATTGATGAAATTCACGAACACCTTCCCCTTAGAGTTACACTGGACATCACCGAGGACAGTGTGACGAGAGTTAAAGTTACCCATACAGAGCATAGCATTGTTACCTGATGGCTTTGGTAACACGTCCGCTCGCAGCTCATTACACCGAACATAGATGTTATACAGCGAAAATTGACTGTTTGCTGTCTTTACTGTAAATTGTTGATAGTGAATGTATGATATGGACACGAAGTAGTACCTTAAGCTGTGTATTCTTACATTACTCTATTAATTATGTATAGTAAAGTATTACAGAACATGTATTAATCCTATGTAATATTTCCATTTATTATGCACCATGTTATGTATATGAATTATCATATTTACTTATTATGTATTCAGCTTGTGAATGCTGGCATCTGTACATGCCAACGCGGAGTGATACAGAGAGTTGAGATCACTAGTCCTTATGGTGTGGAAGCCACTTTCTTTGTTCCTCTGTATATATCTCCCGTACGAGAATAAGAACCTATTTTCAAGATAACAAGTGTTTGCGTATATCCTCAGTAGTGAAGAACATTTTGGGGGTATCAAAGACAAACATAGAGTGAATACTTTAATCATTGTGAGTTTTGATCCATTTACAGACCAGACCATTCTTTACATAAGTGAGCAGGCCACTTCCTGCTCCACTATTGTATGCTGTAAACCCAGCTATCCTGGGTGCAGCTTTCTTCTGGGTGCTGGACGTGTAAAGTTCTAGTAAACCAATTACATCAAAGTTAAAAACTTTAACAAACCATTGTAGGTCATTAATTCTGTGGTTAACACTCCGGATGTTCCATGAAATGAACCTAAGCGTTCGTGTTACTCGTTCCCCCTTGAATTGAGTATAAAGAGTCGCGCTTTGGCTTCATATATCAACCTAACCAATAAGTTAACCGTTTCAAATTCATCATCCCCAGAGTTCTTGAAAATGCGTCTCACAGCTCTTATTCCAGTAGGATTTTTTACACAGGTTCCTTCATTAGTCCCACGAGTTCCTCTTTCGAAAATATTGGAAGAAGTACAGGGTTATGGACAGTTTTCAGAACTGGGGTTATTAAAGAGACCACGCTGGCAGTCTGGGGCTCATTCTCCCCATTCATGCTTCCATCACTATCGGTCTCGCTCTGGTTACTCACCCTCAAGTTCGCATCATTATGAAAGGAGGCACCAGCTCCTTCAGAAGCTCCACTAACACTATTACTGCCATTGTTCACTGGCACACTTACATGGCAGGCTTGAACCTCACCGGCATTGCCTAACGAAGGAGAGTCACTGTGGCTGTTGACTTCAGGTGGTGGAGGCGATCCGGCTGCGCTCATCACTGAGTGTGACCACTATTGTGGGTGGAGGTGGCCTCCCAGGACAACCAGGGTGCCATGCCCTGCACCTGGGACACTGCCTCCCAGGTGAAGGGGGGCCTGCTCTCTCCCCTCCCGAGAGGCAGCTTCCTTGGTGGGGCAGCTCCTCGTTCTATAAATTCCTGCGCAGATGCCGCAAGTGGCTGTCTTGTGACAGTATTTCGCCACATGATTGACCCCGAAGCATTTGTAGCACAACACAGGGGAGGGAGTCCACCGACTGATGTTACTAGGGGTACCATACTTGCCGAAGAAGCGGTACCTCAGCAGGTGGTTCCTTCCTTTTCCAAACAATGATAATCCTACTAAGTTGTGCACCATCCTTATAAAGTCTTCTTGCTCTGTGGACGCCCGGAAGTAACAGAGCGCCTCTGGGGAGAATACCCTTGGGGAAGTGGGTGACAAGGTATTCCTTCATTTTTTTGGGTCGGACAGGTTCATCTCGCTTAATGAGATGTAGTGAGCCGACCTTTCCATCAATGAAGCGTTGGATAGCATCCGTCTCCTCTCGGCCTACATAGACGAAACGAGGGGCACTACCTGGCATGACAATATTCAGAGTAGTCTTGCAATATTCCTCATTCAGGGCTCTCAACCACTTAGTCTTCATCAAATTGGTTGTGCTCTCGGGGAAGGCAAGGCGCATGTCGTTAGCCCGGGGAGCGATGGGAGGGTTGCACCTATTGGCTCTACTCTGCTTCCTTCCCTGGGTCCTCATTTTGCATTTCTTCTGACGAGTCTTAAACTTCTGAAGGCCAGCTTCAGTGTCGCCATGACTGTCCTCCTCATCTCCTTCGTTTCCTTCGTCAAGAACATCAGCAGAGCGCCGCCCAGCGTCGACTCCTGCCATGGTTAGATTTAAATTGAATCCAGGTCTTATACACTGGGGCAGAGAGATATGTAGGCCAGCGGTGTCCGGGTAACAGGGACTTGTGTGAATGGGCTGAGTTGTTTGAAGTGAGCCTTGAGTAACACTGATAGGAGTTACACCCAATATTCACCAACTCACTGTAAAATTCCTGTTAAATTCCTGTTCCCACCAGCCCAGTGTAACCACCGTAGTGGTATGCGCCAACCATCAGCAGAGCGAGAGGAGGGAGGGAGCGTGAGGCTGGAAGCCACATGGCCAGGGCCCTGGAGTAGGCTTCGCGGGCACCAGGGCACTGTGGATGCCAGAAGCTGTCACATTGACAACTACACTACACCCACAATTAATAATAATAATAATAATAATAATAATTAACGGTTTATTGAAAGAGCTTGGCAGCCAGAAGGCTGAAAATATACAGTTACATATTTGGGGAATGGGTTTCGAATTACAAATAATATACAAATAACATAAGTGATACAAATAAGATATATAATAACTAGATGGGAAAAGGCTCAAGCTACAGTTCATTTCAACATAGTGACAGTGCAAGGAGTAGTGTTTACTGGGAGTGAATACACTGGTTTATTACAAGTTATTGATAATTTTTACAATGGTTGGGACTGGGCTGTTCTTATAGCGATCAGTTCGTGCACGTATGGGCTGGATGCGGTTGTGGTATCGAACAGTAATTCTCGGAGTAGGGATCTCAGGTGGTAGTAGGAGCCGGTGTCGAGGATGGTGTAGAAGCTTCTTACCAAATTTGCAGATGTGGTGGTGATGGTCAGTGAGAGTCGAAAGGGTCAGTGTGTTGAGCGCTTCTTGATATGTGGAGTAGGAAGGGGAGAGAATAATCTTGCATGCCCTCTTTTGCACTTTCTCTAGGTGTTTACGTTGTGTGGCATTTAGGGAGGAAGACCAGGTGGAGGAGGTGGAGACGGAAACTGGAGGATTTGACAACTTCACTGACGTGTGGTTTCCAATTTAGTTTGTTGTCTATGGTGACGCCGAGGAGCTTCGTGGAATCTACAACCTGGAGTGTGTTCGGACTTAGAGTAATGGAAGGAGGTGGGACAATGTCGGAGGAGAGGTTGATGTGCATAACCATGGTCTTGGTATGGTTGATGGTGACATGGTTGTTGGTGGCCGAGTTTTGGAGACTGTTCAATAAATCCTGAAGGGCGGTATAGCTGGGAGCAGAATTGTTGACGCTGATCCCAATGGTGGAGTCGTCGACATATTTCCAGCGAGCAGGGGTTTCTCTTAGGGCATCATTGATGAGCATAAGGAAGCAGAGTGGTCCCATCTTGGTGCCTTGGGGGACGCCACAGGTGAGTGACTGAAAGGTGGAGACAGCCCCTCGGAAGCGTACAGCTTGGCGTCGGTCACTGAGGAAGTCTGTAAGCCATGGTATAAGACTTCTCCGAAGCCATGGTCATAGCTCACTTACACTGATGGGAAGTCACAAAGTATAACACCGTGTTTCACAATGCGCGAAATACTGTATAAGTTAGTTTGGTTATCCTTAGTGTGTGGTGTGTGGCACACAGGTGGTGAACGGTGGCTGGGAGGCGCAACCCTCTTATGATGCGAGGTAAGTTGACCTCTATAGTCCCATACGTAAGAGGGGGGTAGGTAGGCAGGCGGCAGCAGGCAGAACGCTGGCCTGGCACCTCAGTGTCTGACTTCTGACCTCAACCTTAATGGCGGGGACTGGGTGCCACCTTCACTGTATCACCGGCCGTCTCCTAACTCAATTACTACTGGGCCTCCTCCCTGTCTGTACTCTGAAGGACCAGGCCTTGTGCTCCCACCGGTACCCCCCCCCCCCCCACAACTCCCCCGCTAGTGACATGAGACAGATCATATCCCTCTTCCAAGAATTTACCAACCATATTAAAACACTCTTCGCTACACTCTGTACTACCATCTCCGACCTACTCTTGCCAACCAGTCACTCTTCTCTTCTGGTTTGACACAAGCTGGTAGTCCCCCTGTGAGCCCCCCTGCTCACGGCCTACTGCACCGCCGGCGGCCTTCACTACTGGTGTAGTGCCTACCGGACCTGCCCTGGTGTGTCCTGCTGCCCCCGAGCAAAGTCCTGCCTCATCATCACGACACTTGGTGCCTCAACCTGTCCTCCACCCACCGCAAGCTGCGCCCGCTCCTGTGTCTGAGCTGTCTCCAGCCAAGGCTACCTGGACCGGAGGACACCACCCCCGGCTACCTGTACCCCACCGGCATGTCGACACACACACCATCACAATTACACTTAAAGGTGTGTCCCTCAATGTTGTCAATGCCTATGTGCCTCCCTCCACCCCTGCTGTACCCGCTCCACCACACCATATCACCCCCACTGTACTTCGCCATGCCTAGTACATTGGAATCCCTGAGCCTGGCCGCACTGTTTGTAAGCTTTGTGGTCAACCGACTCTCACACCCTCTTTCACCACATCCCCATTTGCCCTATGACCTCCTCCTACAGGTCCCCAGCCATTACCAACACCTCTTCCCTCCCTGGCCAGATATCCCTCCTCCTAGTGACAGGCCTGGCACTTGAAATTATTAGGGACCTGCCACACTTTGCCATAAACAGATAAATTGTACCGGGAATTTCCCCCCCCCCCCCTCACACACTCATCATTCTGTCACTTTATGTACCTTGCTGACAAAACCCATGACCCTTCAGGCTTTTACACTCTTAATGCATGAGTCATAAAGGCAAGCATGAACTCCGCACGCTTCCCAGTTGGGCACTGTAAACGCTTCTGCGCTTCACCTTGCACAGGATGTAAGGGGGTGCC
Source organism: Homarus gammarus (assembly GCA_958450375.1). Classification (NCBI taxonomy): domain Eukaryota; kingdom Metazoa; phylum Arthropoda; class Malacostraca; order Decapoda; family Nephropidae; genus Homarus; species Homarus gammarus. Next base: position 799,980 of record CAUDMG010002638.1, on the reverse strand, counting down.
CAATAAATTAGCCCCCTCGTGGGCAATCTGTTAATCTGTTCACTGTATCACGTCACATTGTATTTTCCTCTATACAGTTTGGTTATGGTACACTCGGAAACCATAATCTCTAGCCCACTTGGGTCGGTGCTGGAGGTTAGAACAGTGTCCTTTCTGGACGGGGGCCCACTCGAACTATCACGAGGCAACACACGCACGAACGCACACAGTCATAGTACGGCTGTATAGATGACATTATGTATAAATATTGTATATGGCATTTTAAACTCTGCATTATCTTCATTATATATGAACACAAAGAAAAATACCATAGGTTGTAGTTACGAAAGTATGAATGGAAATAAACACTTCCAAACCACCCAGTGACTCCACACAACGTTTACAGCGCTTGTGTGTGTGTGTGTGTGTGTGTGTGTGTGTGTGTGTGCCAGACCACGATGCTTCCACCACACCCTATCATTCGCATAACTATATGAAAAATCGTGTTTAATTTAACTACATATTTCAAAAACCTTAAATTACATGTGGATCAGTCACTCCTCATTTGACACACTTATAGTGTAATACTTTGACCATCCCACCTGGGCACCTGGAGGCCCACGGTAACTCTCACGGGGCAACATACGCACGAACACACAAGTTATGATATGAACCCTTCCAGGCTTCACTATCATTATCATGTTATGTTCATCGTGCTCGGTATCTTGGTAACTAGTCATAGTATCAACACATGACAGTGTTATTAGTATAATATTGTAACTTTTACCCTACAGTTATTGTTGTAAATCATGGACAGGAAGAATACATAAATTGTAATATCAAGTGTATGGTTAGCTCAAAGCCACCCCAAGTCAGACAACGCGCGTGTAAGTGAGTGTGTGTGTGTGTGTGTGTGTGTGTGTGTGTGTTCTGTAACATTAAGCTTCATCCTTAGTAGGTAAGATGTTTCATAAAGAGGTTTCTCCCATTCGTCATTGTGAGCATCGACCCAGAGCACATTGTTTCCAACAAAACCATGGTTCATCCTTATTTCCCTTCTTCCGTGTAACTATATCCACATGGCTAAGTGCTTGCTTTTCATTTCTTTATTTACCAAAATAATGTGGATCAGTTACTCGTTATTTAACACGTAAATGCACTTAGAGCATCAAGACTGTTTTGTAGGCATGACTATTGGTTAATTGAAATGACCAAAAATATTTTTCACATTTATTATGCATAAACATTGTAAACATATCTATGTGGTTATTGTAGTGTATAACATATATTTAATGTCTGGACAGATTCCCAAGAGTTATGCATATTAATGGATAGATTTTGTAAGCATATTTATGCGAAGTGATGTAAATCCACACAGTAAAATACCTTGACAAATACCCGAGAGTTAGGAAACGAGGTTACACCAGAGAGCTAACTCCCCCGCCACCCCCTACAAGGCACCGTCGTGGGTGGAGATATAATTCTTGACCATAGGTTAATACCATGTCCAACCTCCATCTGCTGCTATAACTTCATGCAATCTGGTGGGCATGGAATCTACTGGATTGCTGCAGATGTTCGGCCTCCTCCTCATTCCCTCCTACACATTATGTGCGTGTCTCCTCACTGTCTCACTCGTTTTCTCCTCAACATCCAATTCAACAACCATATGCGCCCATAGATTTTCTATTGGATTATAATCGGCTCCTTTAGGGGGCCAGTCCAATAGAATAATCTGCGGGTGCGCCTCAAACCAACGCTTGACTGCCTGACTTGTATGTATTGGACTGCGGTCTTGCACCATACATATATGAGTTGCTGGGAGGATGGTTAGCAGTCCTGTTTAACTGGCAGGTAGACAAAATAGAAAACTCACAGCCAAAGTGTAAGAAAACCCATGGACAATGAGAAACTAGTAAAATATACTAGGTCATTTTAGCGCGTGCACACACATTATATACAGATCTATTGGTCCTTGCGAGGCTGTTTGGTTATGCTATGCTAACTAGTTTGCTAGGGTGAGGGAAAGTATATATATATATATATATATATATATATATATATATATATATATATATATATATATATATATATATATATATATATATATATCTATATATATATATATATATATATATATATTTCATTTTTAGTCCATTTAACACGCGGACTTTGAACATACAATCAACGACCTCACCAGCAAGGAATCGAACCCTCGACCTACTGGGTGTGACTAGGGAACGCTTACCGGCTAGGCCACAAGGACACTAAAAGCAGTTCTAGACTCTGTTATATTTCACACAAAGCCTGTTCATCGAGCTGATGGCGCCGTGAACCAGCTGGATTCGGTAAAATGCTACTGACACCACATACGAGGCACGGGCAGTTTCCCAATGAGGTTCACGGCGCCATCAGCTCGATGAACAGGCTTTGTGTGAAATATAACAGAGTCTAGAACTGCTTTTAGTGTCCTTGTGGCCTAGCCGGTAAGCGTTCCCTAGTCACACCCAGTAGGTCGAGGGTTCGATTCCTTGCTGGTGAGGTCGTTGATTATATGTTCAAAGTCCGCGTGTTAAATGGACTAAAAATGAAGCTATATATATATATTTCATGTAGATCCACAATGAAAACGTGGATAAGATAAATCTTGATAAAATCACACGGGAAAAGGGAAACAGCGGAGCACCTTAGCTTTCGTCTTTATTCAAGACAAATGCAAGGATGTTGCCCTGTGAAAGTTACCGTGGGACTCCAAGTGCCCAGGTGGGATGGTCAAAGTATTACACTATAAGTGTGTGTCAAATGAGGAGTGACTGATCCACATGTAATTTAAGGTTTTTAAAATATGTAGTTAAATTAAACACGATTTTTCATATAGTTTCGCTAATGATGGGAAATAAAAGATATAGATGGGGTGTTGTGACATCATCGTGGTCTGGCCACAAGTGCTGTAAACGATGTGTGGATTCACTGGGTGGTTTGCAAGTGTTTATTTCCATTCATACTTTCGTAACTACAACTTATGGTAATTTTTCTTCGTGTTCATATATAATGAAGATAATGCAGAGTATAAAATGCTATATACAATATTCATACATAATATCACCTATACAGCCGTTCTATGACTGTGTGTGTTCGTGCGTGTGTTGCCTCGTGATAGTTAGAGTGGGCCCCCATCCAGAAAGGACACTGTACTAACCTCCAGCACCGACCCAGGTGGGCTAGAGAATATGGTTTCCGAGTGTACATAATTATATAGTCCACTTTTATAGGGTCGAGGTACCGAGATAACTAAGGCACACAAGGTAACTTTTCACACCTGTACCAAGCTTCACACAGCGCTGAAGCCAAGTCAGGTCAGAGGACGACGAGCGGGTGTGACCTTCCCCTACGGTGTCCATAGATGAACTGGTAGGTAAACTGGTTGTGATCTGGAGGATTTTTCGGAGAAGTCCGTCAGATTACAACCAGCTGACTTGCCCTGGATCACACCTTGGATAAAAAAACTTATGCAGCAGAGAGACAGTGCCTTTTATCTCAGTGACCACAACCGCTACAGGTCCTTTCGCAACCAAGTCATCCGTGAAACACGCACTTCAAAGAAGTCCCACCCAACCATGTTACAACACCTGAAGCAGAACATCAGTCAGTGGTATGGTTAGCTTAAAGAACTCGTGTGTGTGTGTGTGTGTGTGTGTGTGTGTGTGTGTGTGTGTGAGGTGTTTGTGTAGCTGACCCTTGGTGAATGGTGAGGACACATTGAGATTAATTGATAAATGGAAACACTTAATTGAAACTGGAATTGCAGTTGAAATGAAATTATGACTGAAAATGAAATTGTTGATTAGTTCTAATATTAGAATGCATGTGGGTATGAATATGACTGCACAAGTTTTGGTAGAAGAACTTGTCCTGGGTTGTTTCATGTGACCTCAGAAACCTAACCAAAACTAACCCACACCATAACCTACCCATACCATAACCTACCTTATACCTTTCAAGATCTAACCTCACCCAACCCGCTATTTTAGTAAGTAACTTCTAGCTTGGTTCTGAGTCCGGGTCTGGCAATTAGTGGGACCGTCTTTGAGCGCTTGCCAAGGGTTGAGGGACAAGACTAGCATGATCCGGTACAGCCCAGACCTTCGGTAGTGGAGTCTCACAAAAATATACAATCGAATATTATGACCAAGTGTACTCTGTGCTACAATTACTTTCCAGTTATAAATATTAACCTTTAATATAACTTTTATCACTAATTACTGTGTTTTGAATCATCATCTATCATCCCCTGCCTTTGATCTTTGATTTAATGAAAGAAGTAATTTTCGGAGTCACAGCAGACAGCCAGTGTTGGGATGAGTCCATCACTTAGTAGATCACTCAGGCGTTTACAGTCATTAATACTGATTAGGAGTTTTGATCCATGATCTTATTTTTCTTATACACATAATTCATCATCTCTATAATTCTGAGGAAACAGAAAGTGAATCCGACTGGGTGAATCTTGCCCCTTGATAGTATAGATGGACCAATGATTAAATTTCAATGGACCATAACTCGAAACAGTAATGGTAGACACTCCTGATTATCGTACATCTCAGAGATCTTGTTGTGATGCACCTATTCACCAAAATAAGTTAAAATCCACGGCTATTTTTTTCAAGATATCTTGTTTACATCTCCCAGACGCACGGACGAACGGACACACTCATAGCTGGACCGCACGAATTTCTAGCCGCTCCACCCTCTTCCTCCCAGGCTGGCGGGGAGAGTAATGAGCGGGAGAACACTCACCTCAAACACACGACGCCTTTATGGTCTTCTGACCTATTTCAACAATCCCCAAATTATTTCTGGCAAGTGCATGCAACAACGACCACTGCAATAAAAATCTCTAGTGCTTGCATAATCATCTGTTTATTGATGTTTTCGGAGACAAAGGACGCCACTTACCCTAACCAGCCGTAAACAACGAGTAAATGCATCTCTGAGAGGGCGTCTGTATATCTGTGATAGTAGTCATCATTTTTGTTACTGTATTTGCATTTTGTTTTTAGCTCTCTGAGTCGGTTATACTAACTTTCACGAGCCTTTTAGTAAGTTGGCTGTTTCATGTACCTTTTTGAAACAGAACCTAATCTATAAAGCACAAAACTCCACCATAAATTGAAAGTGATGATAAAACAATAATAACAATGAAAACATGATATCATTACAAATAACAATTATTGATTAATTATGAAAAATAATGAAGACGACGACGACGACGATGACATCGATGATGATGATGATGATGATTAACCCTGGTGTCTTTACGGCAACAAACTGGTAACACTCCCCACAATGTATTTCTCATAGACGTAATTTCATCTTCTTATTTTCAGACCCGTAATTCAGCACTAGAAAAACTCTTGACCATTAGACGAGTAACTAACGGTAATGATATAACATGGTACACCAGACAGACATCATTTACTTAGATCTGAAGCGCCCTTAACCTGATGTTGTAGCTCCTTCAACACGTCTAACTCACCTTTAATTTACTTCAGTCCTCCCGGGAGGTATCCTACACTGAACTCCTGAGGGGAAAATGATGCGGTTAAACCACTCCACCGCCTCTACGTGAAGCGAATCGTACACGGCCTCGGATTCTCTTGCCTTGAAGACTGTGGTTGCAGGAGCGTTCCTGAGCCAAGGAGTCCTTAGACTCCCCCGTCGCTCTCAACCCTTTGATGGTAGGATGATTTCCCTGAACTGAAGGCTCCTCAGAACCCACTGGTGAATTTTGCTACGCCCTAACCTCTCCTACCCGGTATTCCAAGGAGTTTCCTGAGGTAAAAAGACCCGCAAGACTCATCCACGAATTTTGCGACGTCTTTAGACTGTCTTCTCCTCTTAACGTTAAAGTTCCCCTGAGAAACAGCGCCCCATGGCGAGTCCTGTGATCCTGGGGCCTGCTTTAACCTCGTTACGGTGCGATATTCCCAAGAGAAAAGGACCCTTAGGAGTTACGTCAGGAAGTCCTTTTGTGCCCGGGAGGAAGCCATTACCGGAAATCGACAGCATTGACAGGCGGGCCCGGCGGCGTCCTTCCTACCCGGACAACACTTTATGGCTTCCTAATATATCTGAGTTCAATGTGATTGTGTTTTATCTAGGGGTTTGGGTGTCGTGGGTGGGGGCATGTGTAGGTGTGGGCGTGTGTCGTGAGTGTGTGTCGTGGGTGTGTGTCGTGGGTGGGGGTGGGTGAGGGCGTGTGTCGTGAGAGGAGGCTGATGCTGTGGGCTGGATCTGGTAATGGATCACACACACACACACACACACACACATATATATATATATATATATATATATATATATATATATATATATATATATATATATATATATATATATAAATATATATATATATATATATACACCCACGCACACACACCATGATACACCCACCCACAAACACACTCTCTCTCACTTCGTCTCGATGTATTGATTTAATCCATCGCCTGTGTGGGTGATTCTTCCTTGGTCATTTGTGTCCTCACCTCCACCTGCCTGGCTTTTGACAACACCTCAGCTGTTTCAATATCAAATCCACACTACTACTACCACTACTACTGTTGGTGCCACTACTATATTAACTACTACTGCTACTACGACAACTAGTATTACTAGTAGTACAGCTGGTACTACTACTACTACTACTAGTAGTATTGGATTAATCCTTTGATAAAAATGGTTTGGGACAATTGAGAACGATGGTTTAACCCTTTGATAATGATTTGATTTAATCTTTTAATAACAGTTTAATTCTTGAGGGCGATAGTTTAACTCTTTAAAAGCGAAAATAATTTTAAGGGATCACCTGAAGAATCTCTACCCAAGCTTACTTCACTCAAAGATTGACCACCCTAACACTATTTGGGAGATGAGATTGATTAGGTTAGGTTAGGTTAGGTTAGGTTAGGTTAGGTTAGGTTTGGTTAGGTTAGGTTAGGTTAGGCTAGGTTAGATTAGGTTAATGTTTAGGTGAAATAAGCTGGGGTGTTTCAGGTGATCCAATTTAAGCTATAATCCTTAAAGGGTTAAAATCTTCACAGGTTTCAAGATGCCTAACTGAATTATGAAGGTCCTCCTTTATCTCGCATTTACCCTCCCCTTCTTATCTTCTGCCTGATAACCAAAAACACGAAAATTTTAAAACAAATTCGAATAATTAAAGAAAAATTAAACACTTACAGACGAACAAAAGACTTTCAACTCTACGGAGAAACTCGCTACTCTCATTGGCCAATGAAGCTGGCAAAGTAATTAAACAAAACCACCACAGACGCTAAAGGCATTACGAGTTTTATTTATATCTGTAAACAATTAAGGATCCGCTAATTGGGCTGTTACCGTGGAGGCGCAGCTGTCTTTTTCAGTGCCTGCTCCGGACGGTATCGCTTATTGGTTTATAACGATAATCTTTGTATTTTTCTTGTCTGTGATATTACTCTTTTCTTTTTATAGTGAAGGTGGATAGCTGTTAGATAATGGAATGCGCGTGCGTGCTTTCTTGCTTCCTTCCGTGCATGAGTGAGTGAGTAAATAATAATAATAATAATAATAATAATAATAATAATAATAATATTAATAATAATAATAATTAACAATAACGGTTTGTTAACCAATACAACGGTTATGAGCTGAACTTATGCAAATGGCATAAGTGGTGCATTACATTATATAATACAAAATGACAAGCAAGGAGCATCATTTAACAAGGAATTTCAGCAGAATTTTAATACAAAAGTGAGATTGGCAAGGAAGGAACACCTAAGTTAAGTACGAGTTATTATTGAGTTTTATAATAGTTGGAAAGGGACTGGTTTTTTCGTATGGGCTGGATGCGGTTGTAATGTCGAACAGCAATTCGCGGACGAGGGATCTCGGGTGGTAGTACGGTAGTCTCCAACTGACAGATGGGGTCACGTTGATGGTCAGAGAGAGCTGAGAAGGTCAGTATACTGAGCGCTTCTTGGTATGTAGTGTAAGAGAGAGAGAATAGTCTTGCACGCCCTCTTCTGCCCTTTCTCTAGGAGTCCTTGGTGTGTAGCAATTAAGGAAGAGGACCAGGCAAGAGAAGCATAGGTGAACTTAGGAAGTATGAAAATAGTGTAAGCATTCAAAAGTTCAGACACAGGAACTCCGAGGGACGACGGAGAATGTGGGAACGATAGTTGAAAGATTTGGCGGTTGTACTGTGCTTTCCAGTTCAGTTTTTTATCTACTGTGCAGTGACGCCGAGGAGATTGATGGAATCTACAACCTGGAAAGTGTTGGAGCACAGTGTGATGGTGGGAGGTGGGACATTGTTGGATGGAAGGTTAATGTGCATAACAGTGGTCTTGGTATGGTTGATGGTGACAAGGTTGGTGGTGTACCAATTTTGGAGACATATATTATGGTGTGCGTTATAGTCGGGATCCTAGTTGCTTACACTGATGCGGTATAAAAAAAAACTACGCCTACATCACGTTCATTTGTTCGAAGGTGGTGAAAGAGTTGATATTCTTCAGTGTGCCAAGCCTCGGGAACAATTTGCCACGCCTCAGAGATGGCAACAACGTTTACTGTAACTGACCTGACTGTGGTAGCGAGGTAATCGAATTTGTTGGCCAGGGAAACATAAAGATGAGAGAGTGTGCCATATTCGAAGAGCCTTCAGAGAGTTGCCTGGAGTGGGGTTTTGTAGACTCCTTGCAGAGGTGAGGTTCACGATGAGTGTCTGTACACAGCGGCCTTGTCTGCGACCACAAGCATTAAAATGTACAGTCATTTAAATAATTCACTAACACTGCCATATGGTATCTTCATTCAATGAATATACCCCTTTATTTTGCCGACTGTTGGCTCAACATTAAGAACTTTTCTGTGGTGGCCATAGTATGAACTTGTGTCTTTATATCACATTGTAGATCAATTCCCCAGATTTTTTTAAGACCCTCTAGTCTAGGGGAAGGCCTTCGTGGGGCAGGAGGGGGCATGACATATCCAAGAGGACTATTATTAGGTTGTGGGTTCCTTGGTGGTGACCTTGTAAATGCTCCAGGTGGGCTACAATCAAGGTATTGGGGCCCACTGAGCCCCCACCCCCCACCACCTATTGGGAGGGGGGATAGTGGTAGAAGTGATAGCTCAGGGGAATTAAGTTGTCCTCTACGGACACAGGAAGCTACTGGAGAAGCATGGTGATGATGGCTTGCTGAGCCTTAATGACTTGGGAGCTGTCGTGGTGGTGTTGTCGTGCAAGTTGTTCTAGTCAGAGTTGGTGTTCGAGGTTGAGTCAAGATCTGGTTGAACCTCTATCACTGTCGCCATGTTCAATGGAAATAATGCCCCGTCTGGTTTCCTGCTGTTCCATGACCTGCTTAACTTGAGAATGATGGAAAGACCAGCTAGGGTGGGCACAGCCTAATGACACAGGTTAGGGCAATCACGGACACAAGTAGTAACACCACTGTTTTCTTTTGTAGGTCTGAACACACGCAACAGTAAAGGGGCGGGGTATAAGAACATAAGAATGGGGGAAACTGCAGCGGGCCTATTGGCCCATACTGGGCAGTCCCGTTTACACCCAACCCCTATTGCTCATATAAGCATCCAACCTATGTTTAAAGCTATTCAGCGTATTCGAGTTAATGATGATATTTGGTAACTTGTTCCATTCATCCACTACTCTGTTTCCAAACCAGTGTTTACCTATTTCACGCCTAAATCTAAATTTGTCTAATTTAAAACCATTGTTACGAGTTCGCTCCTGGTTGGATAGTTTGAGTACCTTTGTAATGTCCCCTTTGTTTAGCCCTGATTTCCACTTATACACCTCTATCAGGTCGCCCCTCGCTCTACGTCTCTCGAGGGAGTGCAAATTAAGATGCTTTAACCTGTCTCTATACTCAAGGTTCCTAATGCCCGGGATTAGTCTTGTCATTCTCCTCTGAATTCTTTCCAATGATTCTATATCCATTCTGTAATACGGTGACCAGAACTGAACTGCGCAATCCAGGTGTGGTCTCACAAGCGCAAGATACAGTTTTAGGATGACCTCGCTAGTCTTGTAAATAACACTCCTTTGTATGAACCCAAGTACTTTATTACCCTTGTAACGAGCAAAAACACATTGTTTACTTGGCTTAAGGTTCCTACTTATCATTACTCCTAAATCTCTCTCGCAGTCGGATTTCTCTATGGCATCGTTGTTCATCTGGTATCTGGTTTCCCTGTTTACATCTCCTATACCGAGTACTTTACATTTGTTCACGTTGAATGTCCACCAACGCCTTCGATCCTCATGATTTCATGGTGGAAATCGAAGGCCTTCACCACTCTTGCACTAGTAAGAGGTTGAGCTAGGTCATCTGATGACGTCTAAGTGAAAGTGGTGTAGATTTAGGAACAGGTGACAGAGAAGGGAGAAGGTGTATGGTATACTCTGGGAGGTTGGACGGTGTTCTCACAAAGGGCGGAGTTCTCCCTTCAGGTCCCCGGAGAGCTGTCACACACCAGCTAGTAGAGGGGGACGGAAATATGAGGTGAATTTAAAAGAAAGAAAGAAGTCTGACTAAAGTCGTGGCAGAAGGTGGTGGTCTTGGGTGAAAATGAAGGGTCCAGTAAATGGAAGGGATTCATTTATTTCTCTTTCAATTTTGAAAGTGATACTAGGGACAATATTATTAAGTTTGTCTAAAAATTCAAATGGGTCACTGTTTTTAGGCCAAAGACAAAGAACATCATCTACATATCAGTGGCCCAAGGTTAAAAATGCTTTAAAAACCTTTTGATCTAGATGTATGATAGTTATTTTGTGGGTCCCCTTTTTTCTGACCTGACTTGACTAGTCACGTCACCACCCTTCTCTTTAGCTCCTCTACGTGTGTGTTGGTGTGGGGATTAGTGGATGTCATCATTTTGACCCGACCTCATGTTTTTAGGTCACCCTGTATATTTAAGCCTCTCTCTGTCCATGTAATCCAGTTGCCTCTGAAGATGTCTTGAATAAAGACGAAAGCTAAGGTACTCCGTTGTTTCCATTTTCCCGTGTGATTTTATCAAGATTTATCTTATCCACGTTTTCATTGTGGATTTTCATATAATATATATATATATGTATATATATATGTATATATATAGATATATATATATATATATATATATATACATATATATATATATATATATTTGCCTTGAGCTCTGGGTATTTTATGTTTTCCAAAGCTAAGGTTTGCAAACATTAATAAACCATGACTGTACAAGATGTAAGAGTTCTCAGTAGTAGTGAAGTGTTGTGGAGATACGCTGAGCTGAAAACGTCCTCGCCAAGTCTCTTTCTTTCATCCGTGGCTCATCATGTATAAACACCCATGACGTCATCAGCGGGTGTGAATATCAACGTTTGAAGTCTCTTTTCGTGGGAAAGTTTACAAGACACTTTAGACCAGGAAGCCTCACCCTCCAACCTACCCCGTCTTTATCGCTAATCGCCTCGTGTTTACCAGTGGTGTTGATAGGAAACGAAGACACCACCTGTGATAGAGACATCCTTGCAAGCATCCAATGGTTAGGTACTTTATAAAACGGCTTCCGAGGAAGGAATACCAGGTCATGGGTGCTACTTTCGAAGCACATGAAGTTCTAATACGATGGTGTGTTTGTACAGCGCCGACTCGAGAGCGCCAGAGGTCTAGATTAAAGGTAAGTTTGCACTGGTGGCTGCAAGCGCTTTGAAGACAGTCTTAAAAGGGATTGGAACACGGGAGCTAGACGAGGAACACACAGCGGTCATCTTCCCAAACGCTTGTGTTGACTGGCGTGAGAGGAGTAAGGAGTGGCAGATTAAACGAGGGAATATGAGCTTGGGTGGTGTATAAAGGAGTGAGAGTATGAGCGTGGGAGGAAATGGATGAATAATTGCGAAATAAAACCCGGAAGAAGATAAATGAGAGGCAAAAGTTAAACGTGAAAGTGAATATATTGAGAAGTGGAGATCAGAACGCGAAAGAAGTTATATGAAGAAGTGAGAGAGATGATACAAAGAGAGCTAATGAAAAGAGTTGATAGAGAGAGTGAGTTATTAAAAAGAGTTAATGGAGAGATTGAGTTATTAGAGTTAAAAAAGTTAGTTGATTCATTATGCAAGACAGGTGAATAAGAGTAAAAGGTTTTCAAAAGACACAAGTCACCTGCGTCTTCAGAAATCACTATTTTTTTTTTACCATTAAACAAGAGGTTTCGGGAAAAACTCTTATATCTTGACCTGGATCATAATTCTCATACACACTTGAGTTTATTCTTTCTCAAAATGTGCTAAAGAAATACATATTATTGATTCACTTGATGTATGGCATAAAAGATGGCGGAAATTGCTTTAAGATTCTACCTAAACTAAATAGCCTATGTTTTTCTCCTATTTCAATTACAAGTGTAAATATGTGATACGAACTTTATTTAATTCCGACTTTATCCAGGGCATTAAAGTAAGTCAGTGTATAAACATGGCAGCCATAATGGTGTTCATATTGCACCGAGACTCTACCCGTAACTACGAGTAGATAGCCAAGGCTCTCTTCATTTCCAATTAGATCGTAAATTTTGCTACGAACCTTTGTAAATTCGGATCCTACACAGTATTCAAGTAAATTGGTGTGTAAATATGTCAGCCTTAATGGTGTTCATGATGCACTGAAACTATACCGTACCATAGGAGAAAAAAATACTGTACGAAACTTTGAAAAATGTTACCCTGTCCCTTATTCACTTATGGTATACTGTAATATAAACAGTGGGTAAAAATGGTGCCAAAATCACACTGAGACTCTACCGCACAGCATGAATTTTGATGGGATGTGAATATATGCGGGGGGGGGGGGGGGGAGCGTTGTTTACATGACTCTGAACTCAGGAAGAAATCACAAACTTTACATAGCGAAATGGATCATAAACAACGAGAGAGAGAGAGAGAGAGTTCACCGTGCTTCTTGCCATGACAAATTATTATCAACACCCACGACCTCTCACAACTTGGTCCACAGTCTTGGAGACGATGATGATATATATATATACAGTACAACAATAGTCTAGCTGGCCTGGCACACCCGAGTGACTATACGTGATAACTAACTAACGATCACCGAGTAGCTCTATCTATATCTCACATAAGTGTTAACTGGTGTTTGACTGGATCACTAAATCTCTTTTCATCACTCAACCCAGTCAGTAAGGCTTTTTTAAATGATTTGAATCGAAACAATCAAGCTACACTGTTCTATTTTTAAGCTAATCGGTTTTATACATAGTACTCTCAAAAACAAAAACACAACACTCAATTATGTGTCTTATAATAGATGTGCTTTTGTTTTGAGTCGTATTTTAGTAACCCGGTATAAATTATGTAACTTAGCATACCTGTAAGTTAATGATAATTGTGCCTTCGAGTGTATGATAATAGCATATGTCTATAAAATTCATGACAACATCTGATAACTACAAAAGTCATGGTTAAAAGTATATTTAAGCAATCATGGCAATACTATACCTACAAATTCATAAGAGCAGCAAAGATTTAATTCTATAACAACAGCATACCTCTGAATTCATGACAACAACAATATACATAAAAAAATTCACGACAACGGAGTACCTACAAATTAATTCTTTGGCTCCTGGAGGCTTCCCTAAGCTGAGTAAAATGCTAAAGCTCGGGAATCGCAGTGAAATGGTTAAGGACAACAGCGTTACCTGTTGGCCTCAGGATTACTAATTATACCTCTATGGTTAGTTCCCCTCACACTCACTAAGCTTAAGTTAATCCCCAGTTTAATGGACTACTGTACAAGCTTCAGAAACAGAATCAATACCTCACGCTTTCTCAGAAGATCTATCCATGATCTTAGATTCGTTGGTCTTTGCAGGAGTAAAGGTTAGATTCGAACTTAAACCTTTAATTCGTAAATGAAGAAAAACTTATATATATATATATATATATATATATATATATATATATATATATATATATATATATATATATATATATATATATATATATATATATATATATATAATATGGTATAATCATGACAAAGAAGACGTAACTGCAGATATATGGAATTGTATATTGAAGTACTGTGAACATACTGGCATAAAACGAGATCAAATAAGTATAGATCGATGGAAAGTAATGATACGTTTACTAGGTAGAAGTATTTTGACTTGTAGAAGAAGGCTGGGGGTTTTCTCGTACCTCACTTTGAAAGTGTGAGTTCAGTGAAGTTTATTATTAACAGAAGGATGATAGGAATATTTGAGGGGACTGAACGATTGTGATTTAGCCCCACCACCTTCAAAACCATAAGGAGGAGGATTGAACGCAAGTGAAACAGTCTTCTCACCTCCACCCTCTTCCTCCCAGCCATTTCCGCCCCAGCCACCACCTGCTCACGTCCCTTCCTCCCAAATCTTTCCTCCGAAGCCTCCTGCTCCTCCGTCCTCTCCTCCTTAGCCTTCAGTTCCCAAGTCCCCTTCTCCTCAGCCTCCTGCTCCCCATTGCCCTTCTCCTCAGCCTCCTGCTCCCCATTGCCCTTCTCCTTAACCAACTGCTCCAAAGTCAGCTCCCTTTTCTCCCCATCCTTTCAACATCTAGACGACTCAAGAGTTTATGCAAATTATGTTTCAACTCCCCACATCCAAGGTAATTTGAATATTGTTTTTCTTATTTAAATAAGTAACTCACAAAGACGCACTTTCTTGGGGTCATATCTGGTAATTCAAGAAATTAATGTGATTTACAATTTTCCTCTGTACTATATACGAACTGTATAATGTTTCTTATATTTCAATATTTTCTGGGTTATATTCACGTATACATGCAAGCAAGCATATGTGTATTAATAAATATATATATATATATATATATATATATATATATATATATATATATATATCTTGATGAAGTACCTTATATGTATGGATATCGTTCTCCGCCTTCAGCAGTGTGTACAGTCAGCAAAAAAGTATCGAGCCTTTATGCTCCGGTGGAAATAATAATAATAAGCAATACCTACAGACGCGATGATGAATCGGATAGGTTGGTAACACTGACTATAGAAAATCCTTCCTGTGCAATGTTCTGTAATAAAAGTTTATCAAATGTTATCACATATAATATTAATGTGCAATGTTGATAAATTTGTGGAACACGGTAGGAAGATTGTTGTGATCCTCGAGATGAGTTGCTATTTAATAAATATTGTGCATGAGAGAAAACCACTAGAAAGTAAAGGGATTGACTAAAATACATTGTGAATATACTGTATGATATGTTGACGGTTTATTTTTACCTTATGATAGTGGTGGTCTAGGGTTATGATGTACTAGTATGATGTTGAGATTTTTATTCAATTCGTCGAACATGACTTGGAAGTTGCGGCCACATGGTTCGTCCACAAACACCTTCACAGGATAGAAGGCAGGAACATCAACACTGAAACCTCAGAGGTAACGCGAGGTGTAACTATCACCCCTAACTACTAGGATCCAAGCGACGCTGAAGCGGCTCCGCGAACTGGGAGTGAAGTGGATAAGGCGTTATGAAGCAACTGGGGTCACCATGAAGGGCCAAATCATATCTCTAATCTAATATACTATGGGAGTAGCCATTGTCTGTCTGTCTGTCTGTCTGTCTGTCTGTTTTGGGCAGCCGAAAGGCTCAATCATTTTTCATCAAACTTGGTGGAAAAATCGCAAAAAATTCGTAGAGTGGAACAAACCTAGTCCCATGTCGATGGTTTCTTTATGAAGGCATTAATTAACCATTTTATTTACGATGGAAAATGATGCAAGTCTACAGACTTGGCGCACCCTAATTAACCATGTAAGTCTACGGACTTGGAGCATCCTAATTAACCATGCAAGTCTACGGACTTGGCGCACCCTCCTTCGCTGTACACTAGCCAAGCACGAGCGTTCAAACTTTCACCGGGCACGAAGGGCCCGCGATCACTTGTACTCGGTAAACTGGCACATAAATGTACCAACTATAATTCATCAGAACTGTGATAAAGGTGTAGCTATAATTTTATAATTAATATCTGTATCAATGAACTACCAAGATTATGCTGAAGTATAGTTGAAAGATTTGTGTTTTAAGACAAGACTGTGGGTCAGCTAATAATATATATTTTTTTTTATAATTCATCTAATGAAATGCTGTTACCCATTACGTGTTTATACTTATCAAAAACTATTTATATTTTACACACAAACATGATGATGTTATATATATAATATATAGGTCGAATAAGATATTGAATTTATCGTGAAATGCGATTATAGTAACATTGGCATACAAGAGAAGGCCAACCAATACACAACGATAACCACAGGTGGTAGTTTTAAGTCTTCGCAAGATGTTCCACATTGTTACACACGGCAGGGGCAGATATACAGTACATATGTTTTGCGGACAGTTACAGATATCTCCCACAGCCTCCACTTCCTATAAATCTATATAAAACAATGGTATCTAGACCAACACACACACACACACACACACTTACAGTCATCATATCACCCATATAATTTGAAATTAACTCACCTACGATATTCACTTGTCATTTCCATCCATCCCTACTCCCACACCACCACGAACATAAAGATTCAAGGTAATGCCCCTCCGTTAGTTTATGTTTGTCTGTGTGTCTGTTTACCAGTCAGTCTGTCTGAACAAAGGATATCCACGTGATAACTTTAGTTTTGCTGGGTGTCTTCAAGTAAAAAATCAAAAGTAATTTTTTGTGCATACTGTAGTTGATGGTCCCTAAATGATTTTGGTCTTCTTCAGGAGAGGGGCGAGAGAAAAGGAGAGGGGTGAGGGGAGAGGAGAGAGGGGAGAGGGGAGATGGAAGAGATTAGCCATTCCATTGATGGTACTCTACTTTTTATTACTAATTAATTTGTCTTCAATCAGCCGACAGAGAGGATGGATGGAAAGGGAGGGGAGGGGGAGGAGAAAGGTGAGGGTGAGCGGTTGGTGGATAGGGAGGGAGGTGACGGTAAAGAGGAGGAGGAGGAAGTACAGCGCAAGAGCAAGGAAGGCAATAAGGGGTAAGAAGCGATGGCGTAGGGGATTGGGGAGGAGGAGGGCTACAGGGTCTGGATGAGGGTGAAGAGGAGATTTGGGTGGTACAGGGGGAGGTAGACGGCGAGGAGGAAGGCGAAGAGTAAGATGAAGAGGAGACGACGAAAGAAGAGGGGAAGGGGGTGGAAGAGGAGGATGTGGAAGAGGAGATGACGAAGGAGGGGGACTTGGAGGGCTAGGAGGTGGGTGAAGTGGAGAAGGAGGGGGCTGAGGTAGTGGAGTTCGTCACCCTCGTTATTTTGAGCTGCATAAATTCCCTCATTTGCAGATTTTATTTTTATCTGTATTTTTTTCGCTCGTGTTTGTGTGTTTCATTTTCCCAATTACCAAAACGAAAAAAGTATACAGAAAAAATTAATTCATAAACTCGAATTTAATATCCTTATGTTTTAGAGCGATTTTCCGTCTCTCCCAGAGTTATTATGTCCGGTATAGGTCATTATGTCCACTTGGAGTTATTACCTCCAGTGCGGGTCGTTATGTCCAATGGAGGTTCTAATATCCAGTGTGGGTCATTATGTCCAATTGGAGTTATTAGGTTCAGTGGGGGCTATTATGTCCAGTGGGGATCATTATGTCCAGTGTTGTTCATTATGTCCAGTAGGGCTCATTATGTCTACTGTGGGTCATTATGTGCACTGTGGGTCATTATGCCCAATGTGAGTCATTATGTCCAGTGTGGGTCATTATGTCCACTGTGGGTGATTATGTTCAGTGAGGGTCATTATGTCCAGTGTGGATCATTATGTCCAGTGTGGGTCATTATGTCCAGTGAGGGTCATTATGTCCAGTGTGGGTCATTATGTCCAGAGTGGGTCATTATGTCCAGTGAGGGTCATTATGTCCAGTGTGAGTCACTATGTCCAGTGTGGGTCATTATGTCCAGTGTGAGTTATTATGTTCAGTGAGGGTCATTATGTCCAGTGTGGGTCATTATGTCCAGTGTGGGTCATTATGTCCTGTGAGGGTCATTATGTCCAGTGTGAGTCACTATGACCATTATTACTATGCAAAATTTTATGAACTGTCTAATTTCTGGTTGTCACAAACTTCTTTATTATGATTATCAGTTGGACATAATGACCCCACTGGGCATAATAACCCTCACTGAACATAATGACCCACACTGGACATAATGACCCACACTGGACATAATGACCCTCACTGGACATAATGACCCACACTGGACATAGTGACTCACACTGGACATAATGACCCTCACTGGACATAATGACCCACTCTGGGCATACAATATCCCCGAGGAAATAGAGATAAATATATATACTTCATGTAGCGTTACGACCGATCAATCACCTTCCCTAATTAGCCATGATCAGTATGCATGGTAGCAGGTGAGGTGGGTACTGGCCCATGACGTCAGGGAGGTAAGGCATTTACACACAACCTACTTCACCTGCATTATATAAACTGATAATTGATGAGTGGTATTGACATTAATTATACTCATATAGTGTGGGTGGAAATACACTAGACTCGTTGGCTGAGTACTTTTGAAAAGAGGTTAGGTTAGGCTAGGCTAGGTAAGGTTAGGTTAGGTTACAAAAGACTGAGTTTGTTTTTGGTTGGATAAAGTTAGTTCTCAGCAGTCTAGGGTGAGTTGGGTTAGGTTAGTTTAGTTTAGGTTAAGTTACAACGTTCTGAGTTGGATTTGGTTAGGTTAACTCACAACAAACGAGGTTTAGTTACGCTTGGTTAAGTTAGGCTAGCTTATCACAGACTAGAGTAGGTTAAGTTGAATAAAGTTGGTTAAGTTAGGTTAGATTGGATTAGAATGGCTCACAAAAGACTAGTGTGGATTAGATTAAGTTTGAGAGTTTGGTTATGGCCTAAGTCATCTGTTATTATGAGGGGTAACTGAGGGAATGAGGGACTGCTGCTACGTACAGGGTCATTATTATTCAATATAAAATTAAAGTCATTCCGAAACTATCATCATCACGCTACTACTACTTCTACTTCTTCTACTTCTACTACTTCTTCTACTACTACTTTTTTTTGGGCCTCCATCCTCCCCTAATAGCCACACCTTCGCCACCATTTTATTACCTTAAAATTAAATATCCTAATACATAAGTAATTTGTTGAGCCGCAGATCTATGCGGCCTTCCGTAACTGTTGCCTCATAGTCAATATCTGCAACTCTTGTCGGCTTTGGAGCCAATGCTCTCGTTCCCCTGAGGTAGAGCAAAGCCGACCGAAGGAGAGAGAAGGACAGTCGACATCTCATCCAGGCTGTAACATAACTTCTGGGCTGCTGCTTCTGTTCGGATAGCACCTCCGCGAGTCTGGCGAAGAAGCATCTTGCACTTGGTCCCATCCCACCAGAGGTTGTGAACACCAGAGGAGTGACGCTGCCTTGATCAACGTTCTGAATTCTCTCCCCATATGCCCTTATCTTGTCGTTCTCGTTCCTCCTAAGTGCAGCATCGAGAGCTAGGTTACGGTGACATGCAGCCATGGGATCAAAAATCCTGATGTCAAAAAAGGCTCGCTGTCCCCGCGTCCAGAATCCTCGAGCACTGACGTCAACACGGGCTTCGTTAGATGTGTTTGAAGTCCTATGTTGGAAGATCTCACCATAATGGAAGGAGGGTCGGTTCTACCATGACGTCACGGCAAATTTCCTTCAACATATTTGCTGTGAGGTCCCTTACTTCGTCATGCCTCATGCATATGAAGCCCCCTTTCTTGCACACCTTGGCATGATCGACGTCATAGGAAGAGCCACACACGCATTGGGAGGGCAAACCATCTACTGGCCTACCGTACCTTAGAGCATTGGAATCTGTAAATTCTTGTTTATTGAGACTGAAACCATTTGCCCTTATCGGTAACGTAGTTAACCAGTTCGAGGCGCCCACCTCCTGCGCTATAGCTACTTGTTTTCTTCAAATTCTCTGGTACTTGCAGCAACAGTTGCTGCAACTTATCACTATGGCCGTGTTGTCGTTCTGCCGTAATGGACCTTCGAATCTTGTTTACTTCACTTGGATCCACCTCCCCTGTTGGGTTCTGAGCTATTATGTGGTCCGTGAGGGTTGCCGTGAGCTTAACTGAGTTTTGATGTACGGTGGCAGCAATCTCCTTTGGATTGGTCAGTCCCATTCCTCCCAGTCTCGGTGGTAGTGCAAGGAGTGATCTTTCTGCTGGGGTTAAGTGAGGGTGTTTCACTAATTTGGGAATGAAATTAACGCTGATAGCTTCTTCCAGAGGGTGGAGGAGGGCTCCGATAACAGGGATAGTGCGCATCAGGTAGTTCCAGCGATGCTTGACTCCATGGGTGAATGCTGCAAAAGCCGCATGTGGCTCTGTGTTAGCAATCTCAGACAAAGCTTGGATTTCCCTAAACCACTCATTCACCTTTTCCGCTACGTACTCGGTCTTGAAGTCCGTCGTGCCAATTACTGCGCCTAGGTGTCTTCGGCCATCCTTTGTAATTTTGACCTCACTTCCACCGAACACTTCCATTGCCCATTCATAATGTTCTGGCTTCACAATGAGGAAAGACTTGCTGGTGTTTGGGTGGTACCTGATTTGTGGGCCTCCTGATGTTACTAAGTCCCACCACTTTTTAATGTCCTCCACTTTTCCTGCTCCTGTAAGGTCATCAGCATACGCCACTTGCTTGACCTCAGTTGTTTCAAAATTAATTGTGTGTTGGAGCACGGATAGGCCTATTACATACATTACCATTGCAACAGGGTCCCCCTGCGTTGTTCCCTCTGTTGACTGTATGATGGTATCCCCTCTTAGAGCCTTGTTGTTTACTATATAAAGGTCTGAGGATTCCTGTAAGAGTTTTCAACATACATTGCAAAGCTTGGACACTTGATCTTGATGTTGTGCAGTGCGGCCTTGCGGTTAAGTATGTTGAATGCGTTTGAAGCGTCCACCAGGAGAACGGCCTCACAATCTCGCTGCTCAAATATCGTACTCATGGCGTGAATGGCAGCTTCTCCTCCAGCTTGTTGGTCAGCACAAACTTAGAGGTTCCCTGCTGTTGCCCTGACATCATCCTTTACCACCTCTATTATGCATTTTTCGATGATCCGCCTCAGCGCTTCCCCCACTAATATTGACCTACATCCTGGATTCTTATCCAGGGTAATGAGGCGGCAGGCCGTCAGAGCATGGAGGTGTTGGCAGCAAGAGAATGCCAGCTTTCTTGAGAGGAAGGCAATGGCAGTGGAGAGATCACTTGCTACGGGGCCAAACTTGTTAGTGCTGAGGATGACTCTCCAACCGTTTGCATCCAGACCTGAAGGGCCGGCACCTCCCTGAGTCTTCAGTGCCTTTTTCCACACCATCCCTCCTGTTATTTTCTCGAACAGGACAGCATTTGGTGGATTATAGGCACCCTGGAACCTGATGCCTTCATCTTCACTTGCAGGGGGATGTTTTTCTTTCAGTTGTTTTAATGTCTCTCTGTTACTACTACTGTTACTACTACTGTTACTACTACTGTTACTACTTCTACTACTACTACTACTACTACTACTACTACTACGTACTAGGACTGTCCATATTCCAACATACAATAGAATTTGAAACAACCAATGTCAAGCAATTTGCAAGAAAAGTGGAGGACATCATAGTAGTGGGACCTGGTAACATCACGTGGTCCACAAATTGGGTACCACCCAAATGCCAGCAAGTCCTTCCTCATTGTCAAACCAGAATACCATGTCCAGGCAATAAAGGTGTTCAACGGAAATGTGGTCAAAATAACTAAGGACGGCCAAAAAGACATCTACCTGAAGGTGCGGTAATCGGCACGAAAACCTTCAAGACCGAGTATTTAATGGAAAAGGTAAATGTGTGGGAGAAGGAAATCCTCGCTGTCTAATATTGCTAAAACGGCTCTTGCGGCATTCACCCATGGAGTCAATTATCGCTGGAATTACCTGATGCGCACTATCCTTGATATCGGACCCCTCCTCCACCCTCTGAAAGAAGCCATCAGCGTCATCTTTATTCCAACATTAGCGATACACTTTCACCTCACTCCAGCTGAAAGGTCATTCCTTGCACTACCACCGAGACTAGGAGGAATGGGAATGACCAATCCAATAGAGCTTGCTGCCACCGAACATTAAAACTCTGTCAAGCTCACGGCAGCCCTCACTGGGCACATAATAGCTCAGAATGCAAAAGGTGAGTTGGATACCAACGAATTAAACAAGATTCGACGGTCCATTATGACAGAACGACAGCACACCCAAAGTGATAAACTGCAACAACTGATGCTACAATTGTCAGAGAACTTGAAAAAAAGTAGTTATGGCGCAGGAGGTGAGCGCCTTGAACTGGCTAACAACGTTACTAATAAGGGCAAAGGGTTTCAGCGTTAATAAATAAGAATTCACAGATGCTATTGCTCTATTGCACGGTTGGCCAATAGAAGGTTTGCCCTCCCAATGCATGTGTGGCTCATCCTACGACATCGACCATGCCATAGTGTGCAAGAAGGGGGACTTCTTATGCATAAGGCATGACGAAATAAGGAATCTCACAGCAAATTTACTGATGGAATTCTGCCACGACATCATGGTGGAACCGACCCCCCTTCCATTGGATGGTGATAACCTCCATCACAGGACTTCCAACACAACTAATGAAGCCCGTGTGGACGTCATCGTTCGAGGATTCTGGACGCGGGGACAGAGAGTCTTCTTTGATATCAGGATTTTCGACCCCATGGCTGGCGTTTGGCCGCATGTCACCGTAACCTAGTTCTTGTTGCTGCATACAGGAAGAATGAGAATGAAAAAAACATCCCACCTCCGGTGGGATGGGACCAAGTGCAAGATTTTTCTATGCAAGACTCGTGGAGGTGTTATCTGAACAGAAGCAGCAACCCAGAAGTTATGTTACAGCCTGGTTGAGATGACGACTGTCCGTCTCTCTCCTTAGGTCTGCATTGCTTTTTTCCTCAGGGGAAAGAGATCTTCGGCCACAAAGCCGACAACGGCCGCAGACACTGACTATGAGGCAACAGTCACTGAATGCCGCATAGACATGCGGCTCAACTAACTCAACACAGGTAGGATAGCTTCTTTTGTATTAGGATATTTAATTTCAAGATGATAAAATGACAGCAAAGGTGTGACTATTGGGGGAGGCTGGAGGCCACGTTGAAAAAAAAGCTGGTTATATAGAAGTCTGTCGGGTACCTTTAGGTGTTTTCAACATACATTGTAAAGCTTGGACACTTGATCTTGATGTTGCGCAGTATAGCTTCACAGTAGATTATGTTGAATACTTTGGAAGCGTCAATCTGGAGTACTGTCTCGCAATCACGCTGCTCAAATATCTTTCTCTTGTCGTGAATGGCAGCTTCACCCCCAGCCTAGTGGCCAGCACATACTTGCAGTTTCCCTGCAGCTGCCCTGACGTCATCAATGACTACCTCCATCAGGCATTTTCCAATGATCCATCTCAGCACCCCTATAGGCCTACATCCTGGATTTTTGTTAAGGGGGATGAGGAGGCAGGCCATTAGAGCTTGTAGGTGATGGCAGCATGAGGTTGCTAGGTTTCTTGCAAGGGCGGCTGTGGCATTGCATACATCACTTGCAGCGTCGCCAAACTTGATAGTGCTGAGGATGTTTCTCTACCCGTGTGCATCCAGGCCTGAAGGGCCTGCACCTCCCTGTGTTTTCAGGGCTTTTTTCCACACCACCCCTCCTGTTATTTTCTCGAACATGACAGCGTTTGGAGGGACAGAGTCACCCGGGAACCTGATTCTTCCTCTACACTTGCAGGGGGATGCTTTTCCTTTAGTTGTTGTAAGGTCTCTCAGTTTATTGGCAGCACACCACCGGAGGATTCCCCTGTGAGAGATCTTACCGCCGAGGACACTTCCCACATGCATCTTGTTACCAAACGTTCTGGCAGCATACTCTGAAGCTTGCGTTCCGTCTCCTGTAAATTTTAGTCTGCTGCAGTGTTCTTGCCTCATGTGGAGAGCTATTAGGGCCAGGGAGCTGTCATGAGTGTAATATTGTATGAGGTAAGTCACCTCCCGGATCATTTTTTTGGGTGGCCCCTCATTTTGGAGGTTCAAAGAGATTAATTGGAGACCACCTGACAACTTCTGAGTAGGTTTCTTTGACCCACTTCTCTGCATTTTCCCTCGACATGCCTTTTCAATGTGGTGGCTGTCTGTCATTCACCTCGTGGACATCTGCTAATGATGGAGCAGCATTTATAGTCATTATATTTTCAGACTGAGTGAACTCACTGCTATCATTCAGGATATCACCGGGAGGTGCTGTCTGGGCGATATCCAATTTGCCCTCCTGTGATGGCTCCCTGCCTTGGGGATTCCGACAGTTGTTCCCCTTCCTGCACCCCACACATCGGCGGTTGTTTCTCGCACGTTCACAGCTTGTGCAATTTTGGTTCCGGCTAGATCAGATGCAAAGATAGTTGCCCGGCATAATGCTCCACACTTCCAACAGCAGGAATGTCTGACACTGACATCTGCTTTGGGCTCATTCGGTGGAATCTAGCGACAGATTGGCCGGCAGTGTCCGGGTAGTAGGGACATATGTGCGTGGTATGGATGTGTAGGCCACACCTGAGGGGTGAGGGCAACAGTCTATACAAAATCGGAATTATACACTGGGGGCAGAAATTGTCACACCTGACTCTTATTTGTAATTCTATGGCAGAAATAATCACAATTTAATGACCACACTGATGTAAGTATCAGTAATAAAGTCTCACTTGGTTGTCTGGTGTGGAGGGTGGCTGGCACCGGAGTGTTTACGTATGGGCAGCGACAGCGTGCATAGAATAGTTGGCCATCTACCACTGGCCTCAGGGGCGGGAGTCGTGAGAACCGCACCCACTAAAGTAGGCCTATCCCACACTGAGGCGGCTAGCATCACCAACCGTATTGCCAACCTCTTACACCTCGCCAGGTGGTCGCTGGTACGCACACAGAAAATTTGCAACCAATGCCGTATGGGTTGAAGAGAGCCTTCAGTGCCATTGATTAGGGTGACGTCCAATATTCACCGACACACTGTGAAATTCCTGCTCTCACCTACTGAGTATGAACCCTCCAAATTCACTGTAGACCCGGGAGGATACTCTACAGGTATTGTATACCCACCCCCTCTACTACCAGACTACTACTACTGCTACTACTACTACTGCTACTACTACTACCACCATCGCCACTGTAATTACAAGCCACCACTACTACCACCATCATCATCATCATCATCATCATCACCTCCACCTTTACTGCCAGCATCATCACTACCACCACTACCTTCATCATCTCCACCCACCACCACCACCACACCACCGCACCACCACTGCTATAACCACCATCACCACCACCACTGCTGCTATAACCATCACCACTACCACCACTACTAGCACCATCACTACCACCACTACCTTCATCATCTCCACCCACCACCACCACCACCACCACCACACCACCGCACCACCACTGCTATAACCACCATCACCACCACCACTGCTGCTATAACCATCACCACTACCACCACCACCACCACCACTGCTATAGCCACACCACCATCACCAGCACCTGCACCACCATTTTAACCACCAACATCAGCTATAATAACCACCACCGCCGCCGCCACCATTTCCTCATCTAGAATTCCCAGCAGGTCGCATTTCTCCCCATTCACTAGTTTATTATAGCCGCCCTTGCACCAAAGGCTAACTGACTTGACGCCCAACCTGCAACCTAATGCTGCCGCCCGACCTGCCGCCCAACTTGCAACCCAATATTACTACCCAACCTGCCACCCAATCTACCACCCAACCTGTAACACAAACTACCATCCAACTTACCATTCAATCTACTGTCCAGCCTGCCGCCCAAACTGCCATCGAATTTACCATCCAGACTGCCACAGTCACTCTACCACCCAACCAGCAACCCACTACTACCACCCAAACTTCCACATCAACTCTACTACCCAACTTGCCACCCACTATACCGCCCAGCCTGCCACCCAACCTGCCATCCAATGCTTCCACCCGGACTACTAACTCTACCACCCAACCTGCCACCCAATGCTACTGCCCAGCCTGCCACCCAATGTTATAGCCCAGCCTGCCAACGAGTCAGCCAGCCTTAGAATGAGGATGGGGGGAATAAACGCCAGCGCTAGCACAAAATAGAGAGAGAGAGAGAGAGAGAGAGAGAGAGAGAGAGAGAGAGAGAGAGAGAGAGAAAAAAAAACACTCGCTGAATGAAGACTTTATCAACACAAACACCAGACACAGGTACAGACAGTACAATGATGAAGGTCCGCAAAAATGGCAACAAGCAGAGAAAAGTGTTTATGAACATTGCTAAGTGAACTGACTCCCATCATTCTCTATAGTCATTTTTTTTATATAATTTTTATTCCAGATATTTTTATTCCTATGCTTATCATTCATTCATATATTTGTACGTTTAATTCTGATTTATATTATTCATATTTTCATTCCTATTATTCTCATTGTTATTCTTGTTATTATCATTATCATTTCTAAATATTGTTATTCTAATTCCAATCATTGTTTTGCATATTGTTATTACTATCCATGTATTCCAATTATTGTTCTCATTATTACTATTGTAATATAATCTCTCCCTTATTATTCATGTTATTCGGCTGATTAAATTAGTATATTTTTATTTTTATAATGCAAGTTAATTCTAGACTTTTAGAAATTATGAGAAAACAAATTTAAATGTTGATATGTGATATGATGATATGAAAAATCAAGTTCACATTTGGAAAGTCGAAAGGTCATAATAAAGCTCAAAGTCACATTTAGGAGACCAAAAGATCAAGTAGAGATGAGATCACATATTCGCGGGGACGGAGGGGTGCAGTGTTCCGTCAAGGGGGGTTGGTTTACATTACGTTCACCTCGTAATAACGTGACCCAGGGTAGTCTTGTCGGGGTCTTATCTACCTAGGTAAAGATGGTAAGATAAAAAGGAGAGAATAAGAGAAATAGGAGAATATAAAGGGGAGAAAAGGAGAGGAGAGGATAAGAGAAATAGAAGCATATAAAAGAGAGGAGAAGGCACCGAAAAAGGAGATAATAAGCGAGCGAATAAAATAAGAAGAAAGTATAAAAGTAATTGAAGAGGAAGAAAAAACGTTCCTCCAAAACAAAATAAAATAGGAAAAAATATAAATAGGGGAGAAGATTAAAAAAAATAAATAAAAAATAGGACGGAAGAAGTGGACCTTTCCCTCCGCCTAAAAAATGGGGAGGAGGTAAGGAAGAAGGAGGAGGGGAAAAGAAAGAAGGAAGAGGGTGGAAAAGAAAGGAGGAGGAAGTGGTGGAGAAGGAAGGTAAGAAGGGACGAGTGAGAAGGAAGGAGGATATGAGGTGAAGGAAAGAGGAGGTGAGTAAGAAAGAAGAGTTAGAAGGAGGGGTGAAGGAAATAGGGAAATGAGGTGAAGGGAGTAGGAGGAGCGGTGAAGCAAGGGGAAGAAAAGGGGTGTAGAAAAAGGAAGGAGGGGGTAGTAGAGAAGGTGAGAAAAAAGAAGACTGAAGAGAAGGGAAGAAGGAAAACGGAGAGAAAGAAGACGGAAATATGAGGGGAAAGGAAAGAGGTGGAGAAGAAGAAAAGAGGTGTTGGTGGAAAATAAAGAAGAGGAAAGGGAGAAGGAAGGAAGAGGTAAAGGAGGAAGGAAAGAAGAAGAGAACTGGGGAAGAGGGGGGGGGGGGTAGGGAGAAGAGGGCCATAGGGGAGAAGGAGGAAGTAGGGAAATGAAGGAAGTAGGAGAGAAGGAGGAGTAAAAGGAAGGGGAGAAGGAAGGAAGTAGGGGAGAAGGAAGGACGTAGGGGAGAAGAAAGGAGGTAGGGGAGAAGGACAGAGGAGTAGGGGAGAAGGAAGGAGGCAGAGGAGCATGGAGGAGTTATTGTTCCATTACTAACGGGAAGAAAATACCCGACCACTACACTGTTTCTCAAGCCTCTCCGTCACTCTACCGCTCCCGCTACCGTCGCCGCCGCTGCCGTCGCCTCCGTCGCCGCTTCCGTCACCGCCGCCGCTGTCGCCGCTGCAACCGCCGCCGCCGCCGCCGCTGACGCCGTCCCTGCCGCCGCCGCTGACGCCGCCCCTGCCGTCGCCGCCACCCCTGCCACCGCCGCTGACGCCGCCGCCGCTGATGCTGCTGGTGGTGGTGGTGGTGGTGGTGTTCTCCTGCCGGTGATGTTCTTGCCATGTGTTGTTCTTCCTTTCGCTTCAACATAAATCACCAGGTGAAATACCTTCCACGTCTCATGAATTCTTTATGTTCCAATTTCGAGAGATGCTATTTGTTGTGTGGCTCCTGGCAGACCAACTGTTGAAGCTCGTGTGTGTGTGTGTGTGTGTGTGTGTGTGTGTGTGTGTGTGTGTGTGTGTGTTAATATTTACACTTGTAACTTACCCTCGTCCTTCATAATACTCAAACCACTACATGACTGTATTAAATAACAATCAGTTGTGCTTTACTCATTAATTTTGAAATTCATAATAAATACAATACTGTAATACAGAAACGTATGGCGAAGAATTGGTCATTGGGTCCGTGTTTCCGCACTTGAGAAACCATCCTCACGAGCGTACAACATTATCAGGCATGTAAAGAAACTCGGTCATAATGCTGTCTGAAAAGTGAAATTGGGGTCCCAGATACAAGACAGTGATTAGTAAACCTCAGTATACAAGAGAACATTCGACAGCCTCCACTTCCCCAACTAACGTCAAGTACCCAACACACCCGTATCGACTGGGAATGATACCCTGGGGCGCGAACTAGGGACTTTTATGGTGGGAGAGGAGCGTAAATTTCACTCGACCACCGCAACGTTGGATTGACTGAACTTAAATAATGGTGCACCAAACACACGTCAAACTGCTCTGTCGCTTGTCTTGTTCTCGCTCGGAGCCTCTCATGTCTCGTTAAGGAAGGTCTTAAGAGGCTCGTAAGCACTAAACCTTTAATCTTATGGTATGTTTTGTAAGTAATTTCATTTAATGTCGTAATGTTATGTCACCAGTACAGCTCCGACAAAAAAAAAAACATCTTTAACTGGTGGTGATGACGCTGGGGGATGTTGTGTTACCTTATGGCGAATCTAAATTAATGTAATTGAACTTATCTTTTACTTGGAAAACATTGAAATTCTTCAATTCCCGGAAACTAACTAACATAACCTACCTTAACCTAAATTATTTAAACCTATTCCAATCTAACTTTTACTAAGAAACCCCAAATTTACTCGAACTTAAATTAAATTAACCTAACCCAGCATCACCTAACCTGACGCAACCTAACCTAGCCTAAACTAACCTACCCCTTTTATAAACTAGTAGAAACTACCGTAACTTAGCGCAACCTAACCTATCCTAACGTAACCTAAAGCAACCTAACGTAACCTAACCTAAATTAACCTTACTTAACATAACCCAACTTAACTTAAACCAATTTAACCTCAACCAACTTCACCTAAGCCACCTAACTTAAATCAACTTTACCTAAACCGATTTAACCCAAACCAATGTAACTTAACCTAAATAAACTTAAACTCGCTGAATCTAATCCACCTGAATGTAACCAAACACTAATTAATAATCCTTTAAACTTATGTAAGTTCTTATCGTTGTTTTCTGCCCGTACACGTATCGATTTTCTTACCGTAGGTTTTATTTACAGTGTAACTTTTCTCTTATAGTACATTCGTCCCCGGAATCAGTGGGTTACGATATCTTGTTCCCTGAGTCAATGGGTTTCGATACCTTGTCCCCTGAGTCAGTGAATTTCAATACTTTGTCCCCCGAGTCAGTGGTTACGGATATCTCGTCCCCTGAGTCAGCTGGGAGACGGCCAGGTGACGGAAGCATAACAGGACAGCTTTATTCAGACTTGTCAGATGCAAATCAGTCAAGCAAGAGCGTCTACACACTACTCTCTCCTCCAGCTGACGGAGTGCTGTGTTTGCCAACCTGCTACCGGGTCTGCAACCTAGCCTGCAACCTGCTACCTTCCCTGATACCTAACCACCTACCCAACCTGCTTCCCTACCTCCTACCAGCCTCCTATCTAGCCTGCAACCTTTCCTACTATTATAGCCTGCTTTTCAACCTGCTATTTAGCCTGCTTTCTAACCTGCTTCTCTACCTGCTATTCAGTCTGCTTCCCGATCAGCGACTCAGCATGCCCCTGAACGAGTCTCGAGTTATTAGGACAAGCTGGTAAGAACAAACCATGAGGCATGACGTAGCCACCATTCCATCCAACCATTCAAAAGCCGACTACCTATAGATCATTGAGCTGCCCTGGTACAGTTGCGGCAATGCTTTCCTACCCCCCTATGGTAACCCGTGTCCCCAAACGGCATCGTCGCAGTATTAGTATTAGTATTTATGAATGAATGAGTATTGGTCGTGAAACGCCGGACGTGATTGATGGAAAGGTTTGCTATAGGTCATATAGGTTGGCCGTTAGAAGACTCAGGATAACACGGGGTGTTGAAACATATTTCCACAACTGTACAAACGCTTTTCATCCAACTAACAGATTGATATGGCAGCTTAATTAAGAAATAATATAATTTTTTATGTAATCAGTTCTTCAAAAATAATAATAATAGTGAAATATAATCATACTAATTGTTTGGGTGTGTTTTAGTTCAATGCTTATAATTACTTAGTAGGATAGTACTTAAACTTTTGAGTCAAAACGTGAAACGTTTCGGACAATTTAGTGTAAACATGTCGGCACATATTAGAGAAGACGGGACATAGTGCTTATGTTAAATTGTAAATACTGTATATAAAAGTATGGGAAATGAAAGCTTGTATTTTGAAGAGATTAAAACTATCTTAATTTAGATATTACGAATAAACTCGTAATATTATACAGTATATGTAAAGATAAACAAGTAGACAACAACAGAAGCAGACGGTGTGCCTTACAATGACGTCACAGTTATTGCGTCATCAAAGCTTCTCACCGTTATCGCCAGAGGGAAAAAAACTTAGACAAAATATCTTGAAATCTTCTTAAGCCAAGTTGTACATTATATATAACCCAGTGTCTGCCGCCCAGTGTTATCTACTCTTTAAATCTCTACCGCCCACCCTGCTATCTGGCCTTCATTTCCTCCTACCACCCACCCTACCACCCACCCTGCCACCCATCCTGCTGTCTGGCCTTCATACCATTCTACCATTCACACAGCCACCCACCCTGCTACCTGGCCTTCATTTCCTCCTACCACCCACCCTGCCACCCACCCTGCCATCTGGCCTTCATACCATCCTACCACCCACCCTGCCGCCCATCCTGCTAACTGACCTTCATATCCTCCTACCACCCACCCTGCCACCCACCCTACTACTGGCCTTCATTTCTTTCTACCACCCACCCTGCCGCCCATCCTGCTAACTGACCTTCATATCCTCCTACCACTCAGTCTGCCGCCCACCCTTCCGCTTACCACCTCTGTTCACTCTCCGTGTTCATCACCTTGAGGGCATTATTGGTTATGTTACATTTCTTTTAAGTGTCACTGTTACTTTGTCATGGTGAGGGGTGAGTACTCTCTCTCTCTCTCTCTCTCTCTCTCTCTCTCTCTCTCTCTCTCTCTCTCTGTGTGTGTGGTGGTCCTTCAAAAAACTAAAACTTACATTAACAAAAACTGAAATTCATCATTGAAAAAATAAAATCGCTCATTGTTTTCACCTGGAAGTATTGTACGAGCGAAATTAATAATTAATGAAATAATGACATTAATTTATATTTCGATAATCATTGTGGTATTTCTCAAACACGATAAAAGTCTTATTGCTTTTTTAGACATTATTAGCCAGTATTTAATATCTGGAGATAATATTAATAATACTCGTAGGTTGAGCTGATAGTAACACAACTATCTACGTCACGTACGAGACCAAACTACAGTACAACTCGTATTAGTCCAGGGGTTCTGAGCCAGGCCCATGAGATAATGAGATACATTTAAAGAATCCAAATGTATATTTTGGACCTATACACAATAAGCAATAGGTATAATTTGGGGGAAGTTACAGAAAGTTTAGTAAGAAAATGAAAATATACCCGAAGCACCATTCAGAGGGGTTACTGTATATGATATATCACACGGAAGCGAAGGGAAACACCGACCGAGTAAGGTTCAGAAGCACTAAAGTTAGAGAAACATTTCTTTTGGCTGTGTTTACTTGACCCAGTGACCGCCTCTACCGATATCCAGTGACTGATTCTTTGTTATTTATGTCCTTTTTTTATGTTTTTATTTGTGTTTCTGTAAATAAATTATTCCGAGAAAATAAATGCACGAGGCGCCAGTTGAGATTAGGTGAGGTCAGGTGAAGTTAGATACGGATAGGTGAGGTCAGGTAAGGATAGGTGAGGATAAGGAAGGTCAGGTGATGATAGGTGAGGTCCGGTGAGGTTAGGTGAGACTAGGTAACGTCAAATGAAGTCAAATGAGGATAACTAAGGTCAGGTGAGGGTAGGCGAGACTAGGTGAGATTAGGTCAAATTAAGTCAGGTGAGGTCAGATGATGCTTGAATAGGTCAAATGTGATTAGGTGATGTAAGATGAGGTCAAATGACATTAGGTGAGGCTAGGGGAGACTAAATGAGCTCAGGGGAGGATACATAAAACCAAGTGATATAAGGTGTGAATAGGTGAGGTCAAGTGAGACTAGGTGAGGCTAGAGGAGATCAGGTGAGGATAGGTGAGATCGGGTGAGGCTAGATGAGGTCAAGTGAGATTAGGTGAGGCTAGATAAGACTAGGTGAAGTCAGGGAAGGTTAGATGAGGTCAGAAGAGCTCAGGTGAGAGGTCAGGTGAGGCAAGATGAGGTCACGTGAGATCAGATGAGGTTAGGTGAGGCTAGGTGAGGTCAGGTGAGGTTACAGAAGCGTGGCTCAATCTCGTCACAATCAATTTTTCTCTATAACGAGACTGTCAGGTCGCGGGGGGAGGGTGTTGCCACCGACTTGGTTTCCCTCATTTTTTTCTTTTAATTTAAACTGACTTGTGCTGTAGAAATGCTCCCGTATTTCAAAGGTGCGGTATACAGAAGGGAGGTAGACAAGGTAGATGCAGTAAAGGTGGTAGATGCGGTAGATACGGTAGATGTGATATAGTAGGTATGGTAGATAAGGTATATGCGGAAGGGTTGGGTAGGTGCGGTAGATATAGGTGCGGTAGACTCGTTAATTGCTATATTACGGTACATGCGATAGATATATTACATGCGGTAGATACGGTAGATACAGTAGGTCCTGTAGATACGGTACCTGAGACAGATAAAGTAGTGACCTGACCACGAGATCTGAGGTTGACGAGTTCCACAACAATTTAAATAATAAGTTACTTAATACACAAAGGCAGAAAATACCATACAGAAAACTCAGATCAAATAACAGTGGCCCCCAAATGGATAAATAATTATTTAAAGAATATTACTGGACAAAGGAAGGCTATAGGTATGAGGATAAATCGTGGTGACGTTTACCTCCTAGATTATTATAAAATATTAGCCAGTAGGGTTAAGACCGACATAACAAAAGCAAAGAGAAAAAATGAACTGAAGGTAGCAAGGGAGACGAAGTCAGACCCCAAGGGATTCTTCCAATGTATCAAACTAAAACACGAGACAAGATTAGACCAATACAGTCAGATAACGGAGAGCTAAGTGATAAAGACGGAGAAATGAGCAATAACCTGAACAGATATTTTTCAACAGTTTTCACCACAGAAAATTTAAACATGACCCCCTAGGCACAGACTATATACAGAGATAGTGAAGAAAATAGATTAAGCGAGATAGTAGTGACTAGTAACGATGGTAGTAAACAAATAGACAAGCTAAGGCCTAATAAGTCACCAGGTCCCAATAAGATATTTGCTAGAGTATTAAAGGAACGTAAGGAAAAGCTTAGTGTGCCCTTAGCTAATTTTTTTAACATGACATTAAAAACGGGTGTAGTACCAGAATCATAGAGGATAGCGAATGTAATACCGATTTTCAAGAAGGGAGATAGATCACTATACTCTAACTACTGTCCCATCAGTTTAATATTAATTGTAGGCAAATTTCTGGAAGCAATAATTTCAAACTCTATTCGAAATCACCTCGAGAAGCGTAAGTTGATCAATGATTCCCAACGTGGATTCGCAAGTGGGCGTTCATGGCCAACAAATCTATATTAAAATTCTTTTCAGCTGTATTCGAATCAGTGGATGGCGGACACGATTATGATGTGGTATATCTCGTATATCTCGACTTTAGCAAAGCTTTCGAGAGAGTCCCCCACGAAAGATTAATACGAAAAGTGGAGGCTCATGGAATTGGAGGAGATATTCTAAAATGGATTACGGCGTGGTTACAGGACAGGATACAGTGAGTAAGCATTAACGGCTCTAAATCCGATTGGGAAAACTTCACTATTGGAGTACTCCAAGGCTATGTACTTGGACCATTACTCTTTATTATATACATAAACGACATACTGTAGATAGAAGCGTAGACAGCAACATAAGTAAATATGCTGACGACACTAAAATAGGGCGTGTAATTAAATCTCACGACAACTCCACCAACCTACATGAAGAACTAAACCAATTTTTCGCATGGTCTGAAAAATGGCAGATGAAATTTAAAGTGAACAAATGTAAGGTACTTAGTCTAGGATATGTAAATAGAGAAACCAAATGTTAGATGAACAATGATGTTATAGAGAAATTCAACTGTGAGAAAGATTTAGGAGTAATGATAAGTACGAATCTTAAACCAAGACAACAATGAGTATTTGCTCGAAACAAGGCTAACAAAGTGCAGGTAATTGGGTTCCTACAAAGGAGCGTTAGTTACAAGACAAGCGAGGTTATCCTAAAACTATATCTTGCATTGGTGAGACCTCACTTGGATTACGCGGTTCAGTTCTGGACACCGCACTACAGAATGGATATAGAATCCCTAGAATAAAAGAACATAAGAAAATAAGGAGTTTGCAATAGGCCGGTTGGCCTGTGCATGGCAGCTCCTGTCGAGAGTTACTACCACTCTCTATCATCCATGAATCTATCTAGCGTCCCAGCACTTACTACAAAGTTGCTAAGCTTGCTCCACTCGTTTACCACCCTATTTGTGGACCAGTTCCTTCCGATCTCCCTTCTAAACCTAAACTTATCCGACTTAAATCCGTTGCTACGAGTTCTATCTTGCTCGGATATTTTAAGAACTTTATCTATATCCCCTTTATTGATTCCTTTCACCCACTTAAATACTTCTATCATATCTCCCCGCACTCTTCGTCTTTCTAGGGAATACAAGTTTAGCTTCTTTAACCTCTCTTGATATGGAAGGTTTCTAAGTCCCGGAATCATTTTCGTCATTCTTCGCTGCACCAACTCCAGTGAATTGATATCCATTCTATAATAAGGGCACCAGAACTGAACAGCATAATCGAGGTGCAGCCTAACTAGCGAAAGATATAGTTGCAATATGACCTCCGCACTCTTATTACTTACACTTCTAGATATAAAACCCAATACTCTGTTTGCCTTATTTCGAACATTAACGCACTGTTTTCTTGGCCGTAGGTCCGGGCTTACAAGTACCCCTAGGTCTCTTTCACAAGTCGACTTCTCTAGGTTGATGTTGTAAAGGCTGTATACATTGACAGTATTTGTTCTTCCACTATTAAGTATGCTGCACTTGCTGGTGTTGAATTTCATTTGCCTTTTTTCAGACCACCCCTGCAGTTTACTTAAATCCTCCTGTAGTGCGTTTGCATCCTGCCCTGAAATAATCTGCCGCCCTATTTTGGTGTCATCCGCAAACTTGCTTATTTCACTGCTGATCCCAGTATCTAAATCGTTTATATAGATTATGAACAAGAGTGGGCCCAGTACTGACCCCTAGGGAACCCCACTGCTTACACAACCCCACTCAGATTTAACACCATCTACAGTACACTGACCCTCTTGTGTTTTATCGGTGAGCCATGATTTTATCCAATTTAAAACCTTCCCCTCGATACCATGAGCCTTAACTTTTCTCAGAAGCCTCTGATGCGGTACTCTGTCAAACGCTTTGCTAAAGTCTAAGTAAATAACATCGTAATTTTCTTCATTATCTACTACCTCGAAGACTTTCCTAAAAAACGTCAGCAGATTTGTTACACAAGATTTCCCCTTTGTTAATCCATGTTGAGAGTCGTAGATTAATTTGTTTTTCTCTAAATGCGATCGGATGCTATTTGCTATAACTGATTCAAGAAATTTCCCCACTACTGACGTCAAACTAATTGACCGGTAATTTTAAACTGATGCTCTGTCTCCCTTTTTGAATATGGGTACTACATTTGCCTATTTCCACAAGTCTGACACAACTCCAGTGTCTAATGATTTTGTAAATCAATTTACAAGGGGTCCGCTAATCTGTTCCTTACACTCTTTCAAAACTCGAGAGAAAATTTCATCCGGCCCTGGGGATTTGGGCTTCTTTAATTTATTTATCTTCTTAAGAACATCCTCTTTTCTGATAGTGATATTCTTTAATTTCTCTTCTTCCTTTCCCCTAAATATCAGTTCCACCTCTGGCATTTCCTCGTGAATTTCATCTGTGAAAACTGATAAGAAGTAGCTGTTAATGCTTTGCTTATTTTCTCACTATCATCGATCACTTCCCCTCTCTCTGAATTTAAAGGTCCCATTTTGGCCTTTGACCTTTGTCCTATATACCTGGAAAAATCCCTTGGAATTTGCCTTGGATTCTCTTGCTATCCTGATTTCGTTGTCCCTCTTTGCCTTCCTTACATTTTTCTTAACATTCCAAGATAGTTCATTATACCTTTCTCTAAGATGCTCGTCCCCTCCCTTTAATTTCTTATAAATTCCTTTCTTTATTCCTATGTCATGTTATAAGTTTATGGGTCATCCACCTTGACTCATTCTTATTTGACCTAATTTTTCTGTATGGTATATTTTGTTCCTGAACTTTACATAGTATACTAGTGAATATATTATAGTCATGATCAATTGTTGTGTCGCCGGTGACCTCACCCGTTCCTACCGGGGACTGACCTGACTGTTCCCAGGCGACCTCACCTAGGTACCTTCTTAACCCGCTGATCGAAAGTCTGGGACTCTGACCATATTGTCATTGTTTTTCGTTTCCTAATTTAGGGTGAACCTGATTTCTCTGGGATCACTGTTACCTAGTTCTTCCCCTACTGTTATATCTCTAATAATATTTTCTTTATTTTTTAATACTAGGTCTAATATATTGTCACCTCTAGTAGGTTCTGTAATTACTTGTTTTAAAAAATTGCCCTGTACTGCGTCTAGGAAATCTTCAGATTCATATACACCTATAATGTTGTCCCAGTCAATATTTCTGAAGTTGAAATCCTCCATAATCCACAGGTTGTTGTATTTTTCTGCCCTACTCATTTCCTGCCATATGGGCAGAGCTGCTTTTTTCCCAAGACTTGGGGGCCTGTAAATCACTCCCATAATTAGTTTTTGTCTTCCTTCTTCAATTTCTACCCATACAGACTCGGTTCCTATTTCACACCTTTACTGAATTATTAATACAACATTTTAATGTATCCTTGACGAAGAATGCGACCCCTCCCCCCTTCCTACCTTCCCTGTCCTTGTGAAAAAGGTTGTACCCTTCTATGTGGTACTCTGATAAAAAGTTCTTCCTCGCCAAATTCATCCAAGTTTCGGTGATTCCTTTGACATCTCCATTCTCGGTACATACAACCGCTCTCAGCAAGTCTATTTTATTTCTAAAGCTCCTACTGTTTGTATAGTATACATTTAAACCTACCCTTCCCTGGTCCTGTTTTACCCCTTGTCCTGAGTAACCAATTTTACTCCCCAGGACCTGCTTGTTATTTTACTCCCACTTATCCTGACCTCTCTCTACTGGCGAAACCCCGCCTTTGGAGTGACAATTTCACGCTCCAGGGATGCAGACAACATCTTTACCCCTGCGCGAGACAACTGTACTCCGTCACAACTGTACAGGTAGTCATTGCCATAGAATGGTTGCCAGTTATCAATGAACGCCCAACCACTGCTTGCACAATGTTTTTCTAGTCGGCAATTTATAGCAATTGCCCTGGACAGCCATTCACCGCCAACTCCTCTTCCAGGCAAGACACCACATACTATCGGGATCCCTCCCGGGCATTAGGAACCTTGAGTACAGAGACAAGTTAAAGTAACATAATTTACATTCCCTCAAGAGACGTAGAGTGAGGGGCGATATGATCAAGGTGTATAAATGGAAATCAGGGTTAAACAAAGGTGATATAACAATGGTACTCAAACTATCCAACCAGGAGCAAACTCGTAGCAATGGTTTTAAATTATACAAATTTAGATTTAGGCGTGAGATAGGTAAACACTGGTTTGGAAATAGAGTAGTGGATGAGTGAAGCAAGTTACCAAACATCATCACTAATTTGAACACGCTGGGTAGCTTCAAATATAGGTTGGATGGATATATGAGCAATAGGGGGTTGGGTGTAAACGGAGTTGCTCAGTATGGGCCAATAGGCCCGCTGCAGTTTCCTCCATTCTTATATTCTTATGCTCTTATACGGTAAATACGACAGGTTTTGCAAATAAAGTATGGGGTGGTAGATACGGTATATATGGTTGTTGCGGTAGATAAGGTAGATTCTACAGGTATGGTAGGTGCGATAGGTGCGGTAGATAAGAAAGGTGTGGTAGATAAGATAGGTACGACAAGTGCAGTGGATAGAGTATATGTGGTTTTTGCGGTAGATAATATTGATACGACAGGTGCGATAGATATGGTAGGTATAGTAGGTGCGGTAGACACATACTACAGCACGTACGGTAGAAATCTCAACAAAGATGAACATTTTACCTTTCTACCCCATCTACTTAACATACCGCACCTACTATATACTGTAAACATAGTAGATACCTCGACCCAACGGAGCCTTTACCTGTCTAGCCGTATCTACCTAATCTACTACACCTACTATATATGTGTATATACATAAGATAGTATTCCTTGCGAGTTGTGAGCCACGAGCCACAATTCCCTTCAAGTGAATATCTCACCTTGGTTTATGATGCACCGCTGCTAAGAACACTGTATATACCAGGCCGAGGGGGAGATCTACAGCAGGTAGGGACACTGTATATACCAGGTC
Source organism: Homarus gammarus (assembly GCA_958450375.1). NCBI lineage: Eukaryota > Metazoa > Arthropoda > Malacostraca > Decapoda > Nephropidae > Homarus > Homarus gammarus. The sequence goes on along the minus strand of CAUDMG010002638.1, from coordinate 760,569 downwards.
GAAGGGGAGGTCTACAGCAGATAGGAACACTGTATATACCAGGCCGAGGGGAGATCTACAGCAGGTAGGAACACTGTATATACCAGGCCGAGGGGAGCTCTACAGTAGGTAGGAACACTGTATATACCAGGCCGAGGGGGAGATCTACAGTAGGTAGGAACACTGTATATTCCAGGCCGAGGGGGAGATCTACAGCAGGTAGGAACACTGTATATACCAGGCCGAGGGGAGATCTACAGTAGGTAGGAACACTGTATATACTGGCTGAGGGGAAAAACGTAAAACAGGTCGTGCATAAGATATTTCTCTAAGGCCCCATAGCTGGTGAGGGGAGAGGAGGGGAGGGAAGGTGAGGGGAGATGGAAAGTGTGTGGTGGGGAGATGACGGGGGGAGGAGGGGGAGCGGATGGGTGGTGGAAAAGAGAACAGAATGGGCCCAAGGGATGATGGAATACGTCGGAGGAGGTGGGAGGGGAGAGACGGGATGGTGAGGATTAGAGGTGGTATGGGGGGTGAATGGGACGGGAGAGGGGTAGTGAGAAGCGAGAGGGATAGGATGAGGTGTTGTGAGAGGGGTGGGAGTATAGAGGGACGGGAGGGAAGAGACTTAATAACATAATACACCTTGAGAAGACTAACTTAATTTGCATACATCAGGTTCCAACCCAATTTAAAGAAATGAATTAAAATTATTTCTTTATATTAACTTTGCATACATAAATAATATTACTAGCTTGTATCATGTTGCAATACCTTTTACCGTGTCTGTGATTGAGAGGGGTATATTTTCACCCAAAAACCCACTGTATTTATATGTAAGTTAAAATGTAATAAGATAATATACTGAAGTTGATATTCTTGATCTCTTATTCACAAAAATATATATCTATGTCTTTATGAATAAGAAAATATCTAAAAAAAAAATTTCAGTAATATTTTCAAAACTTTTAGCGAGGTGTATATGAAAGTTTGGTAAGGATTCCCTCACGCCTATGCCTGGGTAGCAGTCTTCCTCTGCTTCCCCGGAGTACAGATTTCAATATTCATTCCAAAAATATTTCTCAATAAAATATCGCAAGTCCCACAGTATAAGGTAAGCGTCATATAAAAAAACTACTTCTATATTGATTCTGGTATTGCGTGTTAGACTCCCATATATCGTAGTCCACAACAGTGACACACACACACACACACACACCTACTATAGTGCAGATAAATATTCATTGTATATATTCTAACAGTATATATGTTCGGATCCCATTATAAGAATATACGAGCATTGTGTGTATATATACAAAATCAATATTACCTTTAAAAGTGTATTTTTTCCAATATCACAAACTGCAACATGGAAAAAAAACATTGCATAAAAAAAATATATATATATTTTGTTTGTGCGTAAGGTTGTTGTATCTGAAGTACTAATGTAACTAAACTATAAAGATCATCAAACACCTAACACACAAATTAGTCACCTTCTGCACTAAACAACACCAACATTTAATACACAAACATTTTCCCTGGGTTTTTCCTCTAAGCACTGTTGTTACTATAATGTATTAACACTCTCCAACAGGTAAATTCAACAAACACCCATCACTAGGGTCAGTTTCTACACTAAATAACAACTTTGGAAACATAACTAAGTAAATTATGTTTCATTTTTTTAAGATTTGTTGTTGTTGTAATGGTCTAAAAAGTTCACTCCAACAGCCCAGGGTACAAGCATATAACACGTAATGTTCATTTTCTACATTACAAAACAACTTTTATACAACCATCAGGAGAGGTTGTGAGGCGTCAACTGGAGGGTTACGGGAGGGCCTGAGTCTTAGTGTCCCATTAACGGGGATTTAATATGCTAATACCAGTGGCTCTCTTATTATTTCCCTTCCCGTAAAAGAGAAAAAATAACTCTTACTATTTTGTTACTTATTTTTGCTCTTACATCTTATTTATAGACTTTTTCCTTTATTTACATATTACTTTTATTTACACTCTTCCCTTATTTATAGATTTTTATAGATGTTTTCTTTATTTACAGCGTTCCTTCACTTTCACGTCAACTTCATTTACAATTTTCCTTTATTTACAGACGTGTATATTTTCTAACTGTTCCTTCTATTAACACGTTTATTTACGCACTTTTCCTTTACCAACAGATATTTTTTGTGTTTATTTCTTAGCAATAATTGATGTTTTCGGTTTCATTTACGAGTCGGGGATGAAATTGTTTGATTTTAGTTTCAAGGGAAAATATTAACTTAAGAACTTTTAAGGCTACATCTTCGTGTCTCAGCTTAACTGGTCCAATTAAAAGCGTTGTAGTTTCACTTTACGGAAAACAACCATCGTAACTTTTGCGAATCTGTCTTTGTGTCGTACGCAAGTGAGCCAATTAGGTGTGTGTTCGTATTTCACCCGGAGGAAAACTATACCTCAGAATCCTTTAACACTCCTTCTTTTAAGTTGTAGTTGGACCAATTAGGTACCTTCTCACATATCCAGTTAACCAAAGACTTGAAATGTAAGTTCCTTCCGGAATCCATATTTGAGTTTTAGGTTTATAGTGGCCACGTTCTTACATCTCCGGGTATAGGAAACAGTAAACGTGTGATTTTTTTTTTTTTTTTTTGGGGGGGGGGGGGGAGAAATACTTCTTTGAGACGTAAGTTAAGTGAACCAATTAAATGCATTCTCACGCCTCCAACTATAGGTAAAAATTATACTAAATTTTTTTATGAATCTATCTTTCTTCTGCACATTAAGTAACATAAGTACATACGTTTTCAATTCAGAGATAAAATAATCCACAAACGTCTAAGAATCCATCAATGAATCACATGTTAAGTAAACAAGCTAGACACGCTCTCACACCTTAACATAAGAAAAAAACAAACCCAACGAACATCCGAGCCCCCAGAACCCTGGTTAATTTTCTCATTAAACTTCACTGCTGAGAAAATAAGAAAAAAGAAAAAAGAAAGAAAATCATCTCGGTCTGGAACGAACGAACGAAATGGAGGTGAAAACGAGGAGAAAGTTTTTTTTTGGACTTTCATTAATGTGATAATTAGCTCATTACCGTGAACAGAGAAAAACTGGGATGGAGGAGGCCGACCAAAGCACTGTGTAATAGGCGGGAGGAAGACTAGTGCCTGGAGAGGAAATATGCTGTTGTTTGGCGTGTGAGGGAGAGATATACAGACAGACAGATACAGATAGATAGATAAGAGAGACAGACAGACACACACAGAGTGCATATGGTGCATGGGTATGCGTGTAAGGCAATTAAACATACAGGCACGGTATGAATTGAGCCGCTGAGCAACGATGAATCAAACTTCTGAATAATATGACTGTTTTCGTTAAGCTGGGTTAAGTTCTCGTATTCAAGTTTTAAAGAACAAAAGTGAAATGAATTCTTGAGAGAAACTATTAAAGTCGACAGGAAAATAGAAATAACGCTGGCAATAAATATGACCCCAAGAGTCAGGAAATCGGAAATTATTTGTTCCCAAGAAAAAGAAAATATTGTTGAGGGCATAAATATACAGAGAGACTAACATAATATATATATATATATATATATATATATATATATATATATATATATATATATATATATATATATATATATATATATATATATGTGTGTGTGTGTGTGTGTGTGTGTGTGTATATTTTATTCATGTACTGTATATATGTTATAAGCTAGTTCAGCAAAAATGGATTCAGAGGCTCAAATCCTGGAAGGTATAATAAATAAAACAATTAACATAACAGGTACTTATTAGATCAACATAATATGGATCCACTGGCAACGATGTCGTGTAGAAGAGACTCAGATAATTTGTCGTACATAAATTTTGAGATAAAGGAGACCAAATGATAACGACATAATAAAATAAAGACAAATGAGTGTTTGTCTATCATTCTATCTATCTATTGATCTATTTATCTATCATCTTTACTCCTCTCGTGCTTATGTGAGTGCAGGGTGGATCAGGGAGAGGGAAGGGTAAGGAAGGAGAGTACAAGACAAGAGTAGATCAAATAAAGATAAATAAACAGACAAACATAAATATATAAACAACCAAAATAGACAAACGCACTTGTACTCAACTTATAGTGTAAAGAAAGACGAGGTAACACGAAAATTATTAATAAAATGGAAAATATTAAAGAAAACTACACGAGAGAGAGAGAGAGAATAGGTGTGGAGGAGCGTGAGAGGAGGTCATGGAGTGAGGAAACGAGTAAGGCAGATATGAGGAGTGTGAGGAGGGAGGGAAGGAGGGAGGGAGGGCGGAAGTCACTAAAGGACGGAGGAAGGCGAGGATGAAGGAGTGGAGGAAGGAGTGGGGTGCCGGGGGTGGAGAAGAGAAGGAGAGAGGGAGGGTGGTGGGGCCTGTGAATAGTGTGCACCCTCAGCCTTAATGACTGTTTACCCGCCATTCTCAACGCCACAAGAACCCATCCCGCCAGTGTGTACCTTGGGGGGATGTTGGCAAGGGAGGGATAGGTGATGGGAGAGGATGAGGTGGTGATGGGGTAGGGTATGTTGGTGGAGATGCGGTTGGTGGGGAGGTTTTGGAGGTGGTGTTGTGGGTGGGGTTGGCGGTGGTGGGGGAGAGGATGATGGTGGCGATGGGGGGGAAGGGGTGATGGTGGTGAGGGAGAGGGTAATGATGGTGGAGGAGATGGTGGTGGTAGAGGGGGAGAGGATTGGAGGTGGGGAGGGAGAGATGATGGAGAGGTAGGTGCTAGGGGTGGTGGTTGAGGGGGGTAGGGTGGTGGTGAAGGGAGTGATGGTGGAGAGGGGCTATGGGAAGAGAGGGTGGTGATGGAGAAAGGGGAAAGGGTGGTGGTGGATAAGGTGGGGTGGTAATACAAAGGGTGGGGGCGGGGGTGGTAGTGGAGGGTGAGGGGTTCGTGGTGGAAGGGGAGGGGATGGTGGTGGGGGAGTTTGTGTTAGTGGTGGTGGTGGTGGGTTGGAGAGGGTATGTAGTTGTGTTGGGGATGGAAAAGGTGTGGTGGAGGAGGGAAAGTGTGACGATACTGGGGGAAAGGTGGTGGTAAGGGTGAGTGTGGTGGTGAGGGTGGGGTAAGCGGTGAGGGAGGGTGTGGGTGGTGGGAGTGGGTAGGATCACCTGTGGCCAAAACTGGTGGTAGGGCTGGTGGTAGGAGTAGGGGGCGTGGGTGTGTTGTGATGGGGGAGAGCGTGGTGGTGGTGGTGTTTCATTGGTGTCTTGGTAAAGAGTCCAGCGGCTGAATAGGAGGGAGTCTGAGGGGTTAGGGTGGAGGGTAGAGACTGGAGGGGGTATTCAAAGGATAGCGAGACGGTGAACCAAGGGTGTACCTGAAGACGGTGGGTTGGGGAGGGGGTGGTCAAGGGGAGAGGTGTGCCGTGAGAGGAGAGGGGGATACGTACCATGGGAGGGAGAGACATACCATGGGAGGGAGAAGCATACCATGGGAGGGAGGGAAGAGGGATACGTTCCATGGGGGGGGGGGAGAAGCATACCATGGGAGGGAGGGAAGAGGGATACGTACCATGGGAGGGAGAGACATACCATGGGAGGGAGGGACATACCATGGGAGGAAGGGAAGAGGGATACGTTCCATGGGGGGGGAGAGACATACCATAGGAGGGAGAGACATACCATGGGAGGGAGGGAAGAGGGATACGTTCCATGGGGGGGGGGGGGGGAGAAGCATACCATGGGAGGGAGAGACATACCAAGGGAGGGAAAGAAGAAGTACGAGACAAAGGGAGTAAAAGAAGAGTTTGGAAGAGGAGGAGAATCTTAACCATTAATCCTCAACGCTATAACCAATAGTACAGAGAAGAGACTTTGTGCTATTAACCCAATTACACATTATCCCCCCCCCCCCTTTCCCCCACAACAAGATCTTCCCGTAGAAAAAAAACAAACAAAGAATTGGTCACTGGTGGGCGCTAAACCCCATTTGAAACAGAAAATAAAATCCCTCAGCTAAAGAAAGGCGTTGGATTGACTAAATGTAGCCAAAAAAAATAATAATAATTTGAGGATATCAAAAGTGGGTCAGATAATTATGACTACCTCATTGCCTTCTTGTGGACCGAGGCTTTGTATTCAGTGTGCTGTATCTGAACTGTTCCTATCCTGTACCGTCAGGATTCTGGGACATTTTTTTTTTTTTAGCGAGTTAGTAGTAAGTTTAAGCGTTATAGGGTCTTTTTTTTTTTAAGAGTCAATAGTGTCCAGATCGTCAAAGTTAGAACGGTAAAGGATTTTTTAGGTGTAGAGGAGGTGGGGAGGTGCAGAGAGTGGGTGATAGGAGTTAGGAAAAGAATTATTGTTCAAGTTAGAAATTGTGAACGTTGAAGAGCTGGAGTGGCTAGGAGGGAAAGGTGAATCGTCAAGGATAGAGAGGCGACTGGCAGGTTCGGGAAATTGGATTGTGTATGTTAGTGAATTGTGTAGTGAATAGATGAAGCATGTTATGAAGTGCATGAGGAGGATAGTGGATGGAGGGAGTGTTGTTAAAGGGTAGTGGATTAGTGGATGGACCGACAGAATGGAGTGAGACAAGAGCCAACTATTCCATTAGTCAAAAGAAGATACAAAACAGTTTTATAAATGGAATTTTATAACGACATTTTTTTCGAATAAATATGTTCTCTTAAATCCAGTTAGGTAATTGAATTATCCTAACTTAGCACATTACTAACCTGACCTTGCTTATCCTCCAACATACGCTAACCTGACCTAACCCTAACCTAATATAATTTACTCCTACCTAACGTGACCGGATCCAATCTAACTTATTCCAACCTTACCTGGCTTAACCTAACCTAACCTAACCTAACCTAACCTATCCCTAACCTAATATAATTTACTCCTACCTAACTTGACCGGATCCAACCTAACTTATCCCAACCTTACCTGGCTTAATTCAACCTAACCTAACCTAACCTAACTTTACCTACCCTAACCTAACTTAACCTAACCTAGCCTAACCTCTAGTGGAACAGTTGGCTAGATCAGAGGAGAGAGAGAGAGAGAGAGAGAGAGAGAGAGAGAGAGAGAGAGAGAGAGAGAGAGAGAGAGAGAGAGAGAGAGAGAGAGAGAGAGCTATCCCAAGAAAATTGAAGTTTGCAATTTTGAGATGCTGAACGTGGGCGATACTGGGGGAGAAGGGGAGGAGGAGGAAGATGAGGGGTGAGGGAGGGAAAGGGAAGTTGAAGTAGCAGACTGAGGACGGAACACCAGGTTTGAATGGATGTGTAGCGACGTGGATCGTTTTGGCGACGGGATGTGAGGAGTGTGGAGAGACGTTGAGGGTTCTTTGTGTGGTGTGTGTGTGTAAGGGGATGTGCAGGGATGTGTATGGCGTTTATTGGGGAAGATATATATGCAATGATTTAGGGAAAACTTGGAGGGATGTGGAAAGAAAAATGGAACGCTTTAACAAATGATGTATATATAATAATATTTTTATTTCCTGTAATTCGCTTCTAGTCTTCTTATTATCGTTTAATTGCCACTTATAAAGGTAATGTTCGCCCCATTATATCCAGTAGTCCTTTCACATCTGGATAAGTGTATTCCAAGTCACGTTATCCAATCTCAACCATATTCAAGATTCAAGCATCATAAGCGTCATAAGTGTCTTGGCGCTCAATTACAACTTCCCTTCTCATTTATTTATGTTTTAAAGTGTTTTTCCTTTCGTGGTTCAAAGGCCAAATGAGTCCAAGATGTTATGATAAAATACGACTTCTGTTTGTCTTCGTCAACTCGAACACAAACGCTTCACTGCTTTGTCATTAACCCCTTGAGTACAATGACTGAGGGTTTAAATATGTACATGTTGAGTACAATAACTGAGGTTTAAAGTACGATATTAACCCTTTGAGTACTATTACTCAAAACTATAAGTAATAAAACTATCGTACTCTAAAGGTTAAGGCACAATACTCAAGTACAGGGGCTGCTATAGTGCCATGTTATATACCTGTATAGCGCCAAATTAAATGCATGACAAAAACCTCTATATATAATTTACTTTTATTATACTTCTTGTATTCTTCACATTACTTAGTGAGTCCATCCTTGATAACCCCCGCTCAAAGCTGGGTTAAGAGGTTAGCTCACGGATCTCTAGAGTACTGACCTCTATTTTTACTGGTGCCAAATAAATAACAAACACTCTCTTGTGTTTCAACAAACCCCCTGTTACTTAAAGCGTCTTAAAGTAAATAAGTGACTAAGTATAAGTATCCACAACTACTACTAAGAGCTACGTCTCACTATAACAGGGGCTCAGTCACAGTACTCAAGTCACAGCACTCAGGGGGCTGTCACAGTAATCAAAGGGTTAATATTTTGTTCAGACGATTCACAAACAAACATCCTAACATCCTGCTCTCATGTCATTCTTTGGTGACGTGGATTTCTTCGCCTAAACAAGTGTTTCTCTCCGCTTATAAAAAACCCCTCACATCCGCTGCTTATGACATCCTCCTAACACCGTATGTATACATACCTGTGCAGGTCCTTGTTTTTATAAGATTTTAAGTCAAGACCTGTTTCAATATATCAACCACAGCTTTAAGTTTATCCCAGTGTGTGTACCATCTGCCTTCTTCCTTTCTTGCCGTATTACATGAACAACAATGACAGGAATGAAAAGTCGACCAGTTTGTCTCGTCTGTCACTGTTAGTAAGACTCGTATACCTCACATATCAGCAGTTTATAACTCTCTGTGTCTTGTTTTGTTTCTCCGCGTCCAACTGCTCGAAGTGGACTAAGGGAAATAAACTATAAAGAGAGGAGAAGATGTTACGTGAAAGTGGGAGAAGACGAGTTGGTACAGAGAGGAAACTGTTGAAACGACAGATGGAAATATGCTACTGATACACACTACACTACTCTACACTAATCTAAACTACACTACACTACTCTACACTACTCTACACTAATCTAAACTACACTACACTACTCTACACTACTCTACACTACACTACACTACTACTTTGCTGTCACTCGGAATCGAGTATGACGATCATCCAGCTATGATACAATGATATAAGTTATTAGGGATGTCCCCTTCGTTGGTGAGCTCTGAGGTGATTAGAGAGGCCGATACGGGACCGGCAGGATCGTCCACAGATGTTGCAGGTGTGGAGGGCTACATCTAGAGCGGGAAGGCGGCGGCAGCGTCTTTCCGGCGGTGGCACTTGTCTGCCTCGGTATGCAGTCGGGTTAACTCGAAAGTATTGATAAATTCTCGTGTGGTGGTCCTCCAAGCGTTAAGGTGTGGAGTAATCGTGTCTCAGGTGAGGGGGACGATTTGGCACTTTTTCAGGTTTGCCTTAAAATTATCGTTATACCTTTTTAGTTGTCCGCCAGAATTACGTTTAGTATTCGTTAGGTGACTGTAAAGATAGCTGCTTTGGCAGTCTACTGTCGTCCATGCGGGTAACATGGCCAGTCCAACGTAGTTGTTCATGGTAGCCTCGATGCTCCTACAGTTGGTGCCAGTGAGAATACTGGCATTTGGGAGGATGACTGCTCGATATATGTGTAGCTTTGTAGATAATTTCGGCTCCCTACAGCTGAAGACACGGGTATGGAGTCTCTCAAAGCCTTGAGATGCACATCTGATCCGATGTTGAATCTCTTCATCGATGTCCGTGGTGGTGGACAAGTGGGAGCCGAGATGCTGAAAGAGGGTAACATTAGAGAGGGTAATACCGTTAATCTGGATGGATTGTGGAGGTGTGTCTGAAGCATACGCATCTTCATAGGTGTTCAGAATCTCCTGTAGGTTGCATTCAGTGTGAGCAACAAGGGTGAGATATCTGCATACTGAAGTTCAGTGATGGAAGCTGCCGACACCTTTGTTCCTCCCTGAAGTCGTCTTATGTTGAAGAGACCTTTCATCCGGACTTGATGTCCACCACACCGGTTAAATTGGCACTGGCACGTGTAAGGAAGGCAGCCAAGTAAATGGAAAAGATTTGGTGTCAGTACGCATCCTTGTTTTAACCCAGTTTGGATGGGGAAGGACTCAGACTGGGTGCCATTGTGCAAAACACTGCCGTTCATGCCAATGACGACGAATTTTAGCGAGCAGCCAAACCGGCTGAGGGTCCGCCAGAGGGCTTCCCTGTTGACCGAGTCAAAGGCCTTGGTTAGGTCGATGAAGACCATGTACTGGTCACAATGCTGTTCTCTGCACTTTTTCTATATCTGGCGGGCAGCAAAGATCATGTCAGTGGTTTCACGTGATGGTCTAAGGCCACATTGAGATTCGGGAAGGAAGTATTTCGCCTCAGGAAGAAATCTGTTTAGGAGGAATCGGGTGATAATCTTGCCAGCTACGGACAGCAGCGAGATCCCGCGGTAGTTGCAGCATTCTGATCGGTATACCTTGTTCTTATAACTATTGACGATGGAGGCGTCTTTAAGAGCTTGAGGGATTTCCGCCTTTTCCCATATATTCTTCACTACACTACAGTACACTACACTACACTACACTACGCCCATATTCACCTACCCACCCACACACACACCCCCAAGCCACTGGACTAAACAATAAGACACACCCCCTCCCCTTCCTTAACCATCTCACTAGTGTTGACGCAGCTGAGCAAACAAATAACCATTTCGCTACTATATGCCAGACGCTCCCACAGCTTGACACAACAACTCTCCCTGCTTACCTACCAGCCCCCCTTCCCACTGACTTAGTAGAAGAATTTGAAGTAGCAAAACGCCTGGACAAACTAAAATTAAAACGCTCTACCACCCCCATTGACTTACCAATGAAACTCTTCAAGGAGTTCTCCCCGGAGCTTGCTAAACCCCTCTGCTCCATCATCAATGCTTCTCTCAGTCAAGCCAGATGCCCAGCTGACTGGAAGACCTCTTATGTATCACCAGTGCCCAAGTCAACCAGCCCACAATCCTTAAATCAGCTACGACCTATTGCAATCACCCCAATACCCAGCCTAATCTGTGAAAGTTTTGTGTTCGATTGGGCTTATGCTGATATTGCAGGAGTCGTAGACCCTCAGCAATTTGGCAACATGAAAACTTCCTCCACCACTCACTGTCTTGTCAGCTTTCTCGATTACATATACCGCCATCTCGAGAAACGAAAAACGTCTGTAGCTGTCGCCTTCATTGATTTCACTAAAGCGTTCGACCTAGTCGACCACAATATAATCATCAACAAAGCTATTGACCTCGGGCTTCGAAGAAGCCTCATACCATGGCTTACAGACTTCCTCAGTGACCGACGCCAAGCTGTACGCTTCCGAGGGGCTGTCTCCACCTTTCAGTCACTCACCTGTGGCGTCCCCCAAGGCACCAAGATGGGACCACTCTGCTTCCTTATGCTCATCAATGATGCCCTAAGAGAAACCCCTGCTCGCTGGAAATATGTCGACGACTCCACCATTGGGATCAGCGTCAACAATTCTGCTCCCAACTATACCGCCCTTCAGGATTTATTGAACAGTCTCCAAAACTGGGCCACCAACAACCATGTCACCATCAACCATACCAAGACCATGGTTATGCACATCAACCTCTCCTCCGACATTGTCCCACCTCCTTCCATTACTCTAGGTCCGAACACACTCCAGGTTGTAGATTCCACGAAGCTCCTCGGCGTCACCATAGACAACAAACTAAATTGGAAACCACACGTCAATGAAGTTGTCAAATCCTCCAGTTTCCGTCTCCACCTCCTCCGCCGACTCAAGTCCCTCGGAGTTCCTGCACACGAGCTCCTCAGTGTTTACACAACATTCATACTTCCCAAGCTCACCTATGCCTCCCCCACCTGGTCTTCCTCCCTAAATGCCACACAACGTAAACACCTAGAAAAAGTACAAAAGAGGGCATGCAAGATTATTCTCTCCCCCTCCTACTCCACATATCAAGAAGCGCTCAACACACTGACCCTTTCGACTCTCACTGACCATCACCACGACCTCATCTGCAAATTTGGTAAGAAGCTTCTACACCATCCCCGACACCGGCTCCTACTACCACCTGAGATCCCTTGTCCGAGAATTGCTGTTCGACACCACAACCGCATCCAGCCCATACGTGCACGAACTGATCGCTATAAGAACAGCCCAGTCCCAACCATTGTAAAAATTATCAACAACTTGTAATACTGTAACACTGTCACTATGTTGAAATGAACTGTAGTTTGAGCTTTTCCCCATCTAAGTTATTATATGTCTTATTTGTGTCACTTATGTTACTTGTATATTATTTGTAATTCGTAACCCATTCCCCAATTATGTAACTGTATATTTTCAGCCTTCTGGCTGCCAAGCTCCTTCAATAAACCGTTAATTATTATTATTATTATTATTATTATAAAACATCCTTATCTTATATGGTGTATAAAAGGAATCCATAATCTCCCTATTCACTCAATTCCCTGTGTAAGCTGAGTCGTCCGGTTCTGTCATCGTAACATTAACACATTCCCCACATTATATCTCATGACTTCAGCAATTCACGTCTGAAACACACACGCATCTCTCTCTCTCTCTCTCTCTCTCTCTCTCTCTCTCTCTCTCTCTCTCTCTCTCTCTCTCTCTCTCTCTCTCCGTCCAACCTCTGATATTCTAGACGGAGTGTTCAATCAAGTAAGGTGGATCAAGGGGTAAATACCCGCCTCCCCAGGCTGCACCGCGTGCTGGAAATTCTAATGTGGAGACTCCGAGGAAACTACATTTTTACTTTTACCTGAAGAGATTGTTAGCGTCTCTCTTCTTCTATGTTTCTTTTCATAGAGTAGGATTTGGCGTATTGTAGTTCATTGTATTTGATATCTCTCTCTCTCTCTCTCTCTCTCTCTCTCTCTCTCTCTCTCTCTCTGTTCTTTTGTCTGTCTGTCGCTCTCAGTTTGCCTGTCTGTATGTCTCTCTTTGTGCCTATCTCTTCCCCCCTCCCGTCTCTCGCCAGCCTCCCGTATCTTCATCATCAACGTTGTGGGGTAAGACTAGTGGTTTTTATGGCTATCCATCAGTTCTTGATAGCCTTAAACACACATCGTAGTAGTACAGTATACAGGGTCTTCTTAAACACCTACCTCACCTCCTCTTCTTCTTAGTCTCTTTTTCGTTATTGTATTTCAGACGTTCTATTTCTTCCTAACATCCATGACCCCGCGAGGTGATCTCTTCCTCACTCTAAGATGTACTCTATCACACAAGACGGTAAGGCTCACTTTTGAATGTTGTTCTTTATCTTCTTCGTTGTCTTCGTTCTCTCCTTTCTCCTTTAGGACGGTGGTAACAGTTCACCTGGCAGCCCAAAACTCCTGAGCACGCACGCACATACACACACGCGCACATACACACACGCGCACACACACACACACGCACGCACACACACACACACACACATACGACAAACACACACAACACTCCACACACGACTAACACACACTACACTCCACACACAACACTCCACACACGATAAACACACACAACACTCCACACACGACAAACACACACTACACTCCACACACGACAAACACACACTACACTCCACACACGACAAACACACACTACACTCCACACACGACAAACACACACTACACTCCACACATGACAAACACACACTACACTCCACACACGACAAACACACACTACACTCCACACACGACAAACACACACTACACTCCACACATGACAAACACACACTACACTCCACACACGACAAACACACACTACACTCCACACACGACAAACACACACTACACTCCACACATGACAAACACACACTACACTCCACACACAACAAACACACACAACACTCCACACACAACAAACACACACTACACTCCACACACAACAAACACACACTACACTCCACACACAACAAACACACACTACACTCCACACACGACAAACACACACTACACTCCACACACAACAAACACACACTACACTCCACACACGACAAACACACACACACACACACACACACACACACACACACACACACACACATTATATAGTAAATATACTCCATGTTACATACCCTACACACATTCCACACCACACACACTAGGCACTGTACACCCTACACTCAACACACTCTACACACACTTCACTCTCTCAGTCCCTACCGACAGACCCCCACGTTTATTTACATACAAAACACAGACATGCGAACCTAACACTCGAATATCCTGGAGGAGATGAGAGAGGGTAGGACACCAAGGGTAGGTCGCCGAGGGTTGGACAATAAGGGTAGTCACTGAGGGTAGGACCGTAGCACACCAAGGGTAGGACACAAGGGGCACCAAGAGTAGGACACTGAAGGTAGAACACCAATGGTAGGACACCAAGGGTAGAACGACGAGGGTAGGACACCAAGGGTAGGTCGCCGAGGGTAGGTCACCGAGGGTAGGACACCAAGGGTAGGTCGCCGAGGGTAGGTCACCAAGGGTAGGACACTAAAGGTAGGATACTGAAGGTTGAACACTGAGGGTAGCTAGGCTAGTGGTGCCGTTCTGGGTGCATTGATCTCGTGCCCAGGACACCAGTAGGTTACAAATCAAATGAGTTTCCGTGTGAATATGACCAAACTTAACTTATCTTTCACCAGCATATTCTCACCGGGAGATGAAGATACAAAACACACTAGTTACTACGAATCCAAATTAACGACACGAGTTGAACCCCGGCCGGAAGTAAGGGGTACGATATACCAATTTTGGGAATAACGGAGAGACACTGAGGGTATCTGGGGTAATGAGCTGCATCGCTTATTTATAAAGTAAGAAGAGCTAGGATGGAATCTGGATGTAAAGCGAAGTATATTATTATCTATGCTGATAAGTTTATATTTTTATTATATGTTAGTTTAGCGGACATGAGAAAAGTTCCTCCAACCATAAAATGTGAAAAGTAGTTTAGAATATTTATATATAAAAAAAATAACGCTTCTTTGGGTATTCGTTAAAGAAAATGATTAGGATAACCAATCATTATGTATCAAGGTAATTATGGAGCATAACTGAATAACTTTACCAGAAATAACCAGAGAGATATCAATGGGTGCATGGAAACAGAGATCAACGATCGCTCGGGACAGCAGCTCACTCGAGGAGTCTCATTAGGCGCGTCAATTTATGAGAAGAAAACGACACCCTAACCCTCAAAAATTCTAACTAAAGGTTTTTCATTGTTTGATTGGCCTGCTGGGTGATGTAAACGACAGAAAAAAGTCAACCAAAATCTGACGACCGAAAGTGGGTTAAAACTGGGTCAGTTCCAAGGTGGCCGACGCTGACCCTGAAAATCAGGAAGACAGTTTTAAGGGTCAATGAATTCATTGGTGCCAATGGATTTGTGACTTGGTCCATCGAATCCATAAATCCAAGATGGCGGCCAAGACTCCCAAACGATATGATATAGGACAGTGGATTTTGCTTATTTTTGTCTTCATTGGATATTAGTTATTTTAACCTTCTTTCAGCGTTATTTTCTTGAACATTGAAGGTTTTTATCTCTATTTCAATCTAAAACGAATCAGTTGTGGCTAGGATATCAGCAAAATCCTTCGTACTGCACGAGCGCTGATCAAAGCAGATCGCACTGGGTCTTGGTTGAATCACTTGCGTGCTGTTTCCGACACCTTGCCAATATTTGCTCCAGCAGGACACAACAAATACCTGAAGTCTGCCTATCTCTACATCCAAGAAATGAGTGAACTGGAGAGCAAACACCCAGATGTCTACAGGAAGTTTCAAGAAGGTTTCCATGTCATTCGTCGAACAAATCAGTTTTGGGCAGACCTCGGTTGCCATCTAGGCCATGAGCAAACACTTATGAAGTCATTAAAAAACACAGGCGGCTTGACTCATGGCAGTAAGATGACGGAAGAACAGCGAGCGTTGTGGACAATGTCAGCCCCCATAATGTCTGAGTTCAACACTGCCATGCAGGAGTTCAATAATCTCACATACACCACAAGTGAACAACACAAAGATTCAACTGACGTCAGAACTGAAAGAGACGCATCAGACCTTTCGAAAATAAGCACAAAGCTGATTTCATGTTCACCTTTCTCCTCTGACCCCTCATTGAGAAATATCATCAATGGTTTGGTGGTGAAAGAAGACGTCAATGTGCATGAAGACGAATTCGTTGGAAGGAACATTATCGACAGAGTGATTGGACAGCCTGTATTTTCCTTCTCTTTCCAGAGGAAAGACAAAGCCAAGACCCTGGGAAATTCATCTGTTGTCAAAGTTGCTCCTGACAGAACCACTGATCCTGGCCTACTGTTCCAGAGATTCCTTGTACTGTCCAGGACAGGACATCTGTCTCTAGAGGAGGTGATGTGATATGAGCTGAGTCCATACCCGTCATCCCTTTTAGAGGACAAACACATCTTGAGAAAGGCCGACAAGCCTTAACTATCCCAAGCCATCGATGACTATTGTAACAAGATACCATCAAGTGAAGCGACATCAGATGCTATCCCGAAGACTGAAATATATATGCTTGACGGAGGCTCCTTACTACTCAAGCTGAAGTGGAGAAGGGGAGATACCTATGGTAAAATAGCCAAGATATATGCTGACTTTACAAGTAAGCACTATGGGGCTGCAACTGCTGTGTTTGTCGGGTATGGGGCAGGTCCCTCGATAAAGGATAACGCACACCAGAGACGGGAACAACCCATCAATTATCCGGTTGTGAACTTCACCAGTAAAACCGAAGCAGAAATAATTCTTTTCAAGGGGAACTAACAAACAACAACTAATCAGCTTAATAAGTGATGAACTGAGGAGAATGGGCTGTACGGTTATTCAGGCAGAAGGGGACGCTGATGTGGATATTACTAAGGTCGCAGTTAACACTGCATACGGACATTCCACCACGCTGATTGGAGAGGACACTGTCTTGTTAATTCTTCTTCTCCATTACGCCACAGCAGATGACAAACCACTGTATTTTAGATCGGACAGTCACTCAAGAGGCATTCCAAAAGTGTACAACATCAATTGCATAAAGCGTGTTCTTGGCAGTGAGTTGTGTACACAATTATTATTTCTTCGTGCTTTCACTGGGTACGATTCAACGTCCCGTGTTCATGGTGTTGCAAAGAAATCAGCCTTCCAAAAACTCGCGAAAGGTGATCCAGTCCTCCAATCCTGTGCAAATGTATTCACTTTACCAAGCAAGAACCTCACTGACATAGAAAACCTCGGCAGCCAAGCGATGGCTGCTATGTTTGGTGGAAAAAGCACATTTTCTCTGGCAGCCTTGCCTTATGACATACTCGCTAAGAAAACCGTCTCTGCAAAATCATTTGTTATGTCCGAACGTCTTCCCCTAACTGAGTCTTCCACCAAATTCCATTGTCTCAGGGTGTACTTTCAGACTTTGACATGGATGGGGATGGAGTGATATTGATCCTATATATTGGGGTTAGAGACTTGAAGACACTCAACTTGTACCCATAATGTCTGATATGAATGCTGCACCTGACACTCTATTGAAAATGGTACATTGCAATTGCGCAACTGGTTGCAGTACCCCCCGTTGCAGTTGCAGAAGATATGGGCTTCCATGTACTTCTGCATGTGGATCATGCCAATTTACGTCCTGTGGCAATCCAGCCTTCAGAGGAAGTAGAGGACAGTTTTGAGGACTAAACTGAGACGGTGATAGAGTGACATTTTTTTTTTTTAGTATTGCATTTAGTATGCATAAGACTGTTCACTGAATCCTTCAGTGTACTCTCTGAATACAATATTCTGAAGCTTATCAATAAAAATACTCTAAAAACTGATATTTGCATTCATTGGCCCTAAAACTGCTTTTCAGGTGAAATAATATGGGAGTTATTGGTATTGGTGCCTTCATTTATGATTGTTGGCCGCAATCTTTGATTTAAGGGTCTGAGAAGTCAGATTGAAATTTTATTGGCACCAATGAATTCCCTGATCCTTAAAACCCTGGGGTAGATACAAAAATTATTGTTCTACACCTAATAATAAGGAAGTTACAGCCGCCTTCCTGATTTTCAGGGTCAGCGGCGGCCATTTTGGAATTGACCCAGTTTTAACCCACTTCCGGTGGTCAGGATTTGGTAGGCTTTTTTCTGTCGTTTACAACACCCAGTAGGGCCAAAAGCCGTTGACAGATCTTTATTTTTTTAATTTTGGGGATCTGATGGGATATTGACCCGTCTACATGGTAGGACCCTTGACAAGACAACGTGTTGTGGTAGTCCTTGGTGCCAAGGTCCATATTTGGGCTAGTTTGTATCATCTCTGGAGATAAAAAGTGATGTGGACCCATCTAGGAAATCCAGCTTTATGCTATTTTGATGTTGATATAGAAACCATTATAGTGACGAAACGAGAAATCTATGAAAATAGAGAAAGTGTCATAATTCAATAACCGGCAGGGCTATTTATAAACATGAGTTTTTAAGGTAAACCCATAAATTTGATGATGGCCTTTATGCAAACCCTTAGATGTCAAGGCCAACCATCTAGTATAAAAAATGGCAATTTGGGGGATTTTGATATAATTATGCCTTCCAATTAACACAATTTTATATCTGCACTAGATCTAAATGTATGTAAATAATGACTGTCTCTCTACCAAACTTACGAATGTTTCAATTCTATAACGAAGTTACCATAGCAAAAAATACACGGCACATAGTGAATAGTATATAAATACGTAAAGTGTCATAACTCGGCAAACAACAGACTATGAACATAAGTGAACATGAAAATTGCCACAGTCTTGCAGTTACAGGTCTCAGTACAGGCTATGTCTACACTGGCACAGGGGGGCTTGGTTCAATCTTTTTTTATAGTCCCACACAATCTTTTTCAATACACCTGCAGGGGCTGGGTGACATGTCATCCACACATAAGACAGTTGGCCGTGCGTGCTTTGCTGCCCTGGTGCTTTGCATATAAAAATATTAGCTATGCACGCTACGTTTCACTTTACTATGCCCAGATGAGTTGTCTTGCTGAGACAAACCCTGATGTGTATAATCACTTTGTCAATGGAGGTTTTGCAATACAGAGAGCGACAATAAACCCATTCGTCAAGCAGCCCGTTTATCATGTGAGATTTTATACATATACTATTTTTTGACAAATCCTGTTGTACAAAATAGTGAACAGATCAGTTGTCAAGATTCAGTTTTACTAATAATAGATTAGAAGTCTGTTTCTGGTTCTGTTTCAGGTGGTCGAAGAAACTTCAATTGTGACACACAGACCCTTTGTGGCACAAAGGACTTAAGTCTCAATCCATCTGCTCTCTCGAAGTACTACCTCTCAGCAGAGTACAGGAGCCTATGTGTGTAAGGTAACTTAATTCACGAAGCTGGACCGCTTTAGGTTGCAGCATCCTGACCTCGAGCCACACCGCCTTGCTAAGGACAAGCAGGATGTCTCTACCTACATGCTTCTCTTAAGGGACATCTGAATTAACTCCTTCCTGGATAGCAGCGAGACCCTTGTCAGCCTCTCAACTGGTGTGACAGTCCCGGAGGATGTACAGGTATTCCACGATCTGTCGAAGTTCATTCTCGTAGGGAGGATGTTTATGCTAAATTCAATGATCTTCTCATCAAAGACAAGGTCTTCTATGATAGAATCATTCTCATGAAACTAAAGCCATTCACCTCAATGAAGAAACAGATGAAGGTGGCATTGCTGAACCGGGAGTGTTTTCTGGTGGCGGAACATACGTACCTTTTTTTGTCACATGCTGTTCTTTGCCTCTTTGAGAGGGCTTCACATGCAAGACAATCTCTGCTGGCCATTATGTCCTATCCCTTGGGCTCTTGCATCTATAATGGTATACCAAAAAACACAAATATATCATCTTTGGAGAAGTTCTCAAGAGGTTCACTCTGTGTGTGTTGAAGCCCATCCTGGCAGGAAGTTCCGGCTGCTACTGTAACAATCATTGATGAAATGAGTGTTGTGCGGAACTTGAGGCAGAAGAACATCTCACATTTGACGACGCTTCCACAGAGTACCATCTAGTCATTGATGACTACAGTCATATCTGTTTTAAGAATATGGTCACACCATCAGAGGCTGGAAGATGTTGAACTCATCTGCAACTAAGCAGAAGCTAGTCCCATTTTTTACTGATGGCTGGGTAAAAAATCCACAAAGGCAGAAGCTCACAGTATTCCTGAGAAATGGCAGTAGTTGTCGTCGCATCGGTGGATCTGGTAAGCATTTCAAGCATTTCAAACCATAGGGACTTAATGGCTAAGTTGGAGTGTATGAAAAGTAAACAATGTTTTAAACAAATTTCAGATTACCTACTGCCAGTAAATACTAACACTTAAAGCCTCATAGATGTCTCCCACATCGACAACATTCTGGGTTGCGATGTCAGTAAGGTTTTGAGTAGTTTGCACGCTTTTACTGGGTGCGATTGTATCAATACATTTGCTGGCCAAGGGAAATTCAAGGACATGAGGTTGGTAAGTAAGGAAACGCGTTATCAGCAGCTCTATGTGTTCATGGTTCTGAGTGGGAACTGTCTGACGAGAAGCTCCAGGTTCTTCAAGAATTCACTTGCAGGTTTCATGTTACCCGCACTACGATTACCAGTCAACACACTCAGATACCACATAGACAGCGGCAGAAGGAGAGGACCTGTACTCGAAGTAAAGCAGCCTTTCAACCAACCTTCGAAACTGCAGGAATAACATTGATATATTCTTACGATTGAAAATGGGTCCAGTAAACCTGACACGTCCCGTTTAGATCAAAATAGATAAAGCACACCACAGAATTAGGCCTTTTTGGTACACTAGGAGGCAGCGTGGCCGGCACGACACTCTACCGTAGTCACTTTACCCAACTGTAAAGTTAGGTTATCATTCACATCTGAGTGAACCGATGGTGCCCTGTGTACAAACACTGTACGCACTCGGCCACAGCACCTCTCTCTACACGGGTCTAAATGATCGATAGCTTCAGTATTTCATTCATAAATAATCAACAAATCATCAATTTATCTCACATAGTTGACAGTTTCACTATTTCAGCCATAAATGATTAACAAACCTCCGCTTCAGCTTCACACATTGTCAAACTCTCCAATATTCCTGATCGACGGCTGAATTTCGGGACCCGCGGTGGCGGCTGAAGCGAGAAATTGGGTGATGTGTCAAAATTTGGGTCGAGTTCCATTGGTCAGGAGGGGTAGGAGGGGAGGGGGGTGGAAGGGGGGGAGGAGGAGCTAGTGTAGTAAAATGGGTGGATTATAATTGGGTTATTCGGAAGGGTGGGGGGGGGGGTGAACAGTGTAATAGTGTACTGTAAAGGTTAACGGTGTGATTGGGATCAGCAGCATCACATGGAGGTCAGCAGTGAGACAAGGGGCAGAGGGTAATGACGGATGGGGAAAATAACATGGGCTCGTAAATATGACAGGTAAGAGTGAGGGAGGGATTAAAATATTTGACAAGGGGATGAGAATGTAACAGTCGAGGCTGGATGACCAACAGGAGGGCAGGGAGAGAGTGTGTGTGTGTGAGAACTTGGCAGATGGACAGGTGAGAGGAGGGAGAGGGGAGGAGAAGGTTTAAGTGGAAGGCTGACAGACACACAGGTGGATAAAATAGTGAGGGTTCAATGGAGAATTGACAGAAGGCTTGGGGACGGAGGTAGTAAGTGGAGAGGTTGATAGACAGGTAGACAGACAGATAGAAGGACGAAGCAGTTTATAAAGCTGGGGTAAACAATGTAGACAGATGGAACGATTGAGACTGACAGGTAGGATGGACAGGAAGTAGAAGGTGGAGAGGTGGAGGAAAATGTGGAGAGGTGGAGGAAAAGGATAGGAAGTAGAGGGGTGGAAGATAAGGCAGAGAGGTGGAGGAAAGAAGTCGAGAGGTGGAAGAAAAGGTGGAGAGGTGAACGGGAATAAAATAGACCGAAATAAACAAAAGGGGCAACAGGAGAAAGTAATTTACTCCAGAATCTAACAAGCTGAGACAACCACTTCATGTATGACGCTAATGAGCACTACCTGTACCTGCCCTGAAGGAAGGAAGGAGAGAGAGAGAGAGAGAGAGAGAGAGAGAGAGAGAGAGAGAGAGAGAGAGAGAGAGAGAAACACACACCACAAACGAATCATTTGCCATACAAACTCAATTAAGATACCACAAATATAACAACCTTTATAACGTGTCTTTACAAAGTTAATAAAACTGTATCCCAGAACAGTTAATATGGAATAAGGAATAATTAACTAGATAAACAAGAAATATATAAAAAAATGACGCTAACTGGAAATTTCTTGGTGTTTTTCTTCTTTTCATTCAGATAAAAGAAGAACTGTATTGAAAGAAAGTAGAAAAAATGAAACACTAGACCTGGGGGGAGTAAGGAGGGGAGAGAGGGAGGGAGTAAGAAATAGGAGAGAGTGAGAGTGAAGGAGGGAGAAAGGGGAGGAAGGATAAGGGGGATGAAAGAATGAGAAAAGTGAGGGAGAGAGGAGGAAAGAGTGAGAAGGAGAAATATGGAATGGAGTAAGGAGGGAGAGAGAGAGAGGCTGGGAGGATAGAGAGGGAAGGGAAGATATGATGGAGAGATTGAGTGGGAGTTGCGAGGAGGAGGAGAGATGGAAGGAAAAAGTGAAGGGATGAGAGAAATAGAGGGAGG
This sequence comes from Homarus gammarus, assembly GCA_958450375.1. Classification (NCBI taxonomy): domain Eukaryota; kingdom Metazoa; phylum Arthropoda; class Malacostraca; order Decapoda; family Nephropidae; genus Homarus; species Homarus gammarus. The sequence goes on along the minus strand of CAUDMG010002638.1, from coordinate 737,852 downwards.
AGGAAGGACAGGGGGAGAAGGGATGAGGGAGAAGGAGGGAGGAGGAGAGAGACAGAGGGAGGAAGCGAGAGATTAAGGTAGAATGAGAGGGAGGGATAAAGGGTGAAAGGCAGAAGGGAAGGGAGAGGAAAAAAATGGAACAGGAGGATGATAAAGGGTGGAAAAGATGAATAAAGAGGAGGGGAGAGAGGAAGGGAGGAAGTTGGGGAAGGAAGACAGACAGAGAGGGATTAAGGAAGCCGATAGCGAAATGAGGTAAGTGATTAGGGAATGAAAGTGATATAGGTTGGAGAGAGAGAGAGAGAAGGTAGGGGGATGGGGCTTCACGAGGGTGGAGGTGAAGGTATATTTAGGTAAATTAAGGGTAGATCCTTCTCAGGTAAGGTGGGGTATACTTTTTAGGTAAGGTAGGGGGTATATTTAGGTAGGGTGGGGTATAATTAGTTAAAATGAGGGTATATAGGTAAAGTGAGGGTATATTTAGGTAAGATAGGGGTATATTTAGGTAAGATGGGGGTATATTTAGGTTAGATGGGGGTATGTTTAGGTTAGATGGGGTATATTTAGGTTACATGGGGGTATATTTAGGTAAGATGGGGATATATTTAGGTTAGATGGGGGTATGTTTAGGTTAGATGGGGTATATTTAGGTTACATGGGGGTATATTTAGGTAAGATGGGGGTATATTTAGGTAAGATAGGGTACATTTAGGTAAGATGGGGGTATAATTAGGTAAGATAGGGGTATAATTAGGTAAGATAGGGGTATATTTAGGTAAGATAGGGGTATATTTAGGTAAGATGGGGTTATATTTAGGTTAGATGGGGGGTATCTCTAAATAAAGTGAGGTATTTTGAGGTAAGGTGGCCTATACTGGTGAAGACGCCCCGATGCAAACTCGCCTCATACAAACTCGCCTCATACAAACTCGCCTCATACAAACTATCCTCATGCAAACTAGCCTCATACAAACTCGCCTCATGCAAACTCGCCTCTTACAAACTCGCCTCATACAAACTCGCCTCATGCAAACTCGCCTCATACAAACTCGCCGCATGCAAACTCGCCTCATGCAAACTAGCCTTATACAAACTCGCCTCATGCAAATTCACCTCATACAAACTCGCCTCATGCAAACTATCCTCATGCAAACTAGCCTCATACAAACTCACCTCCTACAAACTCGCCTCATGCAAACTTGCCTCATGCAAACTCGCCTCATACAAACTCGCTTCCTACAAACTCGCCTCATGCAAACTCGCCTAATACAAACTCGCCTCCTACAAACTTGCCTCATGCAAACTCGCCTCATGCAAACTCGCCCTCCCGTACAAACTCGCCCCGTACAAACTCGCCCTCACATGAACACACCCTCCTTACACAGTATCAACTCTGAAAATGATTACAAAATACATTAATTCAATATATCAAAATTAAAAGTTTATTGGCTGAATTATAAGGTTAAAAAACTCAAATAAAAAATAAATATTGAAAATACATCATACAGTAAATTTGAAATTGGGGACTAGCGAGTGTAGGCCTTGCATAAGTGACCAGGCTGTATAAGGAGTTTTGCAGTACTTATGTTGTCCTACTCATACTTGTCCTGAAGTTAAAAAGTATTCCCCTGCATTTGGTAAATTTTCAACCTGTTCGTAGGCAGAAATGTACTTGCAGGTTCAACAGTCTAGCCTCATCATGCAGTAGGTCAACTAACGTGTAAAAAGGTAGATGCACTTTTGCTGAACGGATATTAATCTGGCAATGCCACCCATTAACATCGTTGTTTGATCTTATTGGTTCCTTAAATACATTCCTAGAGGCGATAGGCCAGATTTTGTTATTTATCCAATTCTCGTCTATATAATTAGTAAGATCATCTAGAGATTGGATGTCCGACTTATCTCTTGAAATGACAAACTTAGGAGCAGGAATGTGTTCATTGGGCAGCAAGGAAACGACAAATAACATCGTCATAAAGCGAGATGTACGGGGGGCGAGTTTGTACGGGGGGCGAGTTTGTAAGGGGGCGAGTTTGTACGGGGGGCGAGTTTGTAAGGGGGCGAGTTTGTACGGGGGGCGAGTTTGTACGGGGGCGAGTTTGTATGAGGCGATTTTGTATGAGGCGAGTTTGTATCGGGGTGATTTCACGTGAAAGCAGGATCGGGTATTTTTTAGTAAGATATAGGCTTGTTAGGTAAGGTAGATATAAGACAGAGAAAATAGTACATATTTATATAGGTGAGGTGGGAGTGAAGGAAGAAGATGTCTCCCTAATGATCACCTCTGAACTTCTAAAGAGATAGAGATCATATCTTAAGTTTCTAACACCCATATAACTCCTTCACTAAAAAACAACAAGAGAAATGAATCCAAAATGGTGTCAAAACTTCAATGAAACTCTATCTAAACGAGCAGGATACGGGAGGGGGGGGGGGCATTCTGTCGTACGAATGCATAAAAGACCAAACAGGAACGACCTTAGGGGGAAGATAGTGTCAAGTTCTCACCGTAAACACTTCGGGTGAGGAAAAAACTTTCTCAGTGATAAATTCTGAACTGGAAAAAAATGTGTATTGCTGTATCGTAAATGCCGTTAGGTTACGTTAGGTTAGGTTAAATCAGGTCGTGTTAGCATAGATTAGATTAGATTTGGTTAGTTTATATAATATGCAATTCCCTGGCATTTTTTTTGTACTCCAAACCAAAATCATAGGATAAAAAGAAAAACACATTTGTCTCCGAGATAACAAAGGTTAGAGGAAGGCAACCGGTTAGGTGAATTAGTCGACACAATTCATGGTTAAGTAAGACCCGAGTTTGGCAACATTTTTCAGGTGGTAGCGGTTTGGTGGTGAAGGGGGTGGTGAGGGGAGTGTTGGAGGGGATGTTGGTGGTGGTGGGGGTGTAGGTGGTGGTAGGGGCGATAATGGTAGTGGAAGTGTTAGTTGTTTGTGTTGGTAGCGGTGTTGGAGGTGGGGGGGCATTGGTAGTGGTGGTTGATTTTGAGAGTGGTGGGGGTAGGGGTTTTTGTGGTGGTAGGGAGATAGTGGTGGGATGGTGGTGGTAGTAACAGTATTAGTGGTCAATTACCATTTGGTATTGTTTACCAACACAAATCACATTCAAACCAGACAGATAGCTCCACACATCAAGGTACTTGGCCATTTTCAAGGTAAGAATAACCTTTAGTTACTTCCTGACTACAAAGACAGTAGCATTACCAGGGAAACCATTAGATCAAACAAATATAACCACACCCCACGTACCGTTAAAATCGAACACTAACCTGATATACATATCAGCTTGCAGATTACCTAATAGCCAACTGCCAGTAGTTGAAGACATGGTTAAAGATCTGATGGAACAAGAGGTTATCACACATTCGTCATCACCATGGAACTCCCCATTATTCCTAGTCCCTAAGAAAGATGGTGGGTGGCGCCCTGTAATTGACTTCCGATGAGTCATTGAAGCAACCAGCCCAGATAAGCACCCAATGCCTGTTCTGAAAAATTTGTCGCAATCCAAAGGAAAGGATAATGCAGTCTTCAGTAACCTCGATCTTCTTACCAGGTATCGGCAAATTCCCATCAATGAGAAATCCCACGAGGTCACTGTATTCAGCACTGCTATGGGGCATGAAAAATTTTTAAGGGTACCTTTCGGACTAAGAATTGCACCATTAACTTTCCAAACAATGATTAACACCTTGCTCGCAGGAATGATTGGTAATACGGTTTATGCCTATCTCGATGATCTGAACATCGCCAGTAAAGATATATAAAGTCATTTCATCAAATTGCGCGAAGCATTTCAAAAACTTCATAAAGCAGGTCTACAAATTAAGCCTTTGAAAGGTAAATTCCTCAAATCTAAAATCCATTTTTTTAGGCACATGATAGACAAAAAGAATATTCATACCGCAGACTGCAAAGTTAAAGCAGTTAACCAATTTCCTTATCCTACTAATCTAGATAAAGTGCGTAGCTTTCTCGTACTTTCCGGATATTGCCATCATTTATTCAAGGGTATGCTAAGTTACCTTCTTCGTTGACAAAATTGTTGAAAAAAAACGCGAAATTTGTCTGGAATAATGAACTGGAAAACAGTTTAAGCACATTAAAACGAACATTGACAAATGCACCGATGTTGTTGGCTCTCCCTGACTACAACCAACAATTCCCATTGTGAATCGACGCCTCTGAAGCTGTTCTAGTGTAGCTAGGCACTAGGGGGGAAACAATAGTGATTGCTTACGCTCTAGTGACGCATCTCATATGCCTGTTCATCTACACCAAAGGTTCTTCTATGCGACAATGGATCAGATTTTTAGGATCAACTTCTAGCAACAATACACCAACAGTATGGCATTTAACAAAGATTCACAACTGTTTATCATCCAGCATCAACATGGTCTGGTTGAGAGGACTTATCGTAAAATCCTAGAGATTATCAGACATGTAGCGAATCCAATGCATGTAGCATGGGAGAATTGGTTATCCTCGGTTGCATCATCAATTAATATGTCGATAAATAGCTCCATAGGCAAATCACCCTACTATATGAGAGCCTAAATAGGACGTCCTAAACGCCATAATCCCCCAAACCCGATTAATATACTATGGTCTTCCCCAAACCTTCCTCTATCTGGAAAGAGCCGAGGCAGTACGTTGATCTAATATTTGTAAGGCTCAGAGTCTAGGAAGAACAAGTAGGTCTGTGACCCAAATCGGCTAACTCTCTCCCGTCGCTCCAACATTATTAGGGAAGTAAATTAAGAGCCAAGCTTCCCCGGCTTTGGTGAAATTTGAATGTGCTTTTTCTCTCTTCTCCTCCTTCCTAATACTTCATTTCCTTAACATGGGTCTATCCTTTTGTATGATATTACGAATTTAGGGAACCTTACCAAACCGACCACCGGGCCAAAGTGTTTGTGCATGATTTTTTTTTGTTGAGATGTTTATTCAGGGTTGGCTGACAGTACAGGGGAGATACATGAAATTTTCTGTAATCTATTGCACAAGGATGATGCCTATTAATCAGAATATTTAGCATCACTTTCTAATTTCATTGCACAAGGATGTTGTTGTTGGAATCGTGTTTAGGAGTCAATAGATTGGTTTTGAATTATTGGCAGCTTGCTACTAAAAGTGTGGAGAAAAATGCAATTATGTTTGTTTTCTTCCTAAATACAAGTAGCTTTTGAACTGAATTTTGTTATATTACACGAAGTAGCAGTTAACTTGCATCTAAATTGTTTCTGTACCCTACCTAAAATTTATTGAATTATTAGTATAAAATAATGACTAATTTACAAATTGATATACCACGTACAGTTGCTCTAATTAGGGCCTCATATAATATAAGGGGCCGATAAATGTTTGCCCTATGACGTACTAACAGTAAATCCACAACCTGTGTATCACATGGACGATTATAAAAAGAAACAAATCAATGTCTTCCCTGACATCCATGGGAAGGTGCGTAAACAATTAACAAAATCACCTACTGAAATGATGTACAGTCCACACCACTCATAAACCAACACAGACCGGCGGCCTCGAAATTCCGAACTGGCAACTTCGCTACCAAACAGGGAGGTACTACCGCCTGGGAAGATATTGGAAGCATAATGTGTTGTCTAATGGTGGACCCTGCTGCCATATGGCATCACGAAAATTGTAACCAAGTCCCACGTGGCTGATCTGTCTTCTGCCTCATTTACTCACAATTGCAGGGTCTCAATTGTTTCTCTTGCTATTGACAACACAACATACATATATTGTTTCTCACTAATGACCTTTTTTTTTAATTTCTTTATGGTTCCTCATTATTATTATTATTATTATTATTTTATTATTATTATTATTATTTTGTATTTTTTATTATAAATTTTACCTATCTGAATTATTATTATTATTATTATTATTATTATTATTATTATTACGTTTTCGCCCCCCGGACCCTGATGTGGGTCGGTGACCTGTGTCCGGGTAGGCTAATACCCGTAAAAAAAAAAATAAAAAAAAATAAAAATAAATAAATAAATAAATAAAATAAAATCCACTTTCAAAAACCAGATAATTAATCGGTGGTTAGCCAAGGTGTTAAGTCAACACTTATGCCTAAACTATCAACACATCCAGGTACTTCCCAGTAAGATGAAGAGTGCGGGGAGATATGATAGAAGTATTTAAGTGGGTGAAAGGAATCAACAAAGGTGATATAGATAAAGTTCTTATAATATCCGAGCAGGATAGGACTCGTAGCAACGGATTTAAGTTGGATAAGTTTAGGTTTAGGAGGGAGATAGGAAGAAACTGGTTCACAAATAGGGTGGTGGACGAGTAGAACAAGCTTAGCAATTTTGTAGTAAGTGCTGGAACGCTGGAGAGTTTTAAAAGGAGGCTAGATGGATTCATGGATGATAGAGAGTGGTAGTAACTCTCGACAGGAGCTGCCATGCACAGACCAACCGGCCTATTGCAGACTCCTTATTTTCTTATGTTCTTCTTATGTTCTTAAGACCCTGCCGTAATGTATGCTCTCTTTCTAATCCCGAAATTAATCCACCATGTCTGTGGTGAGTTGCCGAATAGATACGAAATCTATCACGGACGGGTGGACGGATGGACGGATTGACGGACGGATAAGGGCAGCATCCATCTATACCGCCACTGGGGCCTTACTGGAGCTCTGTAAGCCTTTTGCGAGGCTCCACCGCAGATTTTTCGTTTGGGGTTTACTCCCGTAGCCTTATACAGTACCTACCAAGGTTAATCTGGAACAAGTGGGGAAGTGGTTGGCAGGCGCCAGGACATGTCCACATGCCAATTGGCCTATGCTCCATCCCTCTGGGGCCCGCTGCTGCTCCGAGATCCCCTATACTGTAGGCCCACAAGGCACCCAGTTACCGTGTGTTACCACAAGGAGGCACAGCAGGAGTCTTGCCATCTATCCCATACACACACACACACACACACACACACACACACATAATTATATGATTATTCACACTTGAACTTACAGGAACAACTAAGGCAGAACCATACTGAACCAATGTTCAATATGTCAAAAACACAACAGTAGAATTATTAGTGGTTACCTTGGGCTGGTAGTCGCGGCGGTTGCCCTGGCGCCACACAGGATCACCTCCGGCCACCGTCTTGGCATTTTTATGACACCTCATGGCACCTGACGTTTGCTGTACTCCCTGACACACTTTACGCCTTGCGATATTTCAAGATTCTTTGCAACACTTTACGACATTAATAACACTTTACGATTCTTTGCAATACTTTACGACATTAATAACACTTTACGACATTAATAACACTTTACGACATTAATAACACTTTGCAAGACTTTACAGCATTAATGGCACTTTATTGACACTTTACGACACGTTGATAGACCTCACAACTCCTTACGACACTTTTCGACACCGTATGGCACTATTGTGCGCTGCTTGGTATGGACACTTTATAACTATTCGAGACTTTATAACACATTATGCCACTTTAGGACACCTTAGGACACTTTGACACCTTAGTACACTGCATAGCACTTTTTCATTGTGCACCACATCTTACGACATTTTCTGACACTTATTAGACATAATGGCACTTTATCAGACCTACTGGCATTTAAAAGCAGTTTATAAACCCTTTGGATATTATATGAATCTTTGTGACATCGTGATACTGTATGGAACTCTTACACCTTATGCCACTTCACGACACTTTATGCCACTCTTATGACACGTATGGATGTTTTTGGCGCCCACAGTTACTTTATAACACTTATAAGTCGTCATGACGCAAACACTTCACATCACTTATAAAACTTCATAACCCAAGCACTTTCCAACATTTTAAAATATTTTACGTTACTTGTGAACAAGTTATGATTCATGTTATCACTTCCAAGGCCTTTGAAAACTTTGCGGCACTTAAAAGCATTTGTTGAAACTCAAGACCACTTTGAGATTCTTATAAATACTTTACGACACTTGTAAACACTCCATGACACTTATCAACACTTTACTACACTGACGAACACTTTATAATGCTTTGAAAACTGTCAATTACAGTCTCTTCAACGGCTATTTGTTTGTCTATAAGCCTTCGTATACTTCCTCTCCGGCACAGAGGCAGAGACAACACTGAGTATGTCTTGTCTTGTTAGAGGCCTCTGTTGACATTCTCATAATCCGAAACTGGGAAACGAGGCAAATTCAAGACTAGAGCGAACCGGCCAAACATCGTCCCAGTGCAATAACGGACTGATTTTTGTCGTGCTTTTTACTCTTTCGTTTCTCCACACACACATGTAGAGTAGCCTTAGAGATCTTTGTCTTTATTTGTTCCAATTATAAAGTAGAAGGCAATGTATTAGACAGGATTGTATGCCAATATTTTAGTTTGTATAATGGGTCGTTTTGCATGAGTCTGATGTATCGAAAACAGATCAGAACTGTTCCTGAACCTAGGAAACATCTACGTCATCGATGTCTCGAAGTGTTGTCAGTCAACTGGTGACAAAAAGTATCCAGAATTGTTTGTATTGTTTATCCCGCTTTATTTGTTTAAAAAAAAATAAGCAAACGGGAAACAAACTAAAATAAGATAAATCTGTATTAAAGAACAAATAACGATATAACACATCTTAAATTATTTTCTTATTCCGAAAGTGAACGCTTTCGGAGAAGTGTGTTGTCCCAGTACGAACAACCCAGAGCACGACTGAACCATCGCTACCAACAGACTCCACACATCTTTCTGGTATATTGTGTGGTTTAATATTTTAGACAGACTACAGACACACCAAAGAAATTCATTCACCTTAAACTTAATTCATGAAAGGTGTTCAAAGACAAGTTATCGTACTCAAAGGGTTTGTTTGGACAGTCGCCGCGATAAACTTGCACCCGAAAACGATCGAGGAGGTTTTAGTCTGCTGCTCCTGAGGGGCATATTGTTGCACTTTTCTTTACAAGTATCATATTTGGCACACACATACAAGTTGATAATAAAAGTATTTTGCTGGGAGAAAGCACTCTGTTACTGCCCCCTGGTGACAGGTGGCGCCACCTCCACGTACGTCGCCATGACGACTCACAAGGTTTTACTATATCGGCCATAACTCAGCTTCTACTCAATATTTGTTTTCACTCTGTTTTCAGATGTAGCCTCCTGATAAGATGTTCTAAAATAAATTTAATGATCCTGAAGTGATTTGAGCATTATTTTTTGTCGATATTTATCAGAAAATGTGTGCAAATTATGTTTATTCTGACTTACCATAAATTATATATGAAAGTACTGGCAATGCTTCCAGGTGGCAGAATATTGTTACTACTAGTATTTAATCGTCAATATACAATAGCAAGATTAGCTACATTGATTACTAGTCTACTTCATAATACCATGATAAATAGTATGACCCCATACATGAAAGCCACACTATTTAGATACAGTTCTCCATATTTACAGGTACAGTTGGGGAATAATATCCCGCCCCACATTGCTGCGACCAGTGGAGACATCTGGCATCTCTCGTAGAAGTAAACATGGCGCGTAGTTAACTATTATGAAGGAACAGGGCTTAGATTGTAGCAAGTTTTCACCCAAATAGCGTCCTCACTACAGTTAAAGAAAGGTTCGTTCATGCTCTGTGTACTATTAGGAGAGTTGCCGGATATCTCCAGAAGCTAGCACAATGTGGGGCAGATTATTATTCACCAACTGCACATGATAGTTTGTGGTAGTCTATATGGCTCTAATGACACAGATCTAACCTGTCTTTTATACGTTCTGCATACAGACACAATCACCTGGAGGTGTACACTGTACAAGGCACCTGGACTCTTGAACAGCCACAGCGGGTTGTACGTACATCCCTTCTGACACCTACATTTTACAAGCTCCCTACAACCCTTAGAAGCCTCTGGTAGCCTTGTCCAGAAAGGTCTCCACACAGCATGCTCTTTCACCCATCCCCACTCTGATGGCGAAGGTTTGTCAATATCAGCCACCTCAGCCTGTCCCCATATGTGTCCAGCTTAAAGCAGACTCTCTTCATATGCTGAGTGAGGGCTTCCTTGGTTGGAGGCATCGTTTTCATGGAAGTCCTGCAGTCATTCACATTTATTAAACACTATCTCGATTAACCCTTTTGCTGCGTTTCCCGCACTTGCCATTTTATTCTGGCTACCGCCAGACCAATTTATTCAGCTTAGTGTAACCTCCCGCAGCCACAGGGTTAACATACAGCTTGTCCTATCATACAGAATGACAACAATCCTCTCGAGTAAGGCATGAATATTGGTTGATATGCCAATGCAAGGCGATGATATTGCTAGAAATGCAGATATAACTTCAGGAAAGACATTCCACACATCCCAGGGTGATTTTTTGCCCTTTCCACAGAAACCAGACACTGTGTCACAACCGGTGAGGGCATGAAATCCGAGAAGGATTGAGCTCTTTGACTTCCAATGGTACCAACAATTTCATGTAAGGGTATGTAGTGGAAGGTTTTCCTGTCCCATGAGGTGGAATTTTATTATCCTCTATTAGAAGTTACGCTTAAGGATGATGAAATTTTTTAGCTCATATTCCAATGCTTTCAACTTGTAAGTTTAATGCTCGGCATTTGGAACCATTCCCAATGTAAAAATTTTGACATTAGACATTAGTTGTTTGAGGTGACCATTTCTTCGAGGCCATAACTAATCAGGAGGTGCTAACTCACTGCAAATCATCTTATATACACTGGCACATACGCACAACAAATGTATACGCATATACACCTGCTGCAGAAGCAATTTGTGAGTTAGTTATACTACAAACAGATGCTACTACAGCCCTTCAACAATACTCAGACACTTCTCTCCTTACTAGGTCAGTGTTTCATGCACATCTTGATATTGTTCAGTATTATTACTTCTTTATACAGACCAGTGTTATAATGATGCGTCGAGATGGGGGGGGGGGGGGGGACGCATTTATTAGTTCAGAGTTATTACGTAGCTCCAACTACTGTGAAATTCCTAAGTAGTTCCCAGAAAACTTTGCCAATCCGTCAACACTTGGCTTTCAATTTGAACTTTACTTCAGAACTTGTAAATATACAACCTATAGTTAATGTAACCTTCAGTAAAATCATCGTAGTTTCTGATATTTTAAATTTGTTTTTCCTACATATATAAAACAAATTTTGTATCATTAGATAATGCACTTCTTTTCTACTTATCCTCAGGGTATCTCATTCCAGAGTTTGTGATACCAACAAAATTAAAGGTGTTATCAGTGTTATAAATATTTTGTTACTACAAGAAATTATCTTCAACGTATACTGTCGTGCATAGATCATATTTTCTCAAAACACTGAAAACCGTCTCACCGAATCCCATCCTCCAGTTGTAGATTCCTCAGCTTAGCTCAAGCACACATTTATTATGGCATGGTTAGGCATATAAAGGGATTATCTGCGTGGATAGTTTACACCGCGTGGGACTCAGTTGGTGGTGGTCTTTGTCAAATATATGGTTAGTAACAATTATAAAATGTGGGCTAATTACATATAGTATTATATAAATTGCATTACCCGAGTTAATCAGGCAATGAACAATTAAGCAAAAATAATTACTAGAGACCAGCCCACACGTCTCAGGTCTTACATAACCTCCTGTCTCTCTCCCGTAATCATAAAATTGTCCATTGCCGGTTGATTCCTCATTAAACCATAGAGTACGTGCTTCTCATTTTGATAATACTGTACAAGAGGAAAACAAGACAGTGCCAAAGGTGACATGTTATTGTACTCGGAGAGGAGTTGTTAACCTACTTAGGGGCGGGTTGTTATCGCACTCAGGGGAGGGTTGTTATCGCACTCAGGGGAGGGTTGTTATCGCACTCAGGGGAGGGGTGTTATTGTAATCAGGGGAGGGTTGTTATCGTACTCAGGGGAGGGTTGTTATCGTATTCTGGGGAGAGTTATTGTCGTACTCGGGGAGGGTTGCTATCGTACTCGGGGGAGGATGGTTATCGTACTCAAAGGAACATAAATACAAATCGAAGGGCTTATCCCGGAATCATCCTCACAAAGCTTTACTCCATTATCTGTGTACAGATTAACTTTGCTTTTTATCTACTTTACTTTTCGGGATGATTATAAAGCTGTTCTTCTGCCGTGTACATATAACTGTGCATTGTTTAACCCGTTAATAGGTGTTTAGATAAATCTTTAATAACTTCTACTTTAAAATAAGGTAATACGTTTTATCGGAAATTATCATGTATAGGTAAATAGATAAGTAATTACCATTGCAATAAACCCAATTGCCAACTAGACATAATCCTGACAGCTCTGTCCTCTTGTTCAACCTTATTACTGTACAACCCAGGTTGTACTGCTCCCCCATTATACTTTTTGTTTCAATTCCACTGTAATTTATATATATATATATATATATATATATATATATATATATATATATATATATATATATATATATATATATGTAAATAAGTAAACTAAAAAAAAATTATATATAAATAAAATTAATAAATATTGAAGTGATAACCGTGGTAACATTATGAGATGTTCTTATTACCACCATGCTATTGTACTATTCCAGATGATACTAAATGTTACATAATAATTCCTTGAGATAAATGTATAGTATATATATCAGGCGCCTCAAAGAGAGCTCAGGTTCTCAACTGGCTCAGCCATGTTAATATTGTTATTATTATCCACTCTGTATCTGTGTTTTTCTGGCTATATAAACTGTTTCAATTTAATTCAATTCAATTCAATACCGTCACCACCTGGAATATGCTGTATCTTTCCTTTATATCTAAATGACTACATTGAGTAATATTTAGTTTCACTTCAGTACATACCTGGGTTAAGACTTCACCTTTATAGTAGTGACAATAGGTATAATTATTGTACCGGCTCTTGGGATTTGTATTTCAGAACTTACACCTGCATTTTATTTTCAACTATGTACTGTTGTTTGGGTCAAAAGCGTGGACACTTTCAGCAGACACCAGAAAGAGACTGAAGGCCTTTGAAATGTAGTGTTATAGGTAAAGGCTAAGAATAAGCTACACTGACAGAAAAAACAAACAAAATAAGGAGTACTAAGCTTAGCAAAAACTTCAAGAGAAATACTTGAAATGTACAGAAAAATAAAAATGAGATACTTTGATCACATAATTAATTAGAGATGAAGGGATAATAACAGAAATATTAATGGGCAGAGTTGAGGGTAGGGGGGCCAGGGGAAGGCAGAGACTGGGATGGAGGAATTAAATTATAAATTGGGACCTCAGAGAGATACAAAACCTTAGAGGATTGGTAAGAACATCCGAAGAACGTTTACAATGGAGGACTGTAGTCGCCAACCCTCAAATATGTTATTTATTGAAACCTGTACTTGGACTGAAATTTCTGAATGTAAACCTATATCTTATATCTAACAAAATGTACACCATTAACTCATAACTAGATTTGTACTGAGAATTATATTTCTTTATGTAGCTTCCCATATCAAAATCCTTGGATGTTGATTTTTTTTTTGTTGGCAACACTGTGTACTCCTGACCACGTCTCACCCAGTGTTGGTAGTACTGAGTGCCTCAAACCGGGTCCTTCATCTCAGGGGAAATAGAAACGAAGTGAATTGCGTCTATCTATTTTTCTTCCTCCTCTCCCTCCCAATCTTTATCCCTGTGCCTCCCTTCCATTTTTCATCTCTCTCTCTCTCTCTCTCTCTTATTCTTCACCTCTTTTTCCTTCCCTCCGTTTCTCTTTCCTTTACCTCAGTCTTTTCTTTCAAATTTTTCTTCTCTACATTCTTCCCTCTCCCTCCCTTCCGTGTTTCTCTTATATCTCCCCTTCTCTTTCCTCCTCTCTTCCCTCCCTTCCAATCTTGTTCCTGCTACTCTTCCGTTTTCCACATCTTTCTTTCTCACCCTCTTTCCTCCCTCGCTTCACTCTTCACCCTATCATTGCCCTTCTCTCTTACCTTTATTATTATTCTTTTGTGTTCTCTCTCATTCCCTCCTTTCACCTCATCTTTTCCCTACACCTTTTCTCTCCCTATCCTGTATCCCACGGTCCGGCTCCCTTTTCCCTTCCACCTCCTCCTCCTTCTCCTGCACCCCCCTGTCTCTTCCTCCCCTCTTCCTCCTATGTTTACTAAGGGTGCTTATGAGAGTTTACACAAGGAGAACGTGGAAAATTAATGCAATTTTATGAATGGAAGAAAAAAAGAAAGAGGAAATGAGAGACAAGGTGTGAATAAAGTACGAGGGGGAGGGGGGGGGGGAAGAAGAGGAAGAAGGAGAGATTGTTGCATTGAAAAGGTTAGGAGAGAGAGAGAGAGAGAGAGAGAGAGAGAGAGAGAGAGCAACAAACAGATTATTTGGTATCTCAGGTATAAAAAACGGACAAAATAGAAAAAAAAATTAATGTTGAATATAATAATGAATAAATAAATAAACTCGATATTTCATCCAATCGAAAAGAAAAAATGTCGGGAAAAAAGTAAACAACATATCTAGGGTTTTCCTCTATCAAAATAAATAATGAAATAAATAAAATATCAGATAAAATTACAGACTCAGACAAAACTATTGCGCTTCCTGGACTCTTATCCAAATCTTGGATATTCAGACGTACCAGAGAAAACACCGGACAAAATTATTCAACTTTTTCCCTTTCTGAGTTTCACGCAACAAGGAATAAATTCTCGGTCGTCTCAGTATAAGTAGCAAGCGCTGTGATCACGGCCCAGCGCTCCTTTTCCGCCCATTATCACGGAACACCTGTCTTCCTGGCCTGATATTTTCACCTAGTTACCACATTTACCCCCTGCTCTGCTATAAAAGTTAACACTACTATTACTACTTTGCTGTCACTCGGAATCGAGTATGACGACCATCCAGCTATGATACAATGATACGAGTCATTAAGGATGTCACCTTCATTGGTGAGTTCTGAGGTGACTAAAGAGGCCGATACGGGATCGGCAGTGCTGTCCACAGATGTTGCACATGTGAAGGGTTACATCTAGTGGGGGAAGGGCGGCGGCAGCATCTTTGCGGCGTTGGCGCTTGTCTGTGTCGGTAAGCAGCGGGCTAAATCAAAAGTATTGACACCTTGTTGTGTGGTAATCCTCCAAATGCTACGGTGTGAAGAAATCGTCTCCCAGGTGAGGCAGCCGATTTGGCACTTTTCAGATTTGTCTTAAGACTATTCTTATACCTTTTCAGTTGCCCACCAGCATTCTGTTTACTATTCGTTAGGTGACAGTAACGTAGCTGCTTTAGCAGTCTACTGTCGTCCATGCGGGTAACATGGCCAGTCCAACGTAGTTGTTCATGGATAATGGTAGCCTCAATGCTCCTACAATTGGAGTCAGAGAGAATACTGGCATTTGTTCTGTTGTCTTCCTAGCGAACTCGGAGGATAGAAAGTAGACTACCTTGGTAAAAGTTTTTAAGTGCCTTGAATTGTCTCCTGTATGTGACCCATGTCTCGCTGCCATATAACAGGATGGGGAGGACCACTGCTCGATACACATGCAATTTTATAGACAATTTCAGCTCCCTACAGCTGATGACATGAGCACAGAGTGTGCCAAAGGCTTGAGATGCACATGTGATCCGATGTTGACTCTCTTCATCGATGTCCACAGTGGTGGAGAGGTGGAAGCCGAGATACCGAAAGTGGGTAACATTAGAGAGGGTAGTACCGTTATGCTGGATGGATAGTGGAGGTGTAGCTGAACCAGGGACAGGCTGAAAGAGAATCTGAGTCTTACTTACATTCATCTCAAGCCTGAAGTGTGCATACTCATCTGCATAGGTGATCAGGATCTCCTGTAGGTCGCGTTCAGTGTGAGCGACAAGGGTGAGGTCGTCTGCATACTGTAGTTCAGTAATGGAAGCTGCCGACTCCTTTGTTCCTGCTTGGAGTCGTCTTATGTTGAAGAGGCCCTTCATCCGGTACTGGATGTCCACCCCACCGGCTAAATTGGCACTAGCACGAGAAAGGAAGGCAGCCAAAAAAATGGAAAAGAGAGTTGGATCCAGTACACATCCTTGTTTTACCCCTGTTTAGATGGGGAAGAACTCAGACTGGGTGCCATTGTGCAGGACACTGCCGTTCATGCCAACGTGTAGTTGCCTCAAAAGGGCAATGAATTTTGGTGGGCAGTCAAAACGGCTGAGGGTCCATCAGAAGGCTTCCCTGTTGACCGAGTCGAAGTCTTTGGTTAGGTCGATGAAGGCCATGATACAGATCACGACACTGTTCTCTGCAGCTCTCTTGTAACTGGCAGGCAGCAAAGATCGTGTCAGTGGTGCTACGTGATGGTCTTAAGCCACATTGAGATTCTGGGAGGAAGTTTTCCGCCTCAGGAAGAAGTCTGTTTAGGAGGACTCCAACGATAATTTTGCCAGCTTCGGACAGCAGGAAGATCCCTGTGTGGTTGCCACCATCTGAACGGTTTCCATTGTTCTTATAAATACTGACGATTGAGGCGTCTTTGAAAGCTTTGGGATTTCCCCATTCTCCCATATATTCTGCAGGAGAGAGTGGAGACGGATGGTAAGCAAAGGTCAGCCGGCTTTATACACCTCGGCTGGGATTCCATGAGGCCCAGAGGCTTTGTTATCTTTTATCTTTTTATGACAGTAGCTACCTCATCCTGGGATGGAGGCTAGCTAAGGTGGTTCAACTCTGGATTCTGAGGGACCTGCTAGGTAGTCAGGACATCCATATCGGTGTTTCAGTTGAGCAGTGAAATGGAAGTGCTCTTTCCAGCATTGAAAGATGCCTTTTTCGTCTTTAATTAGGGAGTTCCGTCGGAGGAGCGGAGGGGTGCTGCGCCATGAGTGATTGGACCTTAAAATATTTTAGTGGAATTGAAAAATTCGTGCATCTTGTGTTCATCTGCAAGTTTTTGTGTTTCACATTCTATATTTTTAAATCAGTTGTTCTTTAGATTGCGAAGTTCCCACTAGGCCGCCACTTTCTTCTTGCAGAAGGTATCAACTTTGGTCCGAGACTGAGGGTTGTTCTGCCAGTCAGTTAAAACAGCACGTTTATGAACGATGAGTACATTGATTTCCGGATAATTTTTATCAAACCAGTCCTGGTGTATTCTTTCGGTCTGGTAGAGGTTCTCTCTGCAGGTTTTTGCCATGACAGTGTCGAGAATATCCTATTCGGCACTGGGATTTGGGTTGTTTGTTGTCAGACTTTTATCAGCCCATCTCCGAGCTGCTCTCGAAAAGCATGTGCTACTGATGGATCCTCCAGATGCTTAGTGTTAAAACTTCTTCTGGAGGCTTGTTGCCTTCGCCGTTTTGGGGTGACGTGAAATGAGAGGTTGGCTCTGACGAGCCGATGATCAGTGTTGCAGTGGTCTCAGCCACACATGGCTCGGGTGATGAGGACATCTCGGCGATCTCTTTTCTGACAATAATGTAGTCGATGAGATGTCAGTGTTTGGATCGTGGCTGCTGCCAAGAACCCTTGAATTTGTCGGCCTGCCTAAAGATGGCATTGGTGATAGTGAGGTTGTGTGCAGCACACGTGCTGAAGAGAACTAGGCCTTTGGGATTACACTTGCCTATTCCATTTCTTCCTATGATTCACTGGCAAATGTCAGCATCTCTGCCAACTCTAGCATTGAAGTCACCTTGCAGCTCAACCTTATCTTCTCTAAGGATAAGGTTAGCACTCTGTCAAGGAAGGTGTAAAAGGCCTCCTTGATGTCATCCTATGCATCCAGTGTTAGGGCATATGCATTGATAAGAAGGCATGACGTAAGTGATTCAGTGGGACTCAGAGCGTCATGAGGCGCTCGTTGATCCCAACAGACATTTCAGTTGGCCTATGTTGGATGCATTTGCGGATGGCAAAGCCAACTCCGTAAATGAGGTTTCTCTCCTCAGCAGGCTTACTCCTCCAGAAGAAGGTGCAGCTAGACCCCTGTTCAGTGAGTCGACCCTCGTCTGGGAGCCAGGACTCACTAATGGCTGTTATGTCGATGTTATACCTAGCCAACTCTTTTGCCACAAGGGCGGTTATTCTTTCAGGACACTCATTTGTGCCAGTATCCAGAAGGGTACTGACATTCCATACAGCGACCATAAGAGGTTGTTTAATTTGCTTTTGTTTTGATCTGTAATTATGATTGCGTTTTCGACCGCATAAGGATGACATTACTGGGTGCGGTTGCCCTGTCAGGTTGGTTCTTTACGCAGGTTATGTTTAGGGATCCTTTTCTAGCCCCTTCCCCATGTGGGGTAAGCAGAGTGGCTCCTCGTAAGGGCTGCTGTGTCGCACAGACAGGACCGGATTGCACTGCTGCCTAGATCCCCGTGCATAAATGACCATCTTCTCTAGGTCGCCCATGTGCAGAGTTGTCCCAATCGCCACTCGACCGTTGCCATAGGACTGATGATGATGATAAGTACGATGAGCTGGATGATGGCTGCGTGTAAGTTGAATTATGTGGTGAGGCAGGAGGGCAGACTGCAACCACACTTCTTGGCTCTCCCTTTTCCTGATCCAGTAATGCAAGTGTTGCAATGACTGATAAGAGGGAACGTTGCAATGGACTGATGATAGCCCAGTTTGTTGGGTTTCGCCTTAGTAGCCTGTCCATCATGCATTGCTCTCGTTCGCCGGTGTAGTCATTGGGTTCCCATGTTGGTCACCTCTTCAGCCTATAGCGCCGTTGGGGTCTTGTTAGAGCTCTGTAAGTATGTCTGCCTGATACAGGGCTCCACTGTAGATTTTTAATTCGGAGTTTACTCCCGTAGCCTTATACCTACCAAGGTTAATCTGCAAGGAAGCGGGGCAGTGGTTGGTATGCACCATGACGTGTCCACATGCCAGTGGGCCTTCTGCGCCGTTCCTCTGGGGTTCACTGCAGCTCCGAGATCCCCTGCTGGTCTAGCCTGAGCCCACGAGGACACACACACACACACACACACACACACACACACCCTCCCTCCCTCCTTCCTCTCTCTCTTACATTTCTTTCGCTGAGGTTCTTATTATTTCTCGTTCCCAAAGCGAGTAATAAAAGCCAAGTTGAAAGAAAGTTAATGTACAAGGTTTTCTCTTTAATTTTGTTTAACCTAAAATAGTTAATTAAGAAGTATTTATATTTGCCTTTTCTATTCCTTTTCATCATATTATAATTTCTTCTCTACTCTTTGTATCTTATTTATATTACTGTAAAAGAATTTTGAATGCAAGTTGACAGTGATGAATAAGACCGTATTATTGTTGTTGTTATTGAAGTTAAACCTTAAACATTAGCATCTCCTTCTTATTATTTTTATTCTACATCTTCTTTTTTGGATTATCCATTTATCTCAGATTTGTTTTTGTTTCTACGACTGACAGATAACGGTAGTTGGTAGATGAAGTTACATTATATCCCTGATAATAGACCCTGAAGGTACCACTCGCTACTACACCTTGGCACCAGGGTCATGATTCCCTTGATATGATCCCTAAATGCGGCAGGGAGAATCTCTTCAACTCCTGGTATAACAAAAAGATATTCCCCAGGTGGACTCCGGGTGATAATGAGGGAAAAATCATCTCATTACCTTCAAGGAATACAGCAGGAGGACGAGGCCAATGGAGTGGCAATATTTGTGTCGTGTGTAGCTGAGGATTTACACTTTTGTGATTTTATTTTGAGTATGAGAGAGGCGTTGGTGCTGCCCTCTATGGTACCATCACTAACTCAGAAAACTTGCTGTTACCTGAAGAGCAACTTAGGTTATTCTCCTCTATATATACATTCTATTCTTCTGTACATCAGAGTTTATTATTATCATCCCAACACCTGTTTTAACTTAAACATATTTGTCAATATTAGCCTTAAACATTACCCTGTAATATATACCTCAAATGTTACCTTAACATAACTTATCACTCGACTCTTGAATTTTTTGCATAAACTATGAGTCGAGGTCTTATGCAGACAGGTAAGGGAGACTCATCCCCACACCCACGACTCCACGTATTGTTGGTCGGGTGTGAGCGCCATTGTTACCGAACCAAACACCCAAGAGTTATCCACCGTCTTGAGGACGATTTCGTCCATATAGATACTGTTAATTACACCTAAAATGAGTAAGCTATCCTAATTCCTTATTCTACTCTGAGTGCAATGAATTACCCATGATTAAGATATTATAATGTATTAAATACATTGAATTATTAGTTCCTTGAGTACAATGCTTTAATCCACTGAGTGCGAGATATCTTTTTGGGGTTCAGTCTGAGTGATATCCTTGAGGATTCCAGTCTCCAGCAGTCGTGTGACTATCATGCCTGACCTACATGCAATGTTGATGACCCTCCGTCTCTCAAATCCCTGGTTGGTGTGTCACGACACACGACACACATGATACATGACACACGAGACGTGACACATGACACATGACACACCGCGCAAAATGTCATATGACAAGCGACACACGGCACACGACACGCCAACAACAACACGTCCTCTGAATTTCCCTCTGTACGATTATACATATACAGTATATATTTGTAATAAAAATAAATAACTTACAGACTGAGTACGTAATGTGAGGTTTAGGAAAAGAACATAGCAAAAATAGGGTCACATGAACATTAACCACCTAAGCCTATTTCAACGGACAATTAAACACTGTAGCGCTACCAGGTGGGGGTGGGGGTGGGGGGTTAGGTTAGGTTAGTGTTAATTATCAGGTGAAAAAATGCTGAGGTGCCTAATACTGCAATTAGGTAATTATAGAAAAATAAGTGGTCGGGTGTGAGTTTGGTGAGACTGTGGTGACTCCAATATAAGAACATAAGAACATAAGGAGTCTGCAATAGGCCGGTTGGCCTGTGCATGGCAGCTCCTGTCGAGAGTTACTAACACTCCCTATCATCCATGAATCTATCTAGCCTCCTTTTGAAACTTTCCAGCGTTCCAGCACTTACTACAAAGTTGCTAAGCTTGTTCCACTCGTCTACCACCCTATTTGTGAACCAGTTCCTTCCTATTTTCCTCCTAAACCTAAACTTATCAACTTAAATCCGTTGCTACGAGTCCTATCCTGCTCGGATATTATAAGAACTATATCTATATCTCCTGTGACGGAGGGACACTGTGACGGAGGAAGAGGGACACAGTGACGGAGAAAGAGGGACACTGTGACGGAGGAAGAGTGGCATTGTGACGAAGGAAGAAGGACACTGTGACGAAGGAAGAGGGACACAGTGACGGAGAAAGAGGGACACTGTGACGGAGGAAGAGTGGCATTGTGACGAAGGAAGAAGGACACTGTGACGTAGGAAGAGGGACACTGTGACCTGAGGAAGTTGAACACTGTGACCCGAGGAAGAGGAACACTGTGACCTGAGGAAGAAGGACACTGTGACGAAGGAAGGGGGACACTGTGACCTGAGGAAGAGGAACACTGTGACCTGAGGAAGAGAAGCACTGTGACCTGAGGAAGAGGAACACTGTGACCTGAGGAAGAGGAACACTGTGACCTGAGGAAGAGGAACACTGTGACCTGAGGAAGAGAAGCACTGTGACCTGAGGAAGAGGAACACTGTGACCTGAGGAAGAGGAACACTGTGACCTGAGGAAGTTGAACACTGTGACCCGAGGAAGAGGGACACTGTGACCTGAGGAAGAGGAACACTGTGACCTGAGGAAGAGGGACACTGTGACCCGAGGAAGAGGAACACTGTGACCTGAGGAAGAGGAACACTGTGACCTGAGGAAGAGAAACGAAGGTTAGAGTGACCAGAAGCCCTTTACCATAGATCATTTTACCATCAGTATAATGAACAAATATATAGATTAAATAAAATCTTATGTCAACCTTCGGAGTAAATTATATTGGTGGTAAAATATTTATGGGAGGGAATCCCTTTAAGGTCTAGTGATCCATTGTTGTTATTACCCTGAAGGAGAGAGGAAGAGACAGACAGACAGACAGACAGACAGACAGACAGGCAGACACAGAGAAAGAGATAGACAGACAGAGAAACAAACAGAACGAGACAGACAGACAAAAAGATGAAAAAATATAAACAGAAACAGTGAGAGTTAGACTATAGAGAGAGAGAGAAAGAGACAGAAAGAGAGAGAAAGAGACAGATAAACAGCCAGGCAGAGAGAAAAATACATACATAGAAAGACATACAAACAAAAAGCGATGAAAAGAGAGGAAACATAAACAGAGAGAGAGAGAGAGAGAGAGAGAGAGAGAGAGAGAGAGAGAGAGACAGAGAGAGAGAGAGAGAGAGAGAGAGAGAGAGAGAGAGAGAGAGAGACAGAGAGAGAGAGAGAGAGAGAGTCAGAGATACTGTACAGTATATATAAATAAAATTTAGATCACATGATACCGGAAATTTTTGTGACAATCTTTTCTCAGAATTTTATCCCCTTGAGTACGATGAGAAAGCTTTTGAGTACAATTATCATCGTACTCAAGGGAATATTTCACCGGACTAAAGAGGTTAAGTCACTCTACTGAAGAGGTTAGGAGACCGTACTAAAGAGGTTAAGTGACCGTACTAAAGAAGTTAAATGACAGCACTAAAGAGGTTAAGTCACCATGCTGAAGAGGTTAAATGACCGTACTAAAGAGGTCAAATGACCGTACTAAAAAGGTTAAATGACCGTACTAAAGAGGTTAAATGACCGTACTAAGGAGGTTAAATGACCGTACTAAAGAGGTTAAATGACCGTACTAAAGAGGTCAAATGACCGTACTAAAAAGGTTAAATGACCGTAATAAAGAGGTTAAATGACCGTACTAAAGAGGTTAAATGACCGTACTTAAGAGGTTAAATGACCGTACTAAAGAGGTTAAATGACCGTAATAAAGAGGTTAAATGACCGTACTAAAGAGGTTAAATGACCGTAATAAAGAGGTTAAGTTACCGCACTGATTTTTTTTTTTTTTTTTACGGGGAGCAGCCCACCCGGGAACAGTTCATCGACCCACAACGGGGCCTGGGAGGTAGAAAAATAGGAGTAAAATTAAATTAAAAATAGAAGAGAAAAAGATTGTATAAATCTACACCACGAAGATGCCGGAAAACCTTGTTATTAAAGTGAGACAGATTGTATGAGTATGGAAACACAGAAGAAGGCAGAGCATTCCACAGTTTTGCTGTCTGAGGAAAGAAGGGTGTACTATAACGGGTTATTCGAGTGTGACCGACAGCCACAGAGAAACGGTGGGCACCGTGGGCAAGACGTGTGTTACGAGCCCACGGCCTTGCCGGCGGTACACAGAATGCCAAAGCCACCGAACATTGCCCGTTAAAGTACCTGTAAAAGAGAGAGAGTGAAGCACATTGCGGCGAAGAGAAAGGGAAGAGAGATTATCAATTAAAGAAGGAGAGTTAATAAGACGAAATGCCTTTGATTCCACCCGATCTAAGGCAGAAGAAGAGCCACCCCAGATATGAGAGCGGTACTCCAAGTTAGGACAAATGAATCCCTTTTACTCGTAAACTTAAAGCACCTGCTCAGGAATGAAGTAGCTACGGCATCTGTGCAGCATTCCCAGCTTTCGGAAGGCAGCTTTAGCAATGTTGTGGATGTGTGGCTTCTATGACATATTAGAGGAAATGGTGAGGCCTAGTCTATCTATTTTAGAATTTGGCAGAACGATTGCGTCCTGAAATGTGATTGGCGGGAGATATTTTAATTTGGAAAGTGTAATTGGTAAATACTGAGTTTTATTACTATTGAATTGAACCAAGTGACCGTGTATAGAGGCTAAGTCACCTTACGGAAGAGGTTGCCACCGTACTAAAGGGGCTAAGTCACCGTACTAAACAGGTTAAGTGACATAAGAACATAAGAATGGAGGAAACTGCAGTGGGCCTATTGGCCCATACTGGGCAGTCCCGTTTACACCCAACCCCTATTGCTTATATAAGCATCCAACCTATGTTTGAAGCTATTCAGCGTATTCCAGTTAATGATGATATTTGGTAACTTGTTCCATTCATCCACTACTCTGTTTACAAACCAGTGTTTACCTATTTCACGCCTAAATCTAAATTTGTCCAATTTAAAACCATTGTTACGAGTTCGCTCCTGGTTGGATAGTTTGAGTACCTTTGTAATGTCCCCTTTGTTTAGCCCTGACTTCCACTTACACACCTCTATCAGGTCGCCCCTCGCTTTACGTCTCTCGAGGGAGTGCAAATTAAGATGCTTTAACCTGTCTCTATACTCACGGTTCCTAATGCCCGGGATTAGTCTTGTCATTCTCCTCTGAATTCTTTCCAATGATTCTATATCCATTCTGTAATACGGTGACCAGAACTGAACTGCGTAATCCAGGTGTGGTCTCACAAGAGCAAGATAGAGTTTTAGGATGACCTAGCTAGTCTTGTAACTAACACGCCTTTGTATGAACCCAAGTACTTTATTAGCCTTGTTGGGAGCAAAAACACATTGTTTACTTATCTCTCTCGCAGTCGGATTTCTCTATGGCATCGTTGTTCATCTGGTATCTGGTTTCCCTGTTTACATCTCCTATACTGAGTACTTTACATTTGTCCACGTTGAATTTCATCTGCCATTTTTCAGACCATTCGAAAAATTTGTTTAGATCTTCCTGTAGTTTTGCTGAGTCCTCGTCAGATTTAATAACACGTCCTATTTTAGTGTCATCAGCAAATTTACTTATGTTACTGTCTATGCCGATATCTATGTCGTTTATGTATATAATAAATAATAATGGTCCAAGTACTGAGCCTTGGGGAACTCCACTTGTGACGTTGCTCCAATGGGACTTAGTGCCGTTAATGTTCACTGGCTGTTTCCTGTCCTGTAACCACGCCCTAATCCATTTAAGGATGTTACCTTTGATGCCATGAGCTTCTACCTTTCTAATTAGTCTTTCGTGGGGACTCTGTCGAAGGCTTTGCTAAAGTCGAGATATACCACATCGATATTGTGCCCCTCGTCCACGGATTCGAAAACTGAAGAAAATAATGTTAATAGATTAGTTAGACAAGAACGTCCGCTTGTGAAGCCATGCTGGGAATCATTGATCAATCGGTGCTTCTCAAGGTGATCTCGAATAGAGTTTGAAATGATTATTTCCAGTAATTTGCCTACTATTGATGTTAGACTGATTGGGCGGTAGTTAGAGGATAGTGATCTATCCCCCTTCTTGAAAATCGGTATTACATTCGCTATCCTCCAGGATTCTGGTACTACACCTGTTTTTAAGTACATGTTAAACAACCTTGCTAAGGGCATACTTAGCTCTTCCTTACATTCCTTTTATACTCTGGCAATTATCTCATCGGGACAAGGTGACTTATTTGGCTTTAGTTTGTCTATTTGCTTACTACCATCGTTACTAGTCACTACTATCTCGCTTAATTTGTTTTCTTCACTATCTCTGAATAGAGTCGGTGCCTCGGGTATCATGTTTAAATTTTCGGTGGTGAAAACTGTTGAAAAATATTTATTCAAATTATTGCTCATTTCTCCATCGTTATCAGTGAGCTCGCCGGTATCTGACAGTATTGGTCCAATCTTTTCTCGTGTTTTAGTTTGATACATTTGGTAAAATCCTTTGGGGTTTGTCTTCGCTTCCCTTGCTATCCTTACCTCATTATTCCTCTTGGCTTTCCTTATCTCGGTTTTAACCCTACTCTCCAATATCTTATAATAATCGTGGAGGTAAATTTCGCCACGCTTTATCCTTCTACCTATAGCCTTCCTTTGGCCAATGATGTTCTTTAAATAATTATTTATCCATTTAGGGTCATTGTTGTCTGATCTGAGTTTTTTGTATGGTATGTTCTGCC
Source organism: Homarus gammarus (assembly GCA_958450375.1). Lineage (NCBI taxonomy): Eukaryota > Metazoa > Arthropoda > Malacostraca > Decapoda > Nephropidae > Homarus > Homarus gammarus. Next base: position 711,955 of record CAUDMG010002638.1, on the reverse strand, counting down.
TCTGTGCATTAAGTAACTCATTATTTAAATTGACGTGGAACTCGGCAGTCTCAGATGTCGTAATCAGGTCGGAGTCATCTGTCAGGTTCACGGCCAAGGGCGACACCCCCTCTCTCAGCTGCCTCTTTAAACTGTCAAAGTTTGCCTTTCTGAAATCTGGTACTTTAGTGGAATTTTCCTTACGTCTACCCTGAAAATCTAACTGGAATCGAATTTCTTTGTGATCGCTGTTTGCAAGTTCGTTCCCTACCTCGACATTGCTAATGAGGTTTTCTCTGTTCGACAGAACTAAATCTAGTATATTATTACCCCGTGTGGGTTCGGTTATATGTTGACTTAGGAAACAGTCCTGGATCGTCTCGAGAAAATTCTCTGATTCTGAGTTACCCGTAAGGTCAATCCAAACTATTTGGCCAAGGTTAAAGTCGCCTACTATACAGAAAGGGGTTAAGTGACCGTAATGAAGGGGTAAAGTCATTATACCCAAAAGGTTAATAAGAAGTTGACAGAGCAGGTACCATCTGCACAGAAGCTAATCGCAGTTACGAAGCTTCTTAATTAGCCCCAAACGTAGATATTTTCAAACCAGTAACCTATATAAACAAGCATAACTTTAATCACACCCACTAAGGGTGAAATTCACTGCAAAAATTAATACAACTTAGTCCTTATGGTTTTCCTGTAGAGCTCAGAATGACCTCAGTACAGTGGGAGGGGAGGAGCCGGTTTGTCGTTCCCTTAGGAGGATAAAAAACGAGGTAGGAGTGTGAGGGTTGTGTTTGTCTCTCGCCAGCTACACATAACACAGCTGACCAGTGAGTAACACTTTGTTGACATTCTCCATACCTGTAGGAGAGGGTAGGTAATGGGCACTGAGAGACAGTACTTATCACTGTCTAATTTTTCTCTTTCGTTCTTTCTCCCCCCTTTTGTCTCTCACTCATCACTTTCTTTTGTTTATTTTTCTTTTACGTTTGTTTTTATATTTTTCTTATGTTTGTTATTTCTTTTTCGCTTTCTCCTTTACCTCATTTTCTCTCTCCTTTTCTTCTTTCAAGCTTTTCGCTTTACTCTCTCTCTCTCTCTCTCTCTCTCTCTCTCTCTCTTCATGCTTACACACGTAGCTTTCGCACATTAAAAGATGTTGCTTCACTATATTTCTCAGTACGTGAGCAACATAATTAAATATAGTTGGATCCCATTAAGCTGCTTTTTTATTTACTGCTGCAAGAAAAATTATTCCAGTCATGTTACAGAAATTCTTTCGTTTCATTTTTTGTTTGTTTGAATGACTTGTAGGACGAAACTCCGAACAGATTCCTTCCGTCACGAGACTTAGCGTTGATGATACCAATGAGTATTTATGAATTATTCACCAGGGTTATCGATCGACAATAAAAGGATTTATGTGTACCTACTAAATTTTTCACTCGGGATATCGATAGTTACTATAAGGATTTACGTGTCTCTAAGAAATTATTCACACGGGTTATCCATTGATAGTAAAAGGATTTGCGTGTACCACTTAGAACAGAATCTGCTTTGTTTTGAGGGGAAGTTGCACGTGGCATCACAGATCAACTGACGTCACGTTTGTTCACAGACGGGGGATCGAACACTCTCATCAACACTACGAAACGTCATACACACCACTACAGTGTCTCCATGGTATTATGCTGGATGTCTCAATACACAATAAGGTACAAGTCCAAGGTTACTATTCTAATATTTTCAAGAAGTAAATAATCATAAACAAGAACGACAGTAGAAATAAACAGAAAAGGCTGGTCGTTGACTAACACCCACAAGGGTGTACGAGCATATTTTATTAAAGTTTGGTGAAATATGACTGATACTCACGGTATAAACAAAAGCATTTAACAGTTCATAGTTTTTGATGAAAACAGCGCCAGTTCATACTTTTTACAGTTAATATAACGTCAGTTCATTGGTTTCCCAATACAATAGTGTTCATATATACCTGTTCCAGTTAAAATACCTTAAATGCATACTTTTATCCGTTAGAAATAGTGTCAACTCATACAATTTTACAGTAATATACCGTTAGTTCATATATTTTCTCCTTTCCACCATAACTTACTCCACGACATCAACGTGGTATAATAACAACACATCACACAGGGTGTTTCACCTTCCGTCATCCAATATCTGGAGACCACAACATCTTGCCTGCTGCTGCGGCCTCGTGAAATTTTATATTGAGACGCTGGTGGTGGTGCGTGACCTACCTACCTACCCGCCCCCTCCAGGTGGTCAACTCAAGGTGGCCACGACTCTCTATCATCCAGAGTTTTACACACACACACACACACACTATTGACCTCGGGCTTCGGAGAAGTCTTATCCCATGGCTTACAGACTTCCTCAGTGACCGACGCTAAGCTGTACGCTTCCGAGGGGCTGTCTCCACCTTTCAGTCACTCACCTGTGGCGTCCCCCAAGGCACCAAGATGAGACCACTCTGCTTCCTTATGCTCATCAATGATGCCGTAAGAGAAACCCCTGCTCGCTGGAAATAAGTCGACGACTCCACCATTGGGATCAGCGTCAACAATTCTGCTCACGACTATACCGCCCTTCAGGATTTATTGAACAGTCTCCAAAACTGGGCCACCAACAACCATGTCACCATCAACCATACCAAGACCATGGTTATGCACATCAACCTCTCCTCCGACATTGTCCCACCTCCTTCCATTACTTTAAGTCCGAACACACTCCAGGTTGTAGATTCCACGAAGCTCCTCGGCGTCACCATAGACAACAAACTAAATTGGAAACCACACGTCAGTGAAGTTGTCAAATCCTCCAGTTTCCGTCTCCACCTCCTCCGCCGACTCAAGTCCCTCGGAGTTCCTGCACCCGAGCTCCTCAGTGTTTACACAACATTCATACTTCCCAAGCTCACCTATGCCTCCCCTACTTGGTCTTCCTCCCTAAATGCCACACAACGTAAACACATAGAAAAAGTGCAAAAGAGGGCATGCAAGATTATTCTCTCCCCTTCCTACTCCACATATCAAGAAGCGCTCAACACACTGACCCTTTCGACTCTCACTGACCATCACCACGACCTCATCTGCAAATTTGGTAAGAAGCTTCTGCACCATCCTCGACACCGGTTCCGACTACCACCTGAGATCCCGAGCCCAAGAATTGCTGTTCGACACCACAACCGCATCCAGCCCATACGTGCACGAACTGATCGCTAAAAGAACAGCACAGTCCCAACCATTGTAAAAATTATCAATAACTTGTAATAAGCCAGTGTATTCACTCCCAGTAAATACTACTTCTTGCACTGTCACTATGTTGAAATGCACTGTAGTTTGAGCTTTTCCCCCTCTAGTTATTATATATCTTATTTGTATCACTTATGTTACTTGTATATTATTTGTAATTCGAAACCCATTCCCCAAATGTGTAACTGTATATTTTCAGCCTTCTGGCTGCCAAGCTCTTTCAATAAACCGTTAATTATTATTATTATTATTATTACACACACACACTCTCTCTCGTCTCTGTCTCTCACACACACACACACACACACTCACTCTCTCTCTCTCACACATACACACATACTCACTCTCTCTCTCACACACACACACACACACATACACACTCTCTCTCTCTCTCTCTCTCTCTCTCTCTCTCTCTCTCTCTCTCTCTCTCTCTCTCTCTCCCTGTCTCACATACAGAGCCGGGAGTAAGGTGAGCCGAGCAGAACGTTACAGCCGAGTTCTGGTCAAAGTTAAGCCACACTGGGGTCCCATGAGGTGAGTGGAACCGTCTGGACCACTCACGTCACCCGCACAACACTCGACGTTGCTGCCCGTAAAGTGTATTATTGCGGCACATCACGGAAGTTTGTTTTGTGTAGTGGAGATAGCAGAAAAAACAGCATCTTCAATTAATAGTTAATAGAACAATAGTCTTGGTAATTAAACTATTATTGTTTTTATATGAGAGAGAGAGAGAGGTGAAAAGTAAATGGGAGAGATAGGAGAAAGAAGGAGGAGGTGAGGAGACAAAGTTAGGGGAGAGAGAGGAAGGGGGGAGCAGGAGAGAGAGATGGGAGAGTAAATAGATGGAGAGTGAGAGAGGGAGTGTGGGTGAAATGGGAAAGGAGTGAAAGGTTGATGAGAGAGAAGGAGAGAGAGAGGGGGGGGGGGGAATTACCTGTGCATATAACAGCTTGTTAAGTATACAATATATCACTAAGACTGAGTGTGATCAGGTATACAGTAGCAGTAAAACAGTACAGCATCATCAATTAATACAACAATATTATTGATAATTAAAAAAAAATTTTAAAGTGTTCTATGTCATCGATTTTGTCTGTAAGTATGAGACGACAAGCTGTGATATAGTGTGCTTGTTAAGATATTACCCTAAAGGTATACATATCAGAATGACTTCCAGTGTGAGTGTCTGCAAAACATTTCCACGGAAAGTTCAGGTAACTTTTATGTACATGTCACAAAAACAAAGGTTCCATGTATGTATTAGGAAAAAAACAAGTACAACGTGATCACATTTAACTTTCATGTATGTGTCAAAAGTAATTTTACATCAACGTGTCAGGATTGATTTCCATGTACGGATCAGATTTGACTTCCATGTAAAAGTGTCAGAATTATTATCTATGTACGAGTCTGAAAATAAATTCTGTATTCGTGCCAAAAAAAAAGAAAGAAAAAATATGTCGGATAACACTTTGATATACTACAATAGGTGTAGGAAAATAAACTTCTACAATATGTACATTGTACATATCTCAAGGAAAAAAGTATCTGTCCTCACTCTGTTGATGATAGATATTGGTACATACATTGTCTTTGGTATACAGTATTGTTCAACATACGCAAAGCAGTGTATTCATTTCGGTTTAATTAATAGGACGTTCAGTTACCAAATGTAGTAGGATCAGTATGGCACAGAGCCGCGCATACCAACCCTCCCGGGACATCACGAGTTGCATGTAGCATTTCGGAAGACATCGGACACCATCCTGGCAGATATTTTTTTGAGATCCTGTACGTGGCAAGACTAAAATCCTTATATATGTCTGAAAAACCTCCATGCAAGTGTTAGGAAATCCCTCCATGTACGTGTCCTCTGGGAGTGTGTGTAAGGACCCTCTTGTTGAAGCAGGAGACGGTCATGAGTAAAACAGACGCCCTTCCCTCTCATCCCGCAGGAGAGGGAGTGAGAGAGAAACAGAGAGGAGAAATGGAGTGAGAGGGAGGAGTAAGATTGAAAAAGAAGAGGGAGGGAGAGATGGGGGAAGAGAAGAATGAAGTAGAGAAAGTGAGAGGGAGGAAGAGGGGGGGGGGGAAGAGTGTGTGTAACAGGAAGGAAAGATAAAAAAGGGAGTAAAGTAAGAAAAAGATAGAGAGGGGGGAGTGAGAAGGTAGGATAAAAAAAATTGACAGGGAAGGGGAAGAGAGAGAAAGGGGGAAATGAGAGATAGAGAGAGAGGGGAAAGAGAGAGAGAAGGGGAAAGAAGAGAGTGAGTGACAGGCAGGAGAGAGGAAGGAGAGTGAGGAGGGACGAGAGAAAATGAGAGGAGGGGAAGTGAGAAATAATAGAGGGGGAAGGAAAGGAGAGAAAGAGAGAAAATGGAGAGAGGGGGGAGCGAGAGAGAGAGAGGGAGAGAGAGAGAAAAAAAGTAAAGAGTAAGACAGAATAAAAGACAGGGGAATAGTAGAGAGAAGAATGAAGGATAGAGTGGAATTAGAGGAGAGAGAGAGATATCATTCCAGTCATAACAACTGTAGGCGCCAGCAACCTCCAGTCAGTCTCAAGTAAATATTTACCTCCACAAATATTAAGACATACATCATCAGCCAAGGAGCGTGTGGCGGGGTCGTGGTGCTCTCTACCTGGCCCTTAACCTAACCTAAACTAACCTAACCTAACCTACCATAATTAAACGTAACCTAATTTAACCTAACCTCCAATAACCTAATTTAACAAATCGTATCTCTATCTAACCTATAATTACCTAATAAAACCTAGCATAACCTATCATAGCTTACCAATAAACTCCCTAAAGCAACCCAATTCAACGTAACCTACCTAAACCTTAGATAATTAACCTAACCTAACCTAACCTAACCTACCTTAACCTAATATAATTAATATAACCTAACCTAACCTAACTTGACCTGACCTAACCTAACCTACCTTAACCTAAGATAATTAATATAACCTAACCAAACTTAACAAAGGTTGCCCAAATCTTAATCACCCCCTAAACTAACCTAACTTACCACCATAGGAACCTAACTTAATGTAGCCTACCCTAATCTAACCAAACTTAACTTACCACTAAATAAACCGAATTTGGCATTGGCTACCCTAACCTTACCTAATGAAACCTAGTCAAAGGCAACCTACTCCTAACCTAACATAATCAAACCTATCCCATTATTAAAACAACCTCATTTAACCCAATCAGGGGGTTAATGGTAGAACTATTAATGGGTAAAGTTGAGGGTAGGGAGGTCCAGGGGAAGGCAGAGATTGAGGCGAGTGAATTAAATTAAAACTTAGGTCGCCAGAGAGATACAAAAGCTGGGGAGATTGGTAAACAGAGCCAGAAAACGTGTGGATAGTGTGTGTGTGTGTGGTGAGGAGGGGGAGGCGAGGCTTTGCTGTGTGTGTAAGCCTATAAAATATGTTCCCATCAAAACATTAACACCTGCCCTACCATGACCTGCGGCCTTAACTTTCTTTTTTTGGCAAAGGTCAAAGAGTCTGACTAATATCTTTCACCTTTCTTTACCTAAACAAAAGATTCTTTTTATTATTAAACAGGTAAGTTAATTGTCTTTGTTATCATCAATATCCTTCAACCAGTTCACATTACTGGGGACATTTTTGCTCTAGCCAGTCACCTTCAACTAACTAATGACTTCAACATATATACAAATACACATATACAATAATGCATACATAATCACATTCTATCACACACACACACACACATCTACCTGGTCTTCCTCCCTAAATGCCACACAACGTAAACACCTAGAAAAAGTGCAAAAGAGGGCAGGCAAGATTATTCTCTCCCCTTCCTACTCCACATATCAAGAAGCGCTCAACACACTGACCCTTTCGACTCTCACTGACCATCACCACGACCTCATCTGCAAATTTGGTAAGAAGCTTCTGCACCATCCTCGACACCGGCTCCTATTACCACCTGAGATCCCTAGCCCGAGAATTGCTGTTCGACACCACAACCGCATCCAGCCCATACAGTACGTGCACGAACTGATCGCTATAAGAACAGCCCAGTCCCAACCACTGTAAAAATTATCAATAACTTGTAATAAACCAGTGTATTCACTCCCAGTAAATACTACTTCTTGCACTGTCACTATGTTGAAATGCCCTGTAGTTTGAGCTTTTCCCCATCTAGTTATTATATATCTTATTTATATCACTTATGTTATTTGCATATTATTTGTAATTCGAAACCCATTCTCCAATTATGTAACGGTATATTTTCAGCCTTCTGGCTGGCAAGCTCTTTCAATAAACCGTTAATTATTATTATTATTATTATTATTATTATTATTATTATTATTATTATTATTATTATTATAATGGTTGCCCCTCGTGTAACGAGGATAGCCGGCCAAAGGGCCACCTAAGCGTGAATTTGTTTAAAGTGTACAAGCTGTCGCCAGCACAGCAACCACACCCTAAGTTAACGAGTTGCATGACTCAGTGTCAAGGAATAATCTGAGAAGACCGGACAACTCGCCAACTGCACTGGGTAACCATTACCCCGGAATACGATCCGCAAATCGATTAACATCCAGTTTCCCAATTACTGCTGGGTAGACAGAGGAAAATGGTGTAAAGAAACTTGCCCACAGTTTCACCCTGCCCGGTGATTGAATCCGGGTCCGCCCGCTTGCGAGGCGAGCATGCTGACCATTACACCACAGGGCTCACACACACACACACACATACACACACATCCGCCCCCTCACACCCATCCACACACCCCCCCCCCCCCCCTCACTCACATACAGGAAGGATAGTTCCTTCGTCCCCCGTGAGCAAATATAACCGAGTCCCTACCGAGCTTAAATTCCGTAACACAATTAAACTCTAACTACCTACGACTGATGTTGGGGAGTGAGAGGGGTTGTGGGAGAACGCTAGTATTAGAGGGAGAGTGAGGGAGAGCTCTAGGATAGGGGAGAGAGAGAGAGAGCTACGATGGGAGGGAGAGAGCTACGATGGGAGGGAGGGAGCTAGGATAGAAGGGAGAGAGCTAGGATGGGAGTGAAAGCTCTGGGATAGGAGGAAGAGAGATTGGATGGGAGGGAGAGAGCTAGGATAGGAGAGAGAGAGAGAGATAAAGAGAGAGAGAGAGAGAGCTAGGACGGAAGGGAGAGAGCTAAGATGGGAGAGAGAGTGAGGGAGAGCGCTGGCGAGGAGGGAGAGTAAGGGAGTTTAAAGCTTTGGGAGAGATATTGTAGGGTAAAATGGAGAGGGTGACAGCAAGTTAGGGAGAGGGAGAGTTTGGGAGAGGCAATTACGGTGAGAGGCGTAGGGTAGTGAGGGTGGCTGGCTGGTGTGGGGAAATGGAAGAGGTCATGGGAGAGGTTGATGTGAAAGAGGAGAGATAGTGTGGAGGAGGGAGAGACTGGTGTGGAAGAGGAGGGAGAGTGTGGAGGAGGGAGAGACTGATGTGGAAGAGGAGAGGAAGTGTGGAGGAGGGAGAGACTGGTGTGGAAGAGGAGGGAGAGTGTGGAGGAGGGAGAGACTGATGTGGAAGAGGAGGGAGAGTGTGGAGGAGGGAGAGACTGATGTGGAACAGGAGAGGAAATGTGGAGGAGGGAGAGACTGATGTGGAAGAGGAGAGGAAATGTGGAGGAAGGAGAAACTAATGTGGAAATTGAGAATTGATGTGGAATTGATAGGAACAAAGAGCAAAAGAGAGGGGAAGAGAAACGTTGATGTTTGTGTGGGAGAGTGTGTATGAGAGAGTGTGTATGAGAGAGTGTGTATGAGAGAGTGTGTATGGGAGAGTGTGTATGAGAGAGTGTGTATGAGAGAGTGTGTATGGGAGAGTGTGTTTGTGTGTGGGTGTATGAGGAGGGGGGGAGGGAGGAGGTGAGAGTAGTGAACCAAAAGCCTCACAGTAAGTAGTAATAACAGATGATAAGCTTTAGCAATAAATTACACCTTAAGGGGGACTTACCAGTGATGACCGGCCGTAAAGTCAACCTTATATTGGTGATTGTTGATATGGGGGAGTATATCTCTCTCTCTCTCTCTCTCTCTCTCTCTCTCTCTCTCTCTAATAGCGAGCTACAATATATCCATCAATTAATTCTAATCTATTCTTTCAGCGAATAAATTACGAACTGCTAACATAACATACATAAAGACTTTGGTCAATGCTAATGGCGGACGACAGACTAATGTGTTGTAGAGACGAATGTGTAGAGAGATACCGTTTTTTTTTTGGTTCACCTGAAGATTAGCTAATGAGCTTAGTTCACCTGATGATTAAACATTTTAATGCTACCTAAGGGGGGTTTAAGTTAAGTTAGGTTAGATTGGATTAGGTAGGTTAGGTTAGGTTAGGTTAGGTTAGGTTATGTTAGGTAAGGCTAGGTTAGGTTAGGTTAGGTTAGGTTAGGTTAGGTTAGGGGTTTCTAATCTTCTGGTGAAATAAGACGGGGTGCATAATCTTTATGTTATCCTGGTTTTCTTATAACTAAAATGATTCGCCTTTAATGTATACAACTATACGTCACATGCTAATGGTGGTCCAAAGCACCGAGTGATATGACAGGTGAGGTAAGGACTCCTATCTCACTCGTAAATCATATGTGTAGTGTCGTGAAGTGTGAGTTATGCAGAACGACTCTTAAAATAGCAAAGGTTGATTGATTTACGCATCAGGTAATATTTGGGGCTCTGACACGTCTCATTATGTGCCGTGATTGAATGTATATCTAAGCATTTACACGTCAATTCATGATTATTCAAAATCCGCATTAGTAATATGTCAGTGATCGAGAGAATTTAATTTTAAATGCTTATCAAACGTATTATCTGATTAGTTCTAGATGTTACGTGATAATGGGAACTCCAAAGATAGTAACTAATTTGAATTTTCGTTTGTAAATATTCACCCAGGTCGAGGTGCAATTTGGAACATATCTGACAAAGAGGAACAAGTAGTATATAAAATAAGCATACAGTGAGGTTAGGGAGGATCAAATGTTAATTGTATACAGTACAGTAACAAGTCACTCTCTTGGGTTAACACACGCCGCCGTATTCATGATCAAGGAGGAGGTCTATATACTTTAATGAATTATGGAAGTAGCTCTACTGTATCTTAATAATGCGTGTGTTCTATTAAGTGTTAGGTGTACACAGTCGCTGGGCGGCTGAGTGGATACAGTGTAGCTCCGCCCACTCTATCACCTTGTATAACGAATGGCTTAGTAGGCAATGTCACTGGTGGGCCACCATGCCTATGGGACCAAACTCCTCTCTGACGTGTGGAGAGTTAAGTAAACAGGAGAATCATATTTTCAAGTATTCCATCTACTCACGAGATAAAGTTGTTCACTATTTCTTAAATCTATGTCTATTAATGCAATCAAACAAAGGTGCCCTAACATGTTGGAAGCATCCGCAGATACAGAATAAAATTACCATACAACTCTTCTTTCAACCTTTGAGCAATATAGCGTAGTCCCCCGAGGACAACATCAACGTATACAAGAGGATAAGATGGTTGTAGTCAAGAGATTAAGTCATTGTATTCAGAAGGGTTGACATCGTATTGGAGGGGTCAGATACACATATAACTATCATCTCACAGAGTCATTTACTACCGACTTGATAACCAATATAATAAACTATTAATAAATAACCACTCCTCGGTCGTTTACCGGATTATATTCACCACCTACAGCGACAACGACACAATAGGAAATGTGGAGGAACGAAAACTGCCTTCACTGTCAGAGAGAAAGACTGCCAGTGTTTGTGATGGAGAAGAGATAAACGTAACAGAGTAGGCGTCTCCCCTCGTGTGCCATGGTCTTTGAAGTTCCCATTGGTGATGGATGTGGATGGGGAGCCTTAGTGAGGAACTGTATTAGAGGACTGGTTGTAGGATAGGAACACTGGCATAAAGATACTACAGATGAAACAGTGTGTTGTCTGGATAATGCTAGAAGGGAGCTATATTTAGTCTTCCTCAAGAACGACACAATAGGCGAGCGTGTAAGAGGTTTACTCTTGAAGGACGATGCGGCTGGAGGCGGACAGACAGGTTAGAAAAGAGATGTCGTGTTGTAAGTGTATAAAATAACTTGTAGTGATGGCATGCTTGGCTGTCTGGGACTGTAGGTGCACCTGAATACTTGTCAGTTTCTTTACTGCAACAATAATAACAAATACGAGAACAACAACAAAATACAGTACAGCTCACAAAAATACAATAGACACCATAACAACACATACGACAACAACAACAACATCAATAATAATAATAATAATAATAATAATAATAATAATAATAATAAGAGAGAGGATCGATGATTTTCAAAAGTAACCCTACGATTGTTGTCTCAGTATGGCTGCCAAAATCCTTCGTCCGTTGTGTCATATTGTCTAACCTAAAATAGTAAAGATGCTTTTTGGAGCAATACTTACTGCCCAGTTTACATAAAACGTAAAATCACATTAATTTACAATTATTTACTTTATTTAACATATTTTTACTTAACCTAGTTCACGTGTTCCTACTCTAAACTACTTCAACCGATCCTAACCACCTCATTTAACTCAACTAAACACATTACAACCTAACATATATCCAAACTAGCTTAACCTGTCCTAACCTAATTTACCCTAACCCAAACTAACATAACCTAACTCAAACTAGTTTCACCTCACCCAACCAATCTTAATTCAACCTAAATCACTCTAATTTCAACTGATCTAACCCAACCTTACCTAATCCTGACCTTGTTTACTATAGGCTACGATGAAGCAATATATATTCCACCACATAATATCCAATGACTGTCTCGTCTCGGCCACAGCTGAGGAGCAACCCGGTGTAAAGAGGCTGGCGACTGGGGATTACTCAATGCTCGATGTGATATAACTGAGAGAGAGAGAGAGAGAGAGAGAGAAAGGAAATATATCTAATTTGATGACATTCTGAGACTTTGATCTTTAAAAGAATATAAATCGTTAACTGAGAAGCTCTGGTCTGCAAAACTATTGACAATAAAACCTTGAGGAAATAATGAGGTCTCTCTCTCTCTCTCTCTCTCTCTCTCTCTTTATTTAATTTTGTCTGTCGGTCTCTCGCTCACACGCGCCAACACACACACACACACACACACACACACACACACACACACACACACACACATTATTAGAAACAATCTTGACCAACGGCGTCCTGATCGTCCGGCCAAATTCCTCTATCAACACTAAATCTCCCCACGGCTGATAGGTATCCTTCACAGCCGATATACGTCAACCACAGCCGATATACGTCAACCACAGCTGATACAAGTCCCCGCAGCCGATATAAATCCCCCACACCAGATATAAATCCCCCAGACAAATCCCTAAGAATGAAATAAGTAAAATACTTGATGGAGAATTATAGAAATATTTGTATTTTATTAATTTTTTAAAGATTATCATATTCTGGAAAACATAACGAAATAGATAGATAGATAGATAGATAGATATGAAATTAATCCACCTGACAAATCCACTTGACAAATCCATCAGCCAAACCCACTTGTCAAATCCATTATACAAATCCACCTGACAAATCTACTCCACAAATCCACTACACAAATCCACTTGATAAATCCAACTGATAAATCCATTAGATAAATCCATTTGACGAATCCAATAAATTGATTTAGCAACATCCGGTCCAGGTGAGATATAGAGAAAATAAATGCAGATTGTATATTCACTAAATAAATTAATTAACTCTCTTGCAGCATCTGTTGTAAATTAATCCGGCTGGTGTCAGGTATCCGGCAAATAGAGAGTTTATGTTACGGTATCCGGCAGTTAAGGAGCCCATAGTGCGTTATCCGGCAATTGGAATCTAGTAGGTGAAGAGTCTGCATTATAGTATCTGGCAAGCCGCGAGTCCGTGTCTTGGCGTCCGGCAGGCCATTTAATAGAATCCGGCAAGTAAGGAGACCGTATTATTGCAACCAGCGGCCGGAACTGTGGAAACGACGTGTGATTTGGTGTTGGGTAGACGATAGATGGCTGGAAGTAGTAGGAAGAGGGATGGGAGAGGGGGAAGAGGAAGGGAGTGCATGGAAGAGGGATCAGAGAAAAGAGGAGGAGGAGGGAAAGGAATAGATGGAAGAGGGAACAGAGGAAAAAGGAAGAGAGAAAAGGGAGGAAGAAGAGTAAGGGGATTATGAGGGAGGAGGAGAAGAAGGAAGAGAGAGATCGAAAAGGAAGAAGGAAAGGAAAATAAAAAAGGAGAGGCAGGAAGAGGGAAATGTTAAAGGGAAAGGAGAAAATTAGAGATCACATAAAAAGTTGGAGGAGAGAGGAAAGCAGAGAGAAAGAAATAAAAAAGGAAAGAGGGAAAATGGGATAAACAAAATGAAAAACGAGAGAGGTAAAGTGTCAAACGGAGACTAAAGAAGGGTAAGGAGGATAACAAGAGAGAGAGAGACAGATAGACAGAAACCGACAGAGAAAAACACACACACACACAGAAGCAGAGAGAGAGAGAGAGAGAGAGAGAGAGAGAGAGAGAGAGATAACAGTAAAGTAGAAAACAAAACAAGAGAGGGAGGAACGTGCCAGGTTGAAATGTCGGGGACGAGAGAAAAAGACGCAAGTGAAATTAAGAGAGAATCATGAACTTGCGTTATGTCTTGCTCAACCCGACACACATTCATATTTATTTTTTCTACTATTTGATCCATAATCTTTTTTCTTAATTTTTGTTTTTATTTTATTTATTATTACTATTTTTTTTATTCCTGTCAATCAATGTTTTTTTTTCTTAGTGCTTGACTCGTGTAAGATAATTTTCTTTTTCGTTTTCAGTGAAATGACGTACATTTTAAAAGTATCTTTCACAGGGGTAGAATAATTTTCTTTTATTCCCTCTTAAATAAAAATATACGTGATAGACATTTTTCTGACCCTCAGTTGGATACTATAATATTTTTTAGTCTTGTAATTTTTCTGTAACCTCTGTAGAATTGCATAACTCCTTGGTAATTTTTTATCTCAGTCGAATAATCTGCATTTTTTTTTCTCGGACTGAATAAATTTTATTTTTGATGCTTTTTAAAACACTATGAAATTATTTTTTTAACATGTTACTTCAGAAAAATATTTTTTATTTCTAGTGAGCGAAAATGATGTCTTTCTAAATTTGTTTCCTGTACAAAATACAGATTTTTTTTTATCTTATGCACAACTCTTTTGAAATCATACAAAAACGTGGCCAAGTAGATTCAGGTTACGCCAGGTTCCTTAAAGTTCCGCCAGGTTCGTCCAGGTTCCTCTAGGTTCTTCTAGGTTCCACCATGTTCCTCCAGGTTCCGTACCGTTAAGGCTGAAGACCTAACACAGCAAATTAACCCGACCCCCCTCAAAAAAAAAAACCTGATTTTTACACCTGCCCAAAATCGTATATAATTACAACCACCAAGTCTCACCAAAACCCACAGGGGGAGGAAAAGTGATGTTAAATTCCATAAAATAAGGAGGAAAATGCTGTTTTTTTTAATCGATTGGAAGGGGACACCGGGAAGTATCGCGGGCAAGGTGGGGACTCGCTGATTCAATTGGTTAAAGAGATGACTTTGTGTATGTATTTTAGATGTTAACTATAAACCGGTAAATGTTCGCTTGCTGCCCGGGTGTATATAAAAAAATCAAACAAACAAACGAGCACACACTAACAAAAATAATCACACACAAACAATCAAATACATGTTTTTTTTTAAGGCGATTAGCCCACCCGGGCACGTCACTGACCCATATCGGGGCCTGAAGAAGAAGAAGAAGAAGAAGAAGAAGAAGAAGAAGAAGAAGAAGAAGAAGAAGAAGAAGAAAGAAAAAAAAATTAAAAAAAATCAAGAGTGAGAAACAATATATGTATGTTGTGTTGTCAATAGCAAGAGAAACAATTGAGACCCTGCAATTGTGTGTAAATGAGGCAGAAAGACAGATCAGCAACCTGGGACTTGGACACAATTTTCGTGATGCCATATGGCAGCAAGGACTACCATTAGACAACACATTATGCTTCCAATATCTTCCCAGGCGGTAGTACCTCCCTGTTTGATAGCTGCCTACTACCTACTACCTACATATGAGGTAATATACGAAAACTGGTACAAATATGTTTACACAAACACTGATTGTAAAAAAACAAACACACAAAAATGTAAAGCTCTAAAATCCTTTCACTTTTCAATAAATTTTTAGATTTTTTTGCAGGATTTTAGAAAAATACCTCGATCACTAATCTCCATATTTTGACAGAAAGTGTCGTTTGGGATTACAGAAATTCAGAGGAACTACGGGCCAAAAATATTGAGTATTGAGTTCCTATACTGGAAAAAATATAAAGAAAAGTAAAAAGGATCATTTAAGGATAGAAACTATAGTTTATTTTACTTGATTGAACACCGTAACACTAACTAACCTAACCTAATCTAACCTAACCTAACTTAACCCTAACATAAACCTAACCTAACCCCCCAGGTAGCTATAGGATTTAATGTTTAAACAACAGGAAAATAAGTTGGGTTACCTAATTTTAAAGTGGTAAAAAAAACGTATACTAAGAGAACAAATATTTGGATATATGAAGAAAAAGATTATCTAAGTCAATAAATAAAATGATACATGAGTTTAAATTGAAACATACTAAGAAAAACGTCTGGGACGAATTAAACAATGGAAGCCTCCCTTTAACACGACGACTATCTCAGTAAAAAAGAAATTGCTCAATGGAAATCTAGTAAGAAAAAACGGAATAATAGGAAAAGAGAACAATGTTAGCTCCACAGGTGAGACCAAAAAAGTTTTACTCATGATTTAGTCTAAGGCATTATTATAATGAACGGAGTATACTGGATAACATGACTGGATGAGTACTGGGCAGACTCAGGTATAAACCATCTGAAAAATGAGCCTGATGAAATGGTTATCCAGGAGTAGTAGTGTTTCACCTTGCATCCTAGGTAAGAAAGAAGACAAACTTTACCACTATCAATATTATCTCTCTCTCTCTCTCTCTCTCTCTCTCTCTCTCTCGCCCTCGGGACACAAAGTCATATTGCCCAGACCAGTAGCCAAGCCAGGGCAACTCAGTGCCTGCGGTTCACCATCTCCCAACCAAGTGGCAGCCATTAGCAGCTGGATTTAGCGATGCGTGGATAGTAAATTCTCTTATATACGAGAACATGGTGCTGGTGAGGGAGGGGGTCTATCTAGTGACTTCAGAATCCCAAAGTTCAGTTTCTCTAACTACTAACCCACGAACCTCCATCATAATGACTTCCAGCTGCGAGCATTGTCTCAGACCCTCCTACAGAAACAGACTCCCTCAGGCAGGAAAGAAATACTACACCATCACCACCACCCCACCCCCACACCCCCCCACACACACCGTGACGGGAGGATGTCCCAATGGCTTTCCCTTAAACCCCATCCCACCTTAACAAAATCTGTCAGTAAAAACATGTGGTGAACAGAATGGTTTACTGTAGGGTCTAATGCCTTACTCATTGTTTGAAAATGACTGGTCTTAGCCCTGATGCAGCTGTGGTGTGAAAGTGGACAAAGATGTTGCAGAAGTCACTTGGTATTGGCAAGACTTGATGTCGGACCTCATTTGCACTGAAGTGAGAAGGTCACAATTGTCGGCTCCTCACCTGTCACGTAGCGTTGTTGAACCCAATTTTACATGGTACTATCAACCTCAGTTTCATGTAGCGATTGAATTCTACATGATCGCTGTCGGAGTTAGTGGATTGGCAAAAACAATTCTAAAATGAGGTGCCCAGACTACTGGTGTGAAGAGGCCGGTGTCACCTGCCCTGACCCTGACACTTATTTCACCTTTTTTATTGAAATTGTCACTGTTGTCTCAGTCGCGAAATTGATAATCAACTCTTGCACTGGTTCTTTGGTGGAGTAGTTTGCTGGTGTATCCTGGGGAGAAGAGTTAAGCAACTCGCTCCTAACTTCACCATAGGTAATTTATGTCCATTCTCTTCATTGTGTATTTTAGTCTTTGGTTGCAACTTTCCCAATAAACAGTGTGTGTGTGTGTGTGTGTGTGTGTGTGTGTTCTGTAAGTTCTGTATGGAGTTCCACAGTTTTAAAGATAGTGAGAGCTTAAATTAGATAGGGAGGTGCAGGTGGCCCATGAGATGGTCGTGCACTGTCTTCTGTCCGTCCACCCATGCAATGCCGAATAATTGACCGAGTTAATATTATCATCATCATCCTTATTATTAAAATTTTAACCCGCACGCAACCACGCGCTCTCTCTCTCTCTCTCTCTCTCTCTCTCTCTCTCTCTCTCTCTCTCTCTCTCTCTCTCCTAACTACCTCCACACTTTACTCCCATCTCCACCACCTCTCCCTACCATTACCTCTCACCCCCTCACCCCTACTGCGCCTTTCTCCTTACGATTGATTACCTCCCTCCCCTCTCCCCAACTCCCAAACCTTTCCTCACAACCACCTCTTCCCTCTCCTACTATTACTCCTCTCAATACCTCACTACTCCTTCATCTTCCAACCTTTTACAGTCTCCCAAACTCCCTCTTTACCCCACCTCTCCCTAGTCAGTAATTAAGACACAAACTTTTTTCATCTCTTGTGTTTACGTTAAGGCGATAACGACAAAGTAAAAGTGTGCAAATTACAAAACTTGCCAATGAAGCCGTAGCAATTAGTCCTATGCATATCTTCTTCTTTTTTGTCTTCCTTCCACCTCAGCCTTTAAGTTCACTCACAGGGAAGATTATGTTTAAGGTTGTTTTTAAAGACGACTGATATTTTCAAGGTGAATAATATCGTTGAGTTGACGTTTTTTTTTTCGGTGGTGTAGCGACTATGGGAAGGCATGTAGTATAACCATTTGAGTACGACGACTAACCACATGGGTATGACGGCTTAACCACATGGGTATGACGGCTTACCCACTTGACTACGGCAGCTTAACTGTTTGAGTGCGATGATTTAACCACTTGAGTACATAAGTATAGTGCTCAAAGGAATTCAAAGAGTTGACATCACAATCAGAGGATCATTACGAAAAATTTTCAAAACAAGTAATTTTTTTTATATCAAAATTACAAATGTTATCTTCTGATATTCGTAATTTGTTGGATTGCCAAGGTAAGTGATCTATTGAGTTGGTTTGATATCCTTATTTGATGATATCGAAAGAGAATATACTTAGGTTGATAAGATTCTAAGGCAACTGATATCTTAAATTGTAATGATATTTTGGTTTGCAATATCTTAAAGTCAATTGATATCTCGTGATTTTCATGATATTACTAGTAAATAAATAGAAGCAGGCGATTCGTTGGTTTCTTATCACCAACCGCGACGAGGACCACAGAAGGAGGACTTAAACACACCGGCAAACTCATGCTACAGTAACACGTCTCCCCCAGTCACTCCCACAAGACCTGTAGATCACCTTTAACCCTGGAAAGAGAAACTGGCCGATTTACTTAACCTAAGATAGCATTTTTTGCTTCACCTCTCATCTCACCTTACCACACCTCACCACACCTCACCTCACCTCACCTAATTTAACCAAGCTTAACAACTTACCTAACCTAAACTAACCTAAATTATAAACCATGTTAGGTATTTTGGGGAAGATTATCAATACCGTGAATGCCAACTTTGGAATTTAATTTCAGTATTTTTTTAACTGTAGATATAGCAAATTATGGGCCGCTATACAAGCTGTATCTATGAAGGGATATACTGTACACGCTAAATAACAAACAAGTAATTGATTCTCACCCTTCATGAAAAAGAAAAGAGAAGTGTAGGGAGACAGAGCAACCAGAAAAGAATACATATTAGATAACAAATAACTGGCGGATTCTCATTTGCTCCTGGTGACCCGTGTAGAAAATGAAAAGAGACGGGGAGGGGACTCATGATAAATAATGTACATATTGAATATCTAACAATTGACCACTGACCTCTAACTTTGGTAATAGAGCCACCAAAATATTTCCTTGTCCTAGATACTGGCCCAGTAAACATATTATTGAAAATCATTCGTGAACTTTTGTTGTGTATGAGGTGCAAAATTCATGAAAGAAAGTTTGTAAAAAAAAATGAAACTCGGTGGAGTGAAGAGAAACTGCCGATAACTATGAAAGACAATAATGGCAAGTTTTAAAACTATTGTCGTATTATAAAACAAAATATAAATAATTTCATTGTTTTGTTCTCTAAGCTCGTAACATGAACTCTAAAATTTTCAAAAACAAAAAACAAAAAACAAATGAGTCTTGATTGGGGTATGAACGAACGATATTCATTTGTTTTTAATAATATGGTTGAGTGACCCACAATATACAAAACCTCCATAAGCTTCCATGGGATAAAAATAACCTATAGATATAATGAACAATATATATATCATATTTTTTAAATACTTGCCCCCCTGCCATGTAAGTATATACACATACACACACACACAAATATATATATATATATATATATATATATATATATATATATATATATATATATATAAAAATATATATATATATATATATATATATATATATATATATATATATATATATATATATATATATATATACTTCATTTTTAGTCCATTTAACACGCGGACTTTCAACATACAATCAACGACCTCACCAGCAAGGAATCGAACCCTCGACCTACTGGGTGTGACTAGGGAGCGCCTAGCCGGTAAGCGCTCCCTAGTCACACCCAGTAGGTCGAGGGTTCGATTCCTTGCTGGTGAGGTCGTTGATTATATATATATATATATTTTTTTTAAACTGGATGATGTTCGATAGATATTAACGAATCAAGAAGTTTTACAAAGATGAAAGTTTAAGATACAGATAGGAAAGCTTCAAAAATGCGAAAATTTCACGAATAAAACAGAAGATTAGCGGATATATAAAGTTTTATAAGAGATGGAAAGCTATCTATATGATACACTGCAGGCTATTTTTCACGATAATATATCTGCAGGTCCACGGAGCGGATGATCGAGAAGATATATACAGTCTTAGTTTTTGAGGCGAAGGTGCCGTAAATATTGGCGTATTGAGAGGTAAATGTGTTTATCTTCAAGGGAGGGTCTTAAATGTCCTCACACTGTTGTCTTATGAAATATGTGTGTGTGTGTGTGTGTGTGTGTGTGTGTGTGTGTGTTAGACAGAGTCGTATAAGGAGAAAGGGAACCAATAAGACCAGGAAAAACATCTCGACTCAATCATCACAAACAAACAAGATATTCCAGTCAATTTTACCGTTTAACCAAAACTACCATTGCCGTGTCCTCGTTGACCGGGTGATAAAAGAGAATACTGTACACCAGTTTTACCGAAAAAACGAAAAGAGAGACGATAAGATAAAACGGAAAGTAGAAATTTTGTTATCCAGGCGACGAGTGATAAAAAGTACATCAATAATAGCTCAAAAAAGAGTAAACGAGAGAAAATTTAAGGAGACTTTCTAAGGTTTAACCGGCTGACTAGACACACAACTTCCAGGTCATTATTGGCCGGGTGTAAAAAATATATTCCAGTTATAACTCTAAAATAAAAATAGCAAAAAAAACGGAGACTTTTTTAATTAACCCCAGGCGTCCAGAAAGACCACTTCCGGGTCCTCATAGGTCGGATAGCAAGAAAAAAAAACATTAGTTATAGCTGAAAAAAGAGAGAAAACGTGAGTAAACGGGGAGGAGAGGGAACAGGTGTTTACTATCTATATATATCCTGTTAATTGTGGGAACAGGAGGTCCCTCACTAACAAGGGAGGGAGAGAAGCCTGTGATCAAGGTAGTGGCGGCCTCGGGTTATGTGTCTAGGCTTGGCTAATGAGCCGCCCACAGCCGCTCAGGATCTGGACAAAATCTCAGCGGCATACAAAGGAGTATTAGTTACAAGACTATCGAGGTCATCCTAAAATTATATCTTGCGCTTGTGAGACCTCACTTGGATTACGCAGTTCAATTCTGGTCACCGTATTACAGAATGGATATAGAATCCTTAGAAAGAATTCAGGGGAGAAAGACAAGACTAATCCCGGGCATTAGGAACCTTGAGTACAGAGACAGGTTAAGGTATCTTAATTTGCACTCTCTCGATAGACGTAGAGTGAAGGGCGATATGATAGAGTGTATAAATGGAAGTCAGGGCTAAGCAAAGGGGACATTACACAGGTACTCAAACTATCCAACCAGGAGCGAACTCGTAACAACGGTTTTAAATTAGACAAACTTAGATTTATACGCGAAATAGGTAAACATTGGTTTGGAAATAGAGTAGTGGACGAGTGGAACAAGTTACCAAACATCATCATTAACTCGAATACTCTGGATAGCTTCAAACATAGGTTGGATGGATATATGAGCAATAGGTGTTGGGTGTAAATGGGACTGCCCAGTAGGGGCCAATAGGCCCGCTGCAGTTTCTTCCATTCTTATGTTCTTGTGTTCTTATGGCACTGGACAAAACCTCGATGGAGAGAATGCCATTGGAGAAAGGCTGCCACTGAGCAGAAATATCACTGGACAAAATATTTGGGGAAAGAGATGACAATGGGCAAAACCACAGTGGATTGTGAGGCTTGGTTAGGTTAGTGAAACTAGGTTTGGTGGCTATGGTTGTCTTAGATTATTGACGTTAGGTTAGGTTAGGTTAGTGTTATTGGTTTGGGCTGCTGAGGTTGGGCTAAGTTAGTAAGCTTAGGCAGTGTCAGGATGGTTGGACTATAGGTTATCAAGGTCAGTTAAATTACTCCTGTTGTGCTAGGTTATTGAGGTAAACTACATTAATGAGGTTTGACTAAGCTTAATAAAATTTCATTAAATCCCGCCCGACCGCTGCAAACCACCAACACTTATCTCATACCTCTATAATGCTCACGTGTCTCGCCTTAACGTCGCTAAGCCATGGTGTCCGTAGGTAATATTGATCCTATTGTGATGGGAGGCTGCCATAGTTCATAGAGAAGTACACAAATGAACACAAACCTCCTCGTACGTAAGTAGAGGGGCTACGAGCCTACATAACCCCCAATGTTAATTTTCTCGACCATTTGCCAGAAGATGTGGTGATGTATTAAGTAATTGAATTAGTTAATGTAAAGGAAGGAAAACAATATATAACGTTTTTGGTAATTTATAGTACAGGTAATGACTCTATTGAAGGGAATCGTTTAATAATAATAATAATCATAATAATAATAATAATAATAATAATCATAATAATAATAATAATAATAATAATAATAATAATAATAATAATAATATTCCACCCACAGTCAACATCAACATCGCAAACAACACTCAACTCCCCGGAACCGTAAACCACCCGAAGCAATATCATCCTATCGCCCAGGAACTTTTCATCTTAATCCCCCATGGCCGCGTGTTTATGCATTCATTAAGCTTACGAGATTAAAATGTTCTGGGCTGGGTAATAATTATTCTGTGTCTGCGTAGATAATTGGGCGGCGGCCTTCATAAAGATAAGTGAATCATAAATTAATTATTCAGGTTAACATAAGAAGATCATGGTTGGCGGCGAGCTTCGATTTGAGAGAGAGAGAGAGAGAGAGAGAGAGAGAGAGAGAGAGAGAGAGAGAGAGAGAGAGAGAGAGAGAGAGACTTTTAAAATCAGAAACAATCCATTTTTTTTATAAATTCTTACACCACTCTCAGCCACACTAACACCACTCTCAGCCACACTAACACCTCTCTCAGTCACATTAACACCACTCTCAGCCACTAACACCACTCTCAGCCACACTAACACCACTCTCAGCCACATTAACACCACTCTCAGCCATACTAACACCACTCTCAGCCACACTAACACCACTCTCAGTCACACTAACACCACTCTCAGCCACCAACACCACTCTCAGCCACACTAACACCACTATCAGCCACACTAACACCACTCTCAGCCACATTAACACCACTCTCAGCCACACTCGCACCACTATCAGCCACACTAACACCACTCTCAGCCACAATAACACCCCTTTCACCCACACATTCCCACCCCTCTCATCAGCCCTCTCATACACTCCCATCCTTCTCACCTACACTCCCCCAAACTCCCACCCCTCTCACTGTCACTCCCCTACACTCCCATCACTTTCACCCACACTACCACACAGTAACACCCCTCTCACCCAAACTCCCCCAATTTCTCATCCCTCTCACCCACACCCCCACATATTAACACCCCTCTCACTCACACTCCCACACATTACCACCCCTCTCACCCACACCCCCACACATTAACACCCCTCTCACCCAAACTCCCACACATTCTCACCCCTCTCACCCACACCCCCACATATTAACACCCCTCTCACTCACACTCCCACACATTACCACCCCTCTCACCCACACCCCCACACATTAACACCCCTCTCACCCAAACTCCCACACATTCTCACCCCTCTCACCCACACTCCCACACATTCTCACCCCTCTCACCCAAACTCCCACACATTCTCACCCCTCTCACTCACACTCCCATACATTAACACCCCTCTCACCCAAACTCCCACACATTCTCACCCCTCTCACCCACACTCCCACACATTAACACCCCTCTCACCCACACCCCCACACATTAACACCCCTCTCACTCACCCCCACACATTACCACCCCTCTCACTCACACTCCCACACATTAACACCCCTCTCACTCATACTCTCCCACACACTACCCTCTCCCCTACAGTTCCGTAACCTGTGATACTTATTAACAATGTATAGAGTAAAATGACGTGAAACACAGAATGATACAAAAATGTCTTAAATTATTTTCATGATCCAGAAAATTTAAAAATACGAAAATTATAGAAATTGAGAAAAAGAGAATTCCTTCACCTCTTAATTTTCCTAATAAACAGTACAGTCAAATGTGAGTTTACTTGGTAAAAAGTTTTACCTTTGAAACATAAATATCCCAATATATTCCCACTAATATTACCAAAGTTAAATACTGTATATTGTGAATATTAATATCAACTATCAACGAAAAAGTGTTTGATTATTTGAAATATCGTGGTGTTGGATTCTATTATGTTAGAAGCAATCGTCAAAATGACTCCGGAACAATGTCATTTTTTTTACCTTAAAAGATGATAGATGTTCACTCAGTGCATCCGGACTTCGTGGGCTTTCTACAAATAAGAAAACAAAATCATATTGTAGATAAGGGAAATGTGTTGGATTCATAAAAGCTCTAAATTTTTGGACGTGAGTAAAAAGTAAAAAAAGTGAAAATACAAATAAATGGAGGAGATATGTAGCAAGGTGGTAGACGATAAGAGAGGCTGTGGGTTAGCTAAAGAATGTGGGAAGTATTAAAAATGTTTGGGATAACTGGGAAATTGTTGAATGCCTTTTATAGTTTTTACCAACAGAGTGAAGAATTTGTGTGTGCGAAGAGAATGTTAGAAAGAGGGGAGGGGTGTACTGGTTGCTGGTGAAAGTATGCCAACGTCAAGTATGTGTGAGGTGCCGTGGGTCTACAATAAACAGGTGTATGGAGAGACAGACAGAGTTAAGAATGTGAAGATGAGGATTTATATACGAGAATTATTACGAAAATTTCATGTTGGCAGTGTGAAGCATGAACTCTGGAAATAAAAGGAAGAACCAAAAAGGAAAGCGACAGAAATTACACAGTTGAAAACAAGATGTAGGGTGATAAGGACGCTAAGATTATTATCATTATACTGTGTGTGTGTGTGTGAGAGAGAGAGAGAGAGAGAGAGAGAGAGAGAGAGAGAGAGAGAGAGAGAGAGAGAGAGAGAGAGAGAGAGAGAGAGAGGGATGGGAGAAATAGAGAAAGACAAGTGTTAGTTTTACTCATTTCCCCTTCTCCTGTACACGTCAGGAGTGAACCACCACCACCACCCAGCACGCAACTTTCAGCACCAACACACGACCCAGCCACTGACAATTTCAGACCCAATATGACCACTTCCCTTCACAAGTAATAACATTAACTCAGCCACGTCCGTCCACTGCTGCTGGTCAGTGGCAGGCCAGCCGAAACTTCTGACTTTGGCCCCAAGTTCCCCTGATAAGAGAGTAAGTTTGGGCCGGGCACAAAGCTTTCACTGGCTCTCCCTCGCGAAATTCTCGCTTTCTTTTCCCATTTCTCTCCCCTGGAAAAGTGGCCACAGTTGTAATATTTCACGGTGTTTTTTTTCTTTTCCAGGCTAGTTTGTTTGAGAGCTACGTCAAGGCTGCTTCTGAGATACCAACAGTAAGTATGGTGTTTAAACTTTATGATTGTTGACGAAGTTTCCGAAAAAGAAAACAAAATCATAGAAGACAGAAAGTGAAAGAAAAGATAAAGGAAGAAAATAATAAAAAAAATAATAAAATTATAAAAAAAAAATATTTTAATAATAATAATAATAATAATAATAATAATAATAATAATAATAATAATAATAATAATAATAATTTCAGAGCACAGCTATCACACTATTGGCAATACATAAATATATTATAACTTAATATACACAACCATTTACAACGCCCAATAAAAATAATACTGCTTAGGTCTCTTGTTTTGTAAAAGATAAATTATCCCTTTTGTCCGTCTTTGATTATTTCTATAACATTAAACAACAAGTAAGTTTTAGTCCATCGTACAGTCAGCTCAAGGTCAGTCTTTTCGGCCCTGGAGTCTGATGGATGGTGTTCCTTCCTGAGGATGTTTAACTGTTTAGGAATTGTGGTTTATCCGGTCAGTGTATTTATATGTTGTTTTGTAATGTACTGTAATAGTTACTACGTTTTGAAATTCCATTGATATTTGTGTTGACAGAGTTCCTTAAAGTATGTGTTGAGTGGGTCCCTTGATGTTTGTGTTGAGTGGGTTCATTGATGTTTGTGTTGAGTGGGTCCCTTGATGTATGTGTTGAGTGGGTCCTTTGTTGTTTGTGTTGAGTGGGTCCCTTAATGTTTGTGTTGAGTGGGTCCCTTGATGTTTGGGTTCAGTGGGTCCCTTGATGTTTGTGTTGAGTGGGTCCCTTGATGTTTGTGTTGAGTGGGTCCCTTGATGTTTGGGTTGAGTGGGTTCATTGATGTTTGTGTTGAGTGGGTCCCTTGATGTTTGTGTTGAGTGGGTTCATTGATGTTTGTGTTGAGTGGGTCCCTTGATGTATGTGTTGAGTGGGTCCTTTGTTGTTTGTGTTCAGTGGGTCCCTTAATGTTTGTGTTGAGTGGGTTCATTGATGTTTGTGTTGAGTGGGTCCCTTAAAGTATGTGTTGAGTGGGTCCTTGATGTTTGTGTTGAGTGGGTCCCTTGATGTTTGTGTTGAGTGGGTCCCTTGATGTTTGTGTTGAGTGGGTCCCTTGATGTTTGTGTTGAGTGGGTCCCTTGATGTTTGGGTTGAGTGGGTTCATTGATGTTTGTGTTGAGTGGGTCCCTTGTTGTTTGTGTTGAGTGGGTCCCTTAATGTTTGTGTTGAGTGGGTCCCTTGATGTTTGGGTTGAGTGGGTCCCTTGATGTTTGTGTTGAGTGGGTCCCTTGATGTTTGGGTTGAGTGGGTTCATTGATGTTTGTGTTGAGTGGGTCCCTTGATGTTTGGGTTGAGTGAGTCCCTTGATGTTTGTGTTGAGTGGGTCCCTTGATGTTTGGGTTGAGTGGGTTCACTGATGTTTGGGTTGAGTGGGTCCCTTGATGTTTGGGTTGAGTGGGTTCATTGATGTTTGGGTTGAGTGGCTCCCTTGATGTTTGTGTTGAGTGGGTCCCTTGATGTTTGGGTTGAGTGGGTCCCTTGATGTTTGTGTTGAGTGGGTCCCTTGATGTTTGGGTTGAGTGGGTCCCTTGATGTTTGTGTTGAGTGGGTCCCTTGATGTTTGGGTTGAGTGGGTTCATTGATGTTTGTGTTGAGTGGGTCCCTTGATGTTTGTGTTGAGTGGGTCCCTTGATGTTTGGGTTGAGTGGGTCCCTTGATGTTTGTGTTGAGTGGGTCCCTTGATGTTTGGGTTGAGTGGGTCCCTTGATGTTTGTGTTGAGTGGGTCCCTTGATGTTTGGGTTGAGTGGGTCCCTTGATGTTTGTGTTGAGTGGGTCCCTTGATGTTTGGGTTGAGTGGGTTCATTGATGTTTGTGTTGAGTGGGTCCCTTGATGTTTGGGTTGAGTGGGTCCCTTGATGTTTGTGTTGAGTGGGTCCCTTGATGTATGGGTTGAGTGGGTTCAATGATGTTTGTGTTGAGTGGGTCCCTTGATGTTTGTGTTGAGTGGGTCCCTTGATGTTTGGGTTGAGTGGGTCCCTTGATGTTTGTGTTGAGTGGGTCCCTTGATGTTTGGGTTGAGTGGGTCCCTTGATGTTTGGTTGAGTGGGTTCATTGATGTTTGTGTTGAGTGGGTCCCTTGATGTTTGGGTTGAGTGGGTCCCTTGATGTTTGGGTTGAGTGGGTCCCTTGATGTTTGTATTGAGTGGGTTCATTGTTGTTTGGGTTGAGTGGGTTCATTGTTGTTTGTGATGAGTGGGTACATTGATGTTTGTGTTGAGTGGGTCCCAGGATGTTTGTGTTGAGTGGGTTCATTGATGTTTGTGTTAACAGAGTTCCTTGAAGTTTGTGTTGAGTGGGACCCTTGAGGTTTGTTTTTTGGAGTCCCTTGGTGGTTGAGTTTACAGTGAAAATTGTAAAAACAAACATGAAGAAGACTTTGTTAGCCTCGCCGCGTATAAAATGTTGTGCCTGCTTTTCTTAGTTATACGTATAATATTCTATAATACTGTCTCTCTATGTATGTATGTATGTATGTATGTATGCATGTATGTATGTATGTATGTCTGAAAATCACCATCCATATGACAGTAAAGAGTGGAATGTTGGGAAATAAAATGAATCTAGCTTGGACGCTCTCCATTTAATAAACGCTGGAGGAGGGCTCATCCCCCCCCCCCCCCCCTCCCCCAGGTGGTACACTATTTTCACAGCTCTAGATTGGTAATATTTTACAAAGTTCCATCCCTGAAATATTTTTAAGACTATTCCTCCTTTATCGAGGTTGATTAATGTGCAGGATGAGTGAATTTTCTCTGTTTTTTCATCTTCTCATTGTGCCCTTGAAAAAAGACGAAAGGGTGTTTTGTTTTTCTGTTTTAATGGGATTGTGTGTTGTGTGGAGAATGTTTTTTTCAGAGGTACATTATCTTGTGAAAATTATATATATATATATAAGCACACACACACACAACACCCTCACACCCACACTCTCACACGTTAACACCCCTCACACCCACACTCTCACACGTTAACACCCTCACACCCACACTCTCACACGTTAACACCCCTCACACCCACACTCTCACACGTTAACACCCCTCACACCCACACTCTCACACGTTAACGCCCCTCACACCCACATTCTCACACATTAACACCCATTCACACCCGCACTCTCAAACATTAACACCCCTCACACCCACACTCTCACACATTAACACCCCTCACACCCACACTCTCACACATTAACACCCTCACACCCACACTCTCACACGTTAACACCCCTCACACCCACACTCTCACACGTTAACACACCTCACACCCACACTCTCACACGTTAACACCCCTCGCACCCACACTCTCACACATTAACACCCGTCACACCCACACTCTCACACATTAACACCCTCACACCCACACTCTCACACGTTAACACCCTCACACCCACACTCTCACACGTTAACACCCTCACACCCACACTCTCACACATTAACACCCTCACACCCACACTCTCACACGTTAACACCCTCACACCCACACTCTCACACATTAACACCCTCACACCCACACTCTCACACGTTAACACCCTCACACCCACACTCTCACACGTTAACACCCTCACACCCACACTCTCACACATTAACACCCTCACACCCACACTCTCACACGTTAACACCCTCACACCCACACTCTCACACATTAGCACCCTCACACCCACACTCTCACACGTTAACACCCTCACACCCACACTCTCACACATTAACACCCTCACACCCACACTCTCACACGTTAACACCCTCACACCCACACTCTCACACATTAACACCCTCACACCCACACTCTCACACATTAACACCCTCACACCCACACTCTCACACGTTAACACCCGTTACACCCACACTCTCACACGTTAACACCCTCACACCCACACTCTCACACATTAACACCCCTCACACCCACACTCTCACACGTTAACACCCTCACACCCACACTCTCACACGTTAACACCCTCACACCCACACTCTCACACATTAACACCCCTCACACCCACACTCTCACACGTTAACACCCTCACACCCACACTCTCACACGTTAACACCCCTCACACCCACACTCTCACACATTAACACCCCTCACACCCACACTCTCACACGTTAACACCCCTCACACCCACACTCTCACACGTTAACACCCCTCACACCCACACTCTCACACATTAACACCCCTCACACCCACACTCTCACACACAACACCCTCACACCCACACTCTCACACATTAACACCCCTCACACCCACACTCTCACACATTAACACCCCTCACACCCACACTCTCACACGTTAACACCCTCACACCCACACTCTCACACATTAACACCCTCACACCCACACTCCTACACTTTAATACCCTTTTCACGCTCATGTAACAGTTGAGGCCAATATTTACACGCTCATGTAACAGTGGTGTATAAGCTACGTCAACAAGGAAACACACTCACCGCATCATGTATCATTTAATATGAAGCTATGAGGTACCTGGACAACAGCGATACAGTGAGATTGACACAGAATCCTTTGAACTTATTCTACACCAGTAACCACACACGAGGTTACTGTACTCAGAAATCAAACAAGTTCCTCTCTTCTATGAGGAAACCACAGAACCCACCCCTAAGAAGCCTTGCCTAAGCTCTGAAGTTCCACTCATTGTATACAAGTTGTCTTCTTTATTCCCCTCGAACGTTTCCTCCGCACTCAAAAATCTATATAAGCTCACCACCACAGACAGGCCACTCAAAGCCGACGTTGTTGTTGTTGTCACCGAGGCGTGATTGCTAGTTACCGAGACTTATCACACTAAGGGATGAGAAATCTTTCGTAATCTTTACACTAATGGGGGTTGTGGTGGCGTAGTTCTGTTCTGTCGTAACAATCCATGTCTATCCCGACTTAACTCTGAAGGATCCAAGGGCGTGAAGGCGTTGTGGGTCCATGTCATATTATTTCACAGTCGCTCTTGCTATACTGCCTCTTATCATCGACTGCGTCTCATAACTATCTTCCCCTCAACAAATTTTCTGTTATTTGCCGCTATTTGTATATGCAAAAAGTTTTCTCAGCTTGACATCACTTGCCCCCTAGCTTACCCTCCGGTCTCTTCACCCTTGCTATGATGTTAGAATTCGAAGTCTGGAGGTAACTGTGCAGTCTCAAGTAACTGGTTAAACTTCTCTGCCACGTCATTAGTGTTTCTCTCAGACAAGCTGACTTGAATATTTAATGTTTCTCCCATACCAAAATCACAGATTTACATTAAACGAGTTACGACCAATCACCTTTAACTGAATTCTCATGTTAATTGGCTTAAGTTTTGTATTTGATTAACTTTATAAGGAAACTGCAGGCTTCAAAGACTCAGAAATTGGATAATATAAAGAGCTCATCTACCATTCAATGCCTCGTCAGTTTAATAGACTATTTATCGTTACCCAGGGAAGCGTAATACCTCTGTGGCTCTCATCCTCGCAGACTTAACCACAGCCTTAGATCTAGTCAACCACAAACTAATTATCAACAATCTCAGCATCCTTGAGATCCGGGGATGTTTCATTCCATTGCTTATAGGTTTCCTTTGCGAACTCCTTCCATTTGTGCGTTTCCGATGGACCGTCTCTACTCATTAAATTGCGGCGTCCCTTATAATACAAGAATGGGTTCTGTTTTCTCTTTTAACATTAACAATGCACTGAGGACAAGCCCTTTCACTGGAAATATGTCGACGACTCCAGCATTGGTACGCACTAGTAACAACAACCCTCCTGATACACTGACCTTCAGAACAACCATTGCAGCCGACAAAACGGAACCACTACCAGGTTGTGGTTATGCACAGTACTTTAACCTGCCCTACCTCACTGGGCTCCGGTAGGCTACTCTCCACTATAATTCTTAGCATTATTATAGACAACAGATACGGCTGGAAAAAACATATCGTTACTTCATCAAATCTTCCATCTCTCGACTTCCCATTTTTCGTCGACTAAGGAACTTTGGTCTTCATACATCTGAATTAGGGAGCATTTACACAACCTTCATACTTCCCAAACTCATCTATCTTCTACTTTGTTTTCTTCCTCATTTGCCATACAATAAAGATTAATAAGGAATGTGTAGAAAAAGATGTGCAAGATCATTTAACCATCTTTTTTTTCACTATCTATATTTGGCTGCTGAAACACCCTCACCACCGCCACCTGACGTCCTTCGCCCAGAAGTTAGTTTCACACCAATAATTAATTAACAGCATACCCACATGACCTCACACAGACCACTACAAGAACACCTCCATTCTTTCCACTATAAAAAGTCGTCAAGATTTGCAGATACCTTGATTAAATCTTCTAATTTATAATTTTTGCAATAAACTCACTGAAGGGAATGTTTAGTCATCCCTCCACCTCTTAGTACACAGTATGTCTATTACATGCACGTCCTCTTCGTGTACTATCAGGTTTGGATTTCATTTGTGTCATTAAACAGTGTCATTATTGTTGTTGTTGCTGTTCCACTCACACACGCACATCCTTGACCACCGAAGGGTCAAGACGTACCTGGCGCTCCTCTCGGAGCAGCCAGGTCAATTGTTAAGTCGGTCCATACCAACCCCCTCCCCTGAACCCTCCTCCCCACCGGAATATCAACAAGTTCTCGCCAGAAGTTACAATTTCATTTAGGAAAGGAACGGAACCAGTGTTAAACAGAGGTGAACAGTGGTGAACAGTGCTTAAGTCAGTGAGAACAACTCAACAGTAACAGTCGTACCCAAGTTAACCTTCACACAGTGAGGTCCCAGGTACCCAGTGATAACGGCCCGTGAGACCCAACAACAACCAGCGATGTGTTAATCCGTCTACGATAGGAAGGCCTGGGACCACACCTCACTCATATAACACCATCTGTGAGGGAATTACTACACCACATGTCCCTCATAACACCATATGTGAGGGAGTTACTACACCACGTCAAGTCCCTCATCACACTATCCGTGAGGGAATTACTATACCACGTGAGGTCCCTCATAACACCATCTGTGAGGGAATTACTACACCACGTGATGCCCCTCATAACACCATCTGTGAGGGAATTACTACACCACGTGATGCCCCTCATAACACCATCTGTGAGGGAGTTACTACACCACGTGAGGCCCCTCATAACACCATCTGTGAGGTAATTACTACACCACGTGAGGTCCCTCATAACACCATCTGTGAGGTAATTACTACACCACGTAAGGTCCCTCATAACACCATCTGTGAGGTAATTACTACACCACGTGAGGTCCCTCATAACACCATCTGTGAGGGAATTACTACACGACGTGAGGCCCCTCATAACACCATCTGAGAGGGAATTACTACACCACGCCAGGTCCCTCATAACACCATCTGAGGGAACTACTAAACCACGTGAGTTCCTCCTAACACCATCTGGGAGAGAGTTACTACACTACGAGTTTGCTGTTCAACACCTACATTAATCTGTATGTTCACTGTATGTTCCTTTACCTTTCTCTAATGAAGGTTTTTGTTAAACCACCAATGTATGTAATAAGTCATTTATGTCCAATGTATATTTTCAGCCTTCGGGCTGCAGAATTTTCTCAATAAACCGTTAATTATTATTTATTATTATTATTATTATTACTTACGTAAACGGGTAAACCACACACTCTTTACATATACTGTACTGCAGCAAACATTAACACACTCGACTAAACACTACCATACGCCGTGTGATGTTCCCCCTGATACAACCTTGTGATGTATTATATCCACGTGGAGGCTCATTATACTCCCCCACGTCTCAAATTTCACGTCAGTAATTGGGTGTCTGTTGAGCATTGTCCTAAAAACGCTCTCCAACGTAGAGGGCTAACGTCCACTAATTACCACCACACAAAGCAGCAGCCACTCACCGCACCTTAGAAACGAAATTCCCGTGGTCAATTTACTGGATTTCCGATCTTATAGACACTGCCGCTTGGCACTATTAACTCGCCATGTCTTTAATAAAACCGTGAAATGAAGATGTGTCATTTTTTATATATATTTGTGTTTCTTTCCCTTTCTCAGTTATGGATCAAAGAATGTTTCTCGTTACCGGGTACTGTACACAGTGTGTGTGTGTGTGTGCGCGCGCACTACACAGGGTGGTGAAAGGCTTCTAGTGTGGCAGCATTATATTAGTGCTAAGGTACAAGCACTGCTTGCTCCCTCTCGCTTTCAGCTACCGCCGCTGGCTAGCCCTCGTGGCGAACAGGGAAGCAACCTGCATTAGTCTTCCCCTGCCAGTACACAGCTCCTCACCATCAAGACTCCTGCTGTGCCTCCTCGTGGCAACACACAGTAACTGGGTGCCTCGTGGGCCCAGGCTAGATCAGCAGGGGATATCGGAGTACCAGTGGCAACTTCAATGCCAGAGTTGGCAGAGATGCTAACATTTGGCAGAGAACCATAGGAAACCAACGGCCTACTCCTCCTCAGCAAGTGAGCTGCTCACAACCTCACTATCACCAATACCGTGTTTAGGAAGGCCGACAAGTTCAAGGGTTCGTGGCAACACCCACGATCCGAACACTGGCATATCATTGACTACATCATTGTCAGAGAAAGACATCGCCGAAATGTCCTCATCACTCGTGCCATGCGTGACTCAGACCACTGTGACACCAAACATCGACTTGTCAGATCCAAGCTCTCACTTCACGTCGCCCCAAAACGACGAAGGCAGCAAGCCTCCAGAAGAAGTTTTAATACTAAGCACCTGAAGGATCCAGCGGTAGCACATGCGTTCAAAGAGCAGCTCGAACTTGGGCTTATAAACAACCCAACAGCAAATAACGTGAATCCCAGTGCCGAATGGGATACTCTTAATACTGTTATGATAAAGACCTGCAGAGAGACCCTCGGCCAGTTCAAAAGAATACACCATGACCGGTTTGAAGAAAATGACATGGCAATCAAAGTACACATCGATGATAAACGTGCTGCTTTTACTGACTGGCAGAACAACCCTCAATCTCGGAACAAAACTGATACCTTCTGCAAGAAAAAGCGGCACCCCAGCGGGAACTTCGCAATCTAAAGAACGACTGACTTAAAAATAAAGCATGTGAGCACAAAACTTGCAGATCAGCACAAGATACGCGAATTTTTCATTTCCACTAAAACATTTTATGGGCCAGTCACTCGTGGCACAGGCCCCCTTCGCTCATCTGGCGGTAACCACATAATTAAAGACGACGAAGGCCTCCTTCAGCGCTGGAAAGATCACTATCATTCATTGCTCAACCGTAACACTGATGTGGATGTCCTGACTACCCAGCAGGTCATTCAGCATCCAGAGCTGACCCACCTCAGCTATCCTCCCTCCCTGGATGAGGTTGCTACTCCCATCAAACAGATGAAAACTAACAAAGCTTCAGGGCCCCATGGATCAGCTGCACAGTACCCTTCTTCATAAAGAGTTTCTTCCGTGCCTTGTCAATGTCTGTGCATGTGCTAGCTCTGTCTCACAGAAGGATAAAATTTTAACAAACCTCTCGATGGTGTACATGACATCTTTTGGTATGTCACGCGGTGCTGAGGACAGACTCAACAGTGCATCTGTCAGTTCTGGCAGCACGTTCCAGATTTCCCAGGCAGTCTTCTTACCGTGTCCAGCGGAACTGGATATGGTGTCGCACCCTATCAAAACAAAGAACATTGGCAGTGCCCATGCCTTCTCTGCTCCCAGGGCAGCTACTACCTCATGGGTTGCGAGGTATCGGAAACTCTTGTCAATTCCGAATGCTAGCCACAGTTCATATACAGGTGTGACAGCCTGTCTACCTGTTCCGTCTTCCGAGTTCGGGCATGCACATACATGGGAACTGGTGTCTCTTGTGCAATACTGTGTCTCACAGTGGCGGATGCTGTGCTGCCATGCATACGTTTGTGTCGGATGGCGTTGAATTTCATAATTTGGGCGATGGCAAGTGCTGCAGGGGTTGTGTCTGCCATCTGGTCCTTGATGCTGGGTCCCTCTAGGACCATGCTAGCCAGGGCAAGCAACAGTGATGGCACAGATTCTCCTTGATATCCTTCAGAAAATCCAGTGAAAGGATTGACTTCTCCAAACATATGGCGACGCACGATTTGTGCAGCACTTGCAAAGTGGACTGCATTGCTGTAGCTATCCAGCTCACAGGCTTTGGATAGAGCTTCACCGACGTCTTCTTGAAATGCTATTAAGACATCTTTCTCCTTGGTGTGCCCCCACATATCAGGGAACTCGGCACGGAGTCTGTGCTTGAGTTGTGTGGATTGAACCCTCGTGTCCAACTTGATTCCAAATCATTCCATCCTAGGCTGGTAGAACTGGGCGAGATCAGCCAATTTGAACACTGGTGCCGTCTTTCCGTCTAGTCTGCTCTCTTCAAAGTAGAGGATAAGTTCAGCAAAAACAACGCTTGACATTTCCCGCTCCTGGTCTTTGTCCTTGGATCCTCTACAATTAGACTTTCTGGCACGATTGTACAGCCCCACCAAGCACTTTACATAAAACTTGGCTTCCTAGGCTACCATGTCCCCCATACTGAGTCAGCCCAGCAGTTCTGTGTCTCCAAGAAGGGCTGCACAAGCTCGCACACGTTGGTCCATTTGATACGTTGCTGCTTCATGAAGACAGACGGTACCAGCAGGTTGTCCACAGAAAAAACAAGTTTTGGGGGCCATCTTCTCCATATTCGATGAGCGTGAATGTGACCTGGTGCGTTTGCATACAACTGGTACATCATGGCTTTTACCTTCTGTCTTGTGTGTCCGCTTTTCAGCTCTTAGCAATTGTGTACAGTTGTATTTGAGCTTGCATGAATGATGATACTGAGCATTGTTTGCAACCATAGCTGCTTTAATTCCATGGCCTTCATCGAGTCTTTCCAACTGAAGTGTTCGTGGAAGCTGTCCAAGCTCATTGAAATTCATCAAATTGTCTGTCAGTGAAGTGTACCCTCTTCCCAAATCTTTTTGCTTGGATTGCACCGGACTTTTCAATGGCTCTGCCTTGTTAAGTTGACAAATGATACACAGTTTCCAGTTAGTTTGAGCTAGAAGTGGGAATGTTGATGGTGCAGGATGGTTAGGGTCAACCAGCTTGAAATTCTTGGACTTGGACATAATTATTACTGAATATCTCTATGTTAAGTCTGAAGGACCTTCTTCTTATTAGCAACCACAAACATTAGTTTACAAGCATCTTATGTCCATCAGTAACCACCACCATTAATTTCCCATGTTGCGTCTATCTTATGTCCATTAGTAACCACCACTATTTGTCTACAAGCATCTTGTGTTGATCAGCAACTCGCGACCACCAACAGTAACTTCCATGGTGACCCAGCAGTGAAACAATATATTTGTTACTCGCAGCAGCCGCCGCCGCCACTACCACCACCACCACCACCACCACCAACTAAAAAACCACTAGGGGCCCAGTGTTGTGCCTGTAGACATATAATAGTTGTAGGTTATGTATCTAAGCTACTGTGCCGAGTAGCAACCTTGTATATAAGCTACTGTGCCGAGTAGCACCTATGTATATAATTATGTGGCAACACTGCACGTGTTATGTGGCAACATTGCCCCGAGGCTGCCATATGGCAAGACAGTCTCATTGCCTCGTGCATGGCACATTCTAGTCACCACTTGTATTTCTCCTATCCGTTAATAAATGGACTTCAGTGTTACCCGGTGTTTCCCTACCCATCACTGCCTTCTTCAGGGAACACTTGGAACCTTCATGGTGCAGTGAGTAGGATCTGTGGACTTACAAGTGTGTGAACAATGGACAGTTAGCCGGCGATGTACGCGTCGACTCTTAGTGTGTTGTGTTGTGTTGCGTTGTGTTTCGCCGCGACGTGCAGTGTTGCGCCGTCACAGTGCATTTTAGTGACGGTGGTAGTGTTAGTGTCAGTGTATTATTGTGTCTAGAGCTGAGAGTTGAGCATTGGCTGTCTTTTGTGGTACCCACGGAGCACGCAGGCGTACACCCTTCTCGTGTGACATCCGGGGAGACACTGACGTTCTCACCTCCTCGGCAGCTCCAGCCCACGATGCTCTCTGAGACACACACACACACACACACATACACACACACACACACACACACACACACACACACGCACGCACGCACGCACTCACGGACAGAACAGTGGACTCTATGCGTTATTTCTGCGCTGTTTATGTCATATATAAGTGGTTTGAGCTGATGAGGCGCCACTATATATACTAAACAGCGCAGTTCAAGCATACTAAGATGGGCGGTGAGAAGGGACAACGTCAAGATGGGAGACATGACCCCCCACCACCTTCTCCTCTACTGGGCACAGATGGAGCTTCTGCACCCACTGCCCCTCATCCTTCACCTACAGCGACGGACATTGCAACAATTCTGAGGTGGATGGACGACAGGGACGAGAGACGCAGAGAAATGGATCTTCAGAGGGAGGAGACACGAAGAGACGAGGAAAAGTCGCATTTTGATGCACTATTGGCGACCCTGGCGCTAACCCACCCTCCCTCACTCTCAGGTTTCGTGCACCAAGGCGCCAATATCCTCCCTCCTCCACCACACCAGCGTCCTCCAGGCACTCTTGCTTCTCCAACAGCTCCCAAGGCATCTGTTCAACCCCCACCCGCCCTCTCACCAGATGTCACGTTTCAGCTTTTTCGTGAGTGGAGGCTGCGGTGGACAGATTACTCCACGATGGTGGACCCTGACAGCATGCCTCCAAACAAACAGCTCTTCCAACTGCGGATGTGTTTGTCGCTGGAGACCTAGAGAGTTTTGGAGCACACGTTGCAAGTGCCTCCCGATTCTACATCTTCAGTGACGGATGTGCTTGACCTTTTACAGGAGCACATTAAAGGTCGGAATAATGAGGCCTTGCGTCGCCGCGCCTTCACCAGCTGCAAGCAAGCGGAGAACGAATCCTTTGACGACTTTTTTGTACGTTTGAAGAGTTTGTCGGAGGAGATCGACGTCTGCAAGGCGCACAGCCGGGAATGTGAGGAAGCCTGGATCAAGTACGGGATCTTGACAGGTGTCAGGCAAGAAGAGTTGGTGCAGCAACTCATCCCCCTGGACGCTTCCTCCACACTCCAGGTGGTAGTGACTGAATGTCGGTCATACGAGGCCACCAAGTCCGCCACCTCTGCCTTACGGGCCCCACCTGCTGTGAGAGCTATCTCACAATATAAGAAGGGTTAAAAGGCGGCCAACAACGTGAAGGCTGCCGCACGTTCTTCCACGCCCCCGCCTAGTGCTTCCTGTGGCAGCTGTGGAAAGCAGTATGGCCCCAAGACATGCCCGGCCGCCGACGCACTGTGTCGTGGATGTGACCGTAAGGGCCACTGGTCTAACACAGACAGGTGCCCTGCACGAGGCCACAAGTGTCAGGCCTGCGGTCGCTATGGACACTACGACAAGTGCTGCCGCCAACCCAAGCCCAAAAGCCCGAGACGAGGAGGAAAGCAGCGGACTTCCCTCGGGGTGGTTCGTACGCAGCCCCCTTCAGATGGCCCACGCAGCCCAAAGCAGCAGCTGAGTCACATCAGGAGGGTGGAATCGACCACACGCCCCAGGTCTACCCCTTTCCCTACCATCCGCGTCGCCGTCACACACGGTGATGTGTCGGGTCACATCGAGGTGATACCAGACACCGGCGCTGATACTACGGTGATTGGGTTGAAGCACCTCCAGAAACTGGGCCTCACCAAACGCGACCTGGGACCACCGCCGCAGCTGCTGTACTACAATGAGGACGGTTCCCAGATGCTGGACGCTGTGGGCTCCTTTCAAGCAGAGATCACCTACGGCGAGAGGTTGTGTCACGGATGGATGGACGTGCAGCCTATTCTCGCTACACCCTTGTTGTCGTGGGAGCACTGCAAGGAGTTAGGCGTGGTGCCCAGAGACTTTCCCGAGCAGATCCCAGCCGCTCGGTACACCGCCAGCAGGGTGCGTGAGTCAACGAGCGACGCGCCTGGCACTGCCGCACAGAGCTGCCCAGAACCCGAGTCCACTCCCACCCACACAGGACGCTCCCCTGCCCAGATCCTGTATGGTCACCCTCTTCGCTCTTGCGTTCCTGCACACGCCAAGGCCTTTGCGAAGGACTGGCAGACCAGAGCCGAGAGCTGCGACCGTCGCGCCGCTAGACGTGCCCAGGACGCCAAGGCTCGGTATGACGACCGTGCCCACCCTCTTCAGCCGCTGGAGATTGGTGCCCTTGTCCACGTCCAGGACCCGAGGATGACACGTTGGGACAAGGTGGGCATAGTGATGGGCGTCGGCCGGTCGCGGGAATACAAGGTCAGGATGCCGAGCGGCCGCGTCTGGTGGAGGAACCGCCGCTTCCTCCGGCCAGTCCCACCCCCTGCTGCTGGCCCCCTGACCGAGGACGAGTCCCCTACACCTCACGAGGATGCGTCCCACAGTGCACCTCAACACTCGGAGCGACTTAGGATTAAGAAGTCCGCTCAAGACAAAGACTATGAGCGTGAGGGGGTGAGGGAGATGTAGGTTATGTATCTAAGCTACTGTGCCGAGTATCAACCTTGTATATAAGCTACTTTGCCGAGTAGTACCTATGTATACAATTACGTGGCAACACTGCACGTGTTATGTGGCAACATTGCCCCGAGGCTGCCATATGGCACATGCTAGTCACCACTTGTATTTCTCCTATCTGTTAATAAATGGACTTCAGTGTTATCCGGTGTTTCCCTACCCATCACTGCCTTCTTCAGGGAACACTCGGAACCTTCAATAGTGAGCACATTCCTTTGCACTTTTGGACGTTTATAAGTGATTTAACATTCATTGTTAACGTGCATTCCTCCTCAGTTAAGCCGGTAAGCAAAAAAAAAAAAAAAAAAAAACATTAGCAGTGGACGGCTATTTTGGAAAATAGCTGCCACAGCCATCAGGGGCCAAACTTGCGATGTCTTAATATTCACATTTGTTCAAAGTATACATGTCTACGTTTGTGCCAAATTTGATGCTTTTATCACAAAATACACAATTCTTATGAATATATGGGTTATGCCGCTTCCTGATATATATGTATAATTAATCCCTCCTCATCTGTGTTGATTCTCCCTTTGGTAAATTGACCCGCCCTAACCTTTATCACCCTCTTGACCTTTATAAGTGATCATAATATAATCATCATTGAATTTACTGCCCTCTAAAAGACACTCCAGGGCAGGAATATAAAGGAGACTTGCTATAGTCTCCCCGGGAGGGCCAGGACGACGCACCCGCCGATACTGCGCATCTGATCAAGACTTGGCCAGTTTATCATGTGGAGTGGAGACGATTATGGACTACCCATTAGCCTGACAAAAATGGAGGAGTTTTCAGCTATATAATTATATATATATATATATATATATATATATATATATATATATATATATATATATATATATATATATATATATATATATATCAACAGACCATATAAAAGCGGACTTCCATAAGGTGAGGGGTGATGGTGGCTGGTGGTGAGGGTTGATGGTGGCTGGTGGTGAGGGTTGATGGGGGCTGGTGGTGAGGGGTGATGGTGGCTGGTGGTGAGGGGTGATGGTGGCTGGTGGTGAGGGGTGATGGTGGCTGGTGGTGAGGGGTGATGGTGGCTGGTGGTGAGGGGTGATGGTGGCTGGTGGTGAGGGGTGATGGGGGCTGGTGGTGAGGGGTGATGGTGGCTGGTGGTGAGGGGTGATGGTGGCTGGTGGTGAGGGGTGATGGGGGCTGGTGGTGAGGGGTGATGGTGGCTGGTGGTGAGGGGTGATGGTGGCTGGTGGTGAGGGGTGATGGGGGCTGGTGGTGAGGGGTGATGGTGGCTGGTGGTGAGGGGTGATGGTGGCTGGTGGTGAGGGGTGATGGGGGCTGGTGGTGAGGGTGATGGTGGCTGGTGATGAGGGGTGATGGTGGCTGGTGGTGAGGGGTGATGGTGGCTGGTGGTGAGGGGTGATGGGGGCTGGTGGTGAGGGGTGATGGTGGCTGGTGGTGAGGGGTGATGGTGGCTGGTGGTGAGGGGTGATGGGGGCTGGTGGTGAGGGGTGATGGTGGCTGGTGGTGAGGGGTGATGGTGGCTGGTGGTGAGGGATGATGGGGGCTGGTGGTGAGGGGTGATGGTGGCTGGTGGTGAGGGATGATGGGGGCTGGTGGTGAGGGGTGATGGTGGCTGGTGGTGAGGGGTGGTGGTGGCTGGTGGTGAGGGGTGATGGGGGCTGGTGGTGAGGGTGGCTGGTGGTGAGGGGTGATGGTGGCTGGTGGTGAGGGGTGATGGTGGCTGGTGGTGAGGGGTGATGGTGGCTGGTGGTGAGGGGTGATGGGGGCTGGTGGTGAGGGGTGATGGTGGCTGGTGGTGAGGGGTGATGGGGGCTGGTGGTGAGGGGTGATGGGGGCTGGTGGTGAGGGGTGATGGTGGCTGGTGGTGAGGGGTGATGGGGGCTGGTGGTGAGGGGTGATGGTGGCTGGTGGTGAGGGGTGATGGTGGCTGGTGGTGAGGGATGATGGGGGCTGGTGGTGAGGGGTGATGGTGGCTGGTGGTGAGGGGTGATGGGGGCTGGTGGTGAGGGGTGATGGTGGCTGGTGGTGAGGGGTGATGGTGGCTGGTGGTGAGGGGTGATGGGGGCTGGTGGTGAGGGGTGATGGTGGCTGGTGGTGAGGGGTGATGGTGGCTGGTGGTGAGGGGTGATGGGGGCTGGTGGTGAGGGGTGATGGTGGCTGGTGGTGAGGAGTGATGGTGGCTGGTGGTGAGGGATGATGGGGGCTGGTGGTGAGGGGTGATGGTGGCTGGTGGTGAGGGATGATGGGGGCTGGTGGTGAGGGGTGATGGGTGGTGTGAGGGTGATGGTGCTGGTGAGGGGTGATGGGGACTGGTGGTGAGGGGTGATGGGGGCTGGTGGTGAGGGATGATGGTGGCTGGTGGTGAGGGGTGATGGTGGCTAGTGATGAGGGATGATGGTGGCTGGTGGTGAGGGGTGCTTATGCGGTTAAAACACACACACACACACACAAGAGACGTGACCTATATAATCATACTTGGACGATAACGAGGAGTCATAAGCGATGGGTTTGGAAATGGCGAGAATTTATCAGGCGGCCATTAACGGTGTTCTCCGGGAAAGGCTCGAGGTCAGCCACGAGAAAAGGAAAAATGGTGGAGCATTTTGGGAGCATTTTTCCTCTGACTGGTGCCATAAATCCTCAATAACCAGCAAATTGTTACAGCTCTCTTTTGAAGGGACGGACGGACTGACGGACGTTCTGGAAAGATGGACAGGGGGAAGAACGAAAAGGCGGGCAGAGACGGACGGAAGGATGAAAAGTGTGGACAGGCGGATGGATGGATGGACGAAAAGGCCAACGGAAAGAGGAAGAACTTGTGATATTTCAGAATTAAGAATCCATCCCAAATGCAACGTTAAACATAGCTTAATTAACACCATATTGTAACGTAACGAAACATAATTAATTGATATATATTATAAAACGTGACGTAACAACTTTATGTGCATTATAATATGTGGCATAACACAAGTTCTAATAAAAGATATGAAGTAACGTAAAATGAATTATGAGATAACGTACCATGACATAACTCCAGTCGATTTTGAAGCCAGGTAGAGTGAGTGAGTGAGTGAGTGACAAACGTTAGGTTGAGAGCTGTTGGTCCAGTTAAAGATAAACACACACACACACGCACACACATAAACCACATATACAAACACACACTTTCTTCCTCTCCCTGCCCCCTCTTCCTCTCCCCGTCCCTCTTCCTCTCCCCGTCCCTCTTCCTCTCCCCGTCCCCTCTTCCTCTCCCCGTCCCTCTTCCTCTCCCCGCCTCCCCCTTTCCTGTTCTTTCCTCCTCCCTCCGTCCTTTCTTCCTCCCTACCCCATCCTCTTCCCTCTCACTCCTCTTCCCGTCCTTACCTTCTCCCTCCCCCTCCTCTCCCCGTCCTTACCACCTTCCTCCCTCTTCTCTGCCCGCCCTTACCTCTTCCTTCCCCCCTACTCCTCCATCTCCTCCTCCATCTCCGCCTCCTCCCTCCCACTCCTCCCGCCCTTTTCTCCTCCTCCCATTCCTCCTCCCTCCCCTCCTCCTCCCTTTCCCCCTTCCTCCAACTCCTCTCGTTCTATTCTCCTCCACCCTCCTTCTCCTTCCCCCTCTCCTCCTACCGTCACGCCACAACGTCTTTATCACAGTATCCTATTCAGCCTAAAAGTAGCGATATAATCCTTTCATATTTTAGTTGTTGATATTTATGAGGGAAAACGCGAGCCTTCCTGCCATCTTTATGATCATCTTCAAGGAGTGGCTCCAACATTCTTTAATTAACTCTTTGAGTATGACGAGTTAATCCCTTGAGTATGATGAGTTAACTTCTTGGATATGATGAGTTAATCCCTCCTCTCC
This sequence comes from Homarus gammarus, assembly GCA_958450375.1. Classification (NCBI taxonomy): domain Eukaryota; kingdom Metazoa; phylum Arthropoda; class Malacostraca; order Decapoda; family Nephropidae; genus Homarus; species Homarus gammarus. The sequence continues at coordinate 667,835 of CAUDMG010002638.1, read as the reverse complement.
AGAATATTGTGCCATCGTACTCGAAGAATAGGTCGATGTGTCCGATGGGTTAAGAACATGATACTAAACTTAATTAAAGCTTCGTACTCAAAGGTTAATCATCATACTCAAAGATTAACTCATCATACTCATGGGGTTAACTCATTATACTCAAGGGGTTAAAAAACGATACGAGTAATAGATGACGACCTCATAGTTTACATACTTTTTTCTATTCATTTTATATTATCAAGAAACTTACTAAAAACTGTGACCGTAGAAACACCTCCAGGAACACGATGTCTGGTACAGCTGTCATATAAATATTACGCAAAAAATTTATCCACGAATTCTCAAATGAGGATGAAAATGGCCAGGTCCCACTCATGGTAATACGTGTGGGTTTACTAATCAAATAACATTACCTTCCTAATACTATACATCATTACTGCATACTGGCGAGTTAAATAGTCACAGTCTAGGTGAGGTGCCTCCAGTCGCCCCAGAGACAAAACTGGCTATAATCACCCGAACTATGGATGTGAAAGACTAGTTATATTTACCAAAACGTTTCATCGGCGTCCGTCTCGATTTGTTCAAGTTAGTGTTGACAAAAGGTTCCTTGGCGGACGAACGCGTGGACAAACAGACGGACGAACGTTTGGAGTTTAGGAGATATAGATAGGTGATGAAACATATCTCAGGACACGAAGTAGGAAGAAAAAGTGGAAATTAATAAAGATGAAAGGAACCGAAATGATAAAAATCAGTGGAAAAGAAAATAATCCAGGAGAGAGAGAGAGAAACGGATCTTGAATAACAATAACTCAGATGAGATATTTAGTAGCGAAAGTTAAGTGAATTTATCTCCAGGAGAAATAATGAGCTGGTGAGAATAACTGGGGCAATTCCTGCTACGACTGAGCCAATAATTTGTCGAGAAAAAGAGTCCCCGGGGGAGATAAGGATATTAGTGTGGCCGTTCCTCTTGGCACCTCCTTCAAGCCCAGGGTGATAAATACTCCGGTTGATTAGTGCGAGTTGCCGCAACTTTCTCTTCTTCACCTTCCAGGTTACTCTTTCTCTCCTACTGCGATTATTCTCAGGGCTCTTCTTTTTTCAGTCTCTCTCTCTCTCTCTCTCTCTCTCTCTCTCTCTCTCTCTCTCTCTTTAATCACCTGACTTAATTACAAAACCAATAAGATGTTGTTGTTATTTATTATATTTAAAACAAATAAGTAAAAAGAAGAAAAACTCTTTGCGTTATTTAAGAAATTTTACACTGGCAGCAAAATAGCTAATAATTATAAGAAACTATTAAGTATAAATTGGACTCGGAAAGCCTCTCAAAAATTACGTCAGGCGAAATTTTATGATGTTTAAAGTCGTATAAAATCTGCTATCCTCATTAAGTATTTTTATAAAACTCTTTTGGTGATATGTACAAAGAGAGCACACACACACACACACACACACACACACACACACACACACATTCTCCCCTCATTCACATATCCTTCATTCATTCTCATTCATAAAATAGATTCGTTCTCCAATGGTGTTCTCCCCTCCATCCATAAAGAGGCTTCTCGCCACAACAAGCCCCCTCTACAATAAGCCTCCTCCACAACAAGCCCCTCCACAGCAAGTTCCCCTCCACAATAAAGACCCTCCACAACAAGATCCCCCCCCCACAACAAGCACCCCTCCACAACAAGCCTCCTCCAAAACAAGTTCCCCTTCACAATAAGGCACCCTCCACAACAAGGCCCCCTCCACAACAAGTTCCCCTCCACAACAAGCCCCCTACAAAACAAGTTCCCCTTCACAATAAGGCCCCCTCCACAACAAGGTCCCCCTCCACAACAAGGTCCCCTCCACAACAAGGTCCCCCCTCCACAACAAGCCCCCTACAAAACAAGTTCCCCTTCACAATAAGGCCCCCTCCACAACAAGGTCCCCCTCCACAACAAGGCCTCCCTCCACAACAAGGCCCCCTCCACAACAAGGCCCCCTCCACAACAAGGCCTCCCTCCACAACAAGGCCCCCTCCACAACAAGGCCCCCTCCACAACAAGGCCACCTCCACAACAAGGCCCCCTCCACAACAAGGCCTCCCTCCACAACAAGGCCCCTTCCACAACAAGGCCTCCCTCCACAACAAGGCCTCCCTTCACAACAAGGCCCCTTCCACAACAAGGCCCCCCTCCACAACAAGGCCTCCCTCCACAACAAGGCCCCCTCCACAACAAGGCCCCCTCCACAACAAGGCCTCCCTCCACAACAAGGCCCCCTCCACAACAAGGCCTCCCTCCACAACAAGGCCTCCCTTCACAACAAGGCCCCTACCACAACAAGGCCTCCCTCCACAACAAGGCCCCTTCCACAACAAGGCCTCCCTCCACAACAAGGCCCCTACCACAACAAGGCCTCCCTCCACAACAAGGCCCCCTCCACAACAAGGCCTTGCTATCCGCTCCTTTACATTCCTCACTGTATCCTGGTCGACCTTATGTTAAAAATAATGACAACTTAGAATTTTAATTCTACGAGTATTACATATCCATTTCTGAGCTCCAATTTTAATCATATTTTTGTTTTGTTTTTACTTCACAGAAAGTTTTATTCATATTGTGTCATTTTTTCTATATATTTGTTAAAGGAATAAATTTTCAAATTAATAAATATATAAAGAATATTATTCGTGCCTAAAATATTTTGTTTAAGGTATAAATTTTTCCTTAATATCTTTATGTGTTCATAAATTAATTATGTATATATGAAAGGTAACAAATATTATTTTCTAAACCTATTACTTCCTAAACTCTTATTTACACTATCTCTTAGAAGAAACACGAGGAGATGCACAAGCGATAATAACAACAAATCTCCAAAAATGGATAAACTTCGAGGTTAAGGAGAATCTGAGAATTACTGCGGCGTCTTTGCTTCCGGTGCACCTGGGGAAATTTCTTGTAAAGACGTGAGAAATGTTAACGAAGGAATAACAGGTGTTGGTGAGTCAAACAAACACACAGAGGCAGTAATGGAGGTGTCACGCGGGAGGATGGAGGATGGAGGAGGAGGAGGAGGAAGAAGAGAAGAATGGGATTACAGTAAAAGGAGGAGAATGGAGGTATAAGAAGAGAAAAGAGAGGAGGAAGAGGATGGAGACATCAAAGAGGGTGGGAATAAGGAAGGAGGACTAGCCAATGAAGAGGAAGCGAAGAGTGAGGGTATAAGGAGAGGAAAGAGAGAGAGAGGAGGAAGATAATGGAGGTATGAAAGAAGAGGAAGAGGAGAAGAAGAATAAGTTACAGGAAGAAGAAGAGAGAGAGGAGGAAGATGAAAAAAAATTAAAGAAAAGAAGGAGGAGGGTGAGGCACTTTAAAAGATGAGATGGTGTAACAAACTGATTAATGATGATGAGGAAGAGGGAGAGAGAGAACAAAATAAAAGAGGATAAAGAAGAGTAAGGGGATTAAAGTAAAAACACAGGAGATAGAGGTAGAGAAGGCAGAGTAAAGGAAGAGACAGAGAGAGGAAACGAAGTGAGAAGAAAGATGAGGCGGAGGAAGGAGGGAAACTAAAGGAAGAGGAAATAAAAATCGACAGGAAGAGAAAATGGAAAAAAAGAATAAATCAAAGAAAATTAAAGAAGAACATGAGGAAGAGAAAGAGAATGTAAAATAAAAGAAGAGGAAAGAAGATAGAGAAAGACATAGGAAAGTAAATGAAAAGAAAGGAAAAGAGAGGAATAAATAGCACATAAACAAAGGAAAAGGAAGAACGATAATATATAAGACTCATAACCAACAATTTCACTCACGGGAGACTGGTACAACATACTCACGAAAAGAATGAAGAAGAGGAAGAATAGGTGAGAGGGGTGAAGGAAGAATACGAGAGGGAAGGAAGAAGACCATAAAGGAAGGAGAGAGACCAGTAAGGAAGGAAAGATAGGAAGGAAGGGGGGAAACCAGGAAGGAAGGAGGGAGACCAGGAAGGAAGGAGGGAGACCAGGAAAGAAGGAGGGAGGGAGTCAAAGCGCTAGGATGAACAAGGATGAAAAACAGACATAAAAAGTCATAAAAGAAATGGTGAGAAAGAGGAGGGTTATGAATGGAAGATGACACACACACACACACACACACACACACACACACACACACCGCTGCATGCAAACATTCGAAGAGAAACAAGAAGGGAGAAAGGAAGGGAGGAGAAAAAAGAGGAGGGATGAGGTTGGAGGGTATTGGAATAAGAGGAAAAAGAGAAAGGGAAGAGGAGGAGAATGAGGCAGACGAAGGAAGATAACGGAGGAGGAGGAGGAAGAAACTTGAGAAGACAAAAAACAAACAAGACCAAGCACTGATCATTAGCGTATCGGTGCTGCTGAACACCCGGAGTGGACTAAGGTTGGAAAGGTAGATCCGTCTCCTGTGGGGAAGGGGAGGGGGGTCGTGGCTCGGACGAAACTCCCCAACTGACGATCGGGACGAAACTACCCGATTCAGACAGGAAACTACCTAATGATACCTTCAGTTTGTAATATTTCTTTAGTCGATATATAAAGCAGATATAGAAGACATAATATAAAACAAACACAGATAGAGCAAGTCAGACGACACTTACACAAACAGTTCCATTTACTTAATTCTCAACGAGCAGCATCTTTGATATCTCCATCAAAATAGCAAGGGAGAGTCATCCTCAGTTACTGTGGCATGCTCTAACTCCTGCTTGTATTATTATTTTATATTATGTTAAATACATCTGCTTTAATTTGTTTTATATAGATAGATTTGTATGGTTTATTATACATTATTATCTTATGAAGACAATAGAACACTTTTTATCGCACTGAAGAAATATTAAAAACTGAGGGTATCACCAGATAATTAGGTTCCGTCTGTCAGTTGGATAGTTTCATCCTGGCAACGAAACTGCCCAGGCGACGAAGGGGTGTAGTTGAGGAGCCAATGGTGTGCACGGGCCGGGGGTGCTGGGGGAAATTTTCTAACATTGGATAAGTTAAGAAAAGAGTAAATAGAGAAGACACTACAGCGAGAGAGAGAGAGAGAGAGAGAGAGAGAGAGAGAGAGCCAAAATATATAAATTTTAAAAGTTAATCATGAGACCACGCGACGTCCGGGAATGGAGTCACCAGTCAGTGTGTGGGAGGTCGTAGCCCCATCTAGTACACGACACGTGGAGTGATCCGCCAGCCATCGCGGGCATTATGCCCGACATTTCACAGTGCCTGGCAATGTTATCTCTCGAGTGGAGCTGAGAGAAGGTAGGAGAGAGTGGGTGATGTGTAAGCATGAGGGAGTGGGATGTACAGAGGTAAGCGGGAGGTTGGTGGAGACAATGGGAGGTTGAGAGATATGTGGGAGGATGACGGTGTTTGTGTCTGAGAGATAAAGAGGAGAAAAGGGGAAGAAGATGTGTGTGTGTGTGTGTGTGTGTGTGTAAAAGACAGGCAGAGTGAAGAGGGGGGGGGGGGGGGGTAGGGAAGCGACAAATGTGTGGGGCATTGCGGAAGGGGAGAAGGGAGATTCAGATGGGTGTGATTGAATGAAGACATTGCTGAAAATAGCAGGAAAGAACAGTCAGCAAGAGAAGGAAAATGTACAAGGAGAAAATCGACAATATAAATTACACACAAACACCCGCCCCCCCCCCCCCCCCCCCCCACACACAAAAAAAAAACATACAAACACGAACACAAAAACAAACATTTCACGAAAACATAAATGAGTCTGTGAAAGAAGGAATTACAACACACACACACACACACACACACACACACACACACACACATAATATATCCAGTACTCGAATATTCAAACGACTCAAAAATTATTCCTCCCAAAAAGTGAAATACAACACATACTAAAAAAAAAAAGTACTATAAAATGTTAATTAATCAAAAACTAAAACTAAATTAATAATAATAATAATAATAATAATAATAATAATAATAATAATAACAATAATAATAAAAATAGATGAATAAAAACCTCAAAGCAAGAGTCAAAAAAATTTAAAATCAAATCAAGGAACAAAAAAATTTAGCCAATTGCTACATGTATAAATGGTCAGAAAGCTTCCCGAGAGATGAGAAACAGCGGGAGATAATAGACACTAGGAGATAATAAAACGCTAGGAGATAATAAGAGAAATCTGGAAATAATAAGAGAGCCTAGGAGATAATATGAGACACTAGGAGATAATAAGATACAAGTACATAATAAGACACTAGGAGATAAAATAGAGATACGCAGATAATAGAGGCACTGGGAGATAAAAAGAGACACTAGGAGATAATAAAGAGAACCTAGGAGATAATAAGAGACACTAGGAGATAATAAGATACAAGGACATAATAAGACACTAGGAGATAATAAAGAGACACTAGGAGATAATAGAGAATACAATAGGAAATATTAAGACACTTGGAGATAATTAGACGCCAGGAGATAATAAGAGACTAGAAGAAAAATACGACACTAGGAGATAAGAAACACTAGGAGATAATAAGAGACTTGAAGATAATAGAGAGATACTAGGGGTTAATAAGAGACACTAGGAGATAATAATACACTAGGAGATAATAATACACTCGGAGATAATACGACACTAGGAGATAATAAGAGACTCTTGGAGTTAATAAGAGATTCTAGGAGATAAGATACACCATAACATAGCATTATCTGACCCCTAACTTGGAGGAGCTGTTTATGGCTCGTCTCACTTGGCCAAAACAATATGGCGGACAACAACACTCCCCTAATTTTCAATCAAAATCACCAAAATTGCCCTTTAGGAGGAGGGAAGGGGGGGGGAGGAGGAGGGCAGGGAAGGAGGGGGAGGGTAGGGGAGGAGGGGGAGGGTAGGGGAGGAAGGGGGGAAGAGGACGGGGGTGGAGAGGGGATTGGAGGGAGAAGAGGGGAACGGACAGGAATAGGAAAGAGGAAGGGGAGGGGGGAAGAGGAGGAGAGGAGGGGGTGAAAGGGAGTGTAGGAGAATCTGGAGGGGAGAGGAGAAGAGTAGGAGAAATGGGAGGAAGAGTCGGGGTGGTGGGGTTGAGGGAGGGAGCATGGAGAGGAATGAGGGTGAAAAAGGAAGAGTGGAAAAAAAGGGGGAAAGAAGGGAGGGAGAGGAGAAGGAAGGGAAGGGATAATAGAGAGAAAAATGGAAGAGAAGAGATATAATTTGCCTAGTCATCATCATCATCACTATTATTACCAACTTCATAATTATCATCATTAACATTATCATTAAAGTATTTATTTATCAATTCAGTATAATTATCATTATTATCTTTATCAAAACTGTTTATTCCAATCCGTATAGACGAACCAGATCAGGAAAAAAATACAACGGGAGGAGGGGAAAAAAACTATAATTTCCTCCTCATTATCATAATTTATTTTGGGAAGAAGTATATTTTTTTCCTCTCATAATTTCTTGTCTAAATATTTTCCATGATGTTTGGGAAAGAAATAGGAACCAGGATTTTTCCCTCGATATTTTAAGTTATAATTTCAGAACTGACGGTATTCGTTGTCCCTACTTCTCACATTTAATTCTCATCTGAACAAGAATTTACTTCTTTCATCGTTCCTTGTATATCTCTCTCACTCTCTCACTCCCTCTCCCTCTCTCACTCCCTCTCCCCTCCCATCTCCTGCCCTCATCCCTTATTTCTCCTTATCCTCATCCCTTTCTCTCATCCATCCTCTTCTTCATTAACTCCACATCTCTTTTGTTCTTGGGTAGTTGTCAAGGCGTTAGTAAGACAACGAGTTGGCCACGTTAACAACAAGGCTTGAGGTAGTGTATATCAATTACCTCGTTAGTACAGCGAGTGACGTAATTTTAATGAGTGCAACCACTAGCTTAACGAAGTCAACTCCAGTGTTGCGTTAGTCACGTCTTTCTCAGCTATATATATATATATATATATATATATATATATATATATATATATTTCATTAGCCCAATAAAGCACGCGGACTTCTACATACAATCAACACCTCAACCCGCCAGGATTCGAACCCACGGCCCACAAGCCTATGACTGTGACCGGGGAACGCTAACCGCTGGACCACCAGGATGCTAAAAGCAGTCCTAGACTTTGTTATATTTCACACAAAGCCTGTTCAACGAGCTTATGGCGCCGTGAACCTCTAATGGGGACCACCCGCACCACTTAGGTGGTCAGAGTAACGTTTTACCAAATCCGGCTTCGAAACACGAGGATCCATATATATTTCATTAGCCCAATAAAGCACGCGGACTTCTACATACAATCAACACCTCAACCCGCCAGGATTCGAACCCACGGCCCACAAGCCTATGACTGTGACCGGGGAACGCTAACCGCTGGACCACCAGGATGCTAAAAGCAGTCCTAGACTTTGTTATATTTCACACAAAGCCTGTTCAACGAGCTTATGGCGCCGTGAACCTCTAATGGGGACCACCCGCACCACTTAGGTGGTCAGAGTAACGTTTTACCAAATCCGGCTTCGAAACACGAGGATCCATATATATTTCATTAGCCCAATAAAGCACGCGGACTTCTACATACAATCAACACCTCAACCCGCCAGGATTCGAACCCACGGCCCACAAGCCTATGACTGTGACCGGGGAACGCTAACCGCTGGACCACCAGGATGCTAAAAGCAGTCCTAGACTTTGTTATATTTCACACAAAGCCTGTTCAACGAGCTTATGGCGCCGTGAACCTCTAATGGGGACCACCCGCACCACTTAGGTGGTCAGAGTAACGTTTTACCAAATCCGGCTTCGAAACACGAGAATCCATATATATTTCATTAGCCCAATAAAGCACGCGGACTTCTACATACAATCAACACCTCAACCCGCCAGGATTCGAACCCACGGCCCACAAGCCTATGACTGTGACCGGGGAACGCTAACCGCTGGACCACCAGGATGCTAAAAGCAGTCCTAGACTTTGTTATATTTCACACAAAGCCTGTTCAACGAGCTTATGGCGCCGTGAACCTCTAATGGGGACCACCCGCACCACTTAGGTGGTCAGAGTAACGTTTTACCAAATCCGGCTTCGAAACACGAGGATCCATATATATTTCATTAGCCCAATAAAGCACGCGGACTTCTACATACAATCAACACCTCAACCCGCCAGGATTCGAACCCACGGCCCACAAGCCTATGACTGTGACCGGGGAACGCTAACCGCTGGACCACCAGGATGCTAAAAGCAGTCCTAGACTTTGTTATATTTCACACAAAGCCTGTTCAACGAGCTTATGGCGCCGTGAACCTCTAATGGGGACCACCCGCACCACTTAGGTGGTCAGAGTAACGTTTTACCAAATCCGGCTTCGAAACACGAGGATCCATATATATTTCATTAGCCCAATAAAGCACGCGGACTTCTACATACAATCAACACCTCAACCCGCCAGGATTCGAACCCACGGCCCACAAGCCTATGACTGTGACCGGGGAACGCTAACCGCTGGACCACCAGGATGCTAAAAGCAGTCCTAGACTTTGTTATATTTCACACAAAGCCTGTTCAACGAGCTTATGGCGCCGTGAACCTCTAATGGGGACCACCCGCACCACTTAGGTGGTCAGAGTAACGTTTTACCAAATCCGGCTTCGAAACACGAGGATCCATATATATTTCATTAGCCCAATAAAGCACGCGGACTTCTACATACAATCAACACCTCAACCCGCCAGGATTCGAACCCACGGCCCACAAGCCTATGACTGTGACCGGGGAACGCTAACCGCTGGACCACCAGGATGCTAAAAGCAGTCCTAGACTTTGTTATATTTCACACAAAGCCTGTTCAACGAGCTTATGGCGCCGTGAACCTCTAATGGGGACCACCCGCACCACTTAGGTGGTCAGAGTAACGTTTTACCAAATCCGGCTTCGAAACACGAGGATCCATATATATTTCATTAGCCCAATAAAGCACGCGGACTTCTACATACAATCAACACCTCAACCCGCCAGGATTCGAACCCACGGCCCACAAGCCTATGACTGTGACCGGGGAACGCTAACCGCTGGACCACCAGGATGCTAAAAGCAGTCCTAGACTTTGTTATATTTCACACAAAGCCTGTTCAACGAGCTTATGGCGCCGTGAACCTCTAATGGGGACCACCCGCACCACTTAGGTGGTCAGAGTAACGTTTTACCAAATCCGGCTTCGAAACACGAGGATCCATATATATTTCATTAGCCCAATAAAGCACGCGGACTTCTTGGTAAAACGTTACTCTGACCACCTAAGTGATACGGGTAGTCCCCATTAGAGGTTCACGGCGCCATAAGCTCGTTGAACAGGCTTTGTGTGAAATATAACAAAGTCTATGACTGCTTTTAGGATCCTGGTGGTCCAGCGGTTAGCGTTCCCCGGTCACAGTCATAGGCTTGTGGGCCGTGGGTTCGAATCCTGGTGGGTTGAGGTGTTGATTGTATGTAGAAGTCCGCGTGCTTTATTGGGCTAATGAAATATATATATATATATATATATATATATTTATATATATATATATATATATATATATATATATATATATATATATATATATCAAGTAACATTCTAGACATTGGGGTGACTTGTCTCTACCATGTCGAGAGACATTATCTCCGGCATCCTTGGGAACTGAACGTGGTGGTCGGACAGCCACATCCCTCCTGATATGCCAAATGAAATATCTATTTATAAACAATCGTATGTTTATGGTATACCACATATTTAAAGTTAACATTAATAGTGAATAACGACCAGTGGGTTATGGTAAAAAGGTACTTTAACGATAAGAACAGTTATTACAGCTGTAAGTCTAGGAAGTGGTTCAGTACAGTTATAAAGCACAACACGTATAATAATATATAATACTTATATAAAAGTGTGGGTAATGTATAACTAAGTTACTTCTAAACTTTAATATCATGATAAAATTATATGCAAACATAGAGTAAGTTACTGGAGGGATGGTGTGGTCAATCGTCGCAATGTGCATAATCTAAGGCAATTGAGGTTGTTTAATAGGCACATTATATACTAGACTTGTATAAACAAGAACTTACTTTATTGCCGATTAATTAAAGTTTTCCCGGTGTTGTGTAAAGGACAGTTGTTTAAGATTAGTTGTCATTGTCTTATATTTACTTCTCTAATATCATTTAACTCCCTGTCTGCAGTGTTGACCAGCAATATGTGCAACATGTAAAATACGTACAAATGTATGGAAAAGAGGTTTATTCTTTAATAATATTATAAACAATATTACAATTACAGAAGCACAAACCACATAATAATTAACTGTCAAGGTTGGATTCAATAATATGTAATAATTATTTATCTAAGCCAAATTTCGTTCAGAAACAAAAGTTAAAATTTAGTTTAGACCGGGTGTCAGTGTGTAAAGAGAGGGATAGGAGGGGGGAGGGGAGGTATGGACGTTGCCATTATATGAAACGAAAATAGATACTCGTATTCACTAAGCAACCTTGCATGTTGTCTCTCTAATTAGGTTATGTCATAATCATATATTAGAGTCTAATACATGATTATGACATAACCTAATACAATATTATTCATCTCATGTTATTATTTCATTTTTAGTATTGGTACAGTAATCAGTATAAAAATTTAAATACCCTTTACCAACAAGCCTGATCATCCATTAAAAATGACAACTAACAACTCCCGAGGGTTTGTTTGCTATTGGGGAGTTGCCGGATCTTACCAGGGACTATAATGTCTATCACTACTTCGTAACCGTACAAATACAGGGCGACCAGAAGTCTCCTATGCAACAAGTACACACCGTAATGGATAAATATCTTATGAAAATCATTAAAAAATCCCATAACACAACACAAACATCACACATACAAAACAAAAACAAAAATAAATCAAATTACAACAACTACAATAACATAAGTGAAATACTAATACTCATTCATTTATAAAATACAAATAGTAAAGATACACGTCGTACACACACAACATGCAAGTACTTACACAAAATTAATATCCATACACACATATAGTATATACACACGCGTACATAAATATACTTTCAAAAACATATATACCAACACGTTATTCATTTTCCTGACAGCTTGAATATATAGCTGTGGTGGTACAGAGCTTCGATCCAGGGTCTGAAGTACAAAGGGTGATATCCAGTGAGACCCTCCCAAACATCACAGGCTGTCTCCGGGTACCACTTTCTCCTCCTACGCTAGCAAGAGACAGTGAATTACCAGTAAGCTGAGAAGTGGCGGAAAGGGTAACTTAAAAATCATGCCCCAGGCACACACACTTCAGGTCACCCTGTACAAACAACACATAGGCCTCCCCAGCAGCCGTAACGTAGGCAGGAGGCGACACTACTGATAGAAAAACTTTTAAGAGTTTTTTCAGTCTCGTTGTCTAGATATGGATTTTCCAGCTCAGCTAAATTTGAGAGAGGATATAGAATTGGGTTCCGTTAGTCAGTCAGTTCGACCGTCCGTTCCTACGTTTGTCTGATTCGTCCATGTAGTCTGTTTACTAGGGATTAATATTAAGTGCTTCAACAGCCAGGGTTATGAAGTACCGTCCATTGGGGCATAATTTTGGGTGCTACAACTACCAGGATTATGAAGCATCATTCAAACGGGCTAAATATTAGGTGCTTCAACTACTAGGGCTTAATTCTAGAAGCTTCTACTGTCAAGGTTACGGAGCACCATTCACTAGATCTTAGTCTCTTACAATAGGCACCTTTATAAACATTTAGAACTGCTTTTCAACAATTATGTAACCCCATTGTTTACAATGAGGCCTACAAATTAATTGACTCTCTAGGATTGGCATTTCCCAAAATAGCTACAGTTGCAGACGGATTCTCTAAACACCTATAATAATATTTGTCATTTATCTGAGGGTCATAAGGTCATAGACAAGGGTTGATTGGGACTTTAACATCAGTGAAGAGAGTTTGGGATTTTATTATCAATAGTGAAATGGGATTTCAACACTATTTGGGGTTAGGATTCAAACATCAATTGAGGGATTAGATATCTATCATCAATGGGGGATTTAGGTTTTTTATTCAAGAGAAATTAGGGTTTCAACATTAATATAGGTAATTGGAATTTTAACATCTATAAGGGGATTGGGATTTTACCATCTATTAAAAGGGATTGCGATTTCGACATGCATAAGAGGAGTGAGAATAGAACCTCAAAGTATGCAGACTTATCTTTGTATTATACATTTTTGTGTCTTTCTGAGCATTTATGCTGAAATGTATCGTTCATCAGCTGTAAACCACAATTGGATGCCAAATATTACCAAGTGTCTAGGGAATTTTGGCCGTAACGGTACATTATAATGAGACAAAGTAAATAAGTGGGAAGAATAGACTATAACAGTTCTCTCCCTTGTATAACTGTATAAGTATTTTTCCAGTTTTTATCAGATATTAAACTTCATTGTCGCTAATTTAGCTACTGTTATTATTATTCCTTTGTTTTTGTTTTTGTATTATCATTAGTTATCATTGTTATTAATACCTTTTTGTCTAAAATATTTTTATAACTAATTTGCTTTGTTATGAATACTGCTATTGTTGTCCTTATTATTATTGTTATTATTTGTTCTACTCTTTTTAATACTTGTCTTTTTGGGGGGAAGGATCGTTTCATCCCGAAAATCTTAACCCCCCAACCCCCCCCCCCCCCCCCCCCCGACCCCCACCCCCCCAAAAAAAGATGAATCTAATCCAGGCTTTTCTGATGAACGATTCTATACCTTATATTTTTTTTTTCTTTTCCATTTTTAGGCAAAAAATTTACCAATGGTTGAACACTAACTAATCCTGAATTATGTGCACCAGTTTTTTAGGCACAAGATTTATGGGTAAGATTGTTATTACTGTTATATATAAAACGAGACTCTGGGGCGGGGGTTAGTAAAAATATATATATTGGCAGAACGGAATTCCCTAAAAAAACATGTACACGTCGGTACATACACACCAGTACACGTAAACACACACACACACACAGGAATACATGCATACAGGTAAACACGGGAACAGACACAAAGTCAGACACAGGTACAAACACACACACATATATATATATATATATATATATATATATATATATATATATATATATATATATATACTCGTATATACAGGTAGAAATTCTACACACGCACGGTAGCACACACACACACACATACACACACTTTTCAACCATTAGTGAGACAAGACGTGTCCTGAAGGTGTTCCCGGTTTTGGTAGGCAGGTCGAGTCTGTTTGTCCCTGCCCCTCTCCCCCTGCTATATCCCAACGCCCTACCAGCCTCACTACACCGGGATTCATTCAGCAAAACATTCAAGTGATCAGTGCAATGATTGGTTACCAAACAGTGTTCCGATAGTGCATTCCAAGAAAAAGCACAAAAACACAGCAGTGTAATACCAGACAGTGGGCACTTTGTCGGTCACCTTCACAGTGCCAGTGACAAGGACCACCGCGGTGTTTACATATGTCGTGGATACTGTGTCGGCGACCCTAAGCGCCAGAGACAAGGACTCACTGACAAATATTAACAGATGTCTACCAGTGTCAGTGGCCCTCAAAGTGCCGCCAGTGAGTTTATGGCCACCGGGGACAAACACTTCCGTCCGCCCACAACAAAAGATATCAACAGATGGCCACCAATCACTTACTCCCAATGCTCTCTGTACCTTCTAAAGCATGGGAACGGTTATCCTGATTGCAGTGTTATCACGCGACTCAAGTCACTGAACATATTCCATGCGCGCAGCCGTAGACAGGGGCGTCATAAACAAAAGCCCATTGGGACCGTAACCTCCACTAGGAAACCAGAGAAACCCACCCCTGACAGACCTTATCATTACAGTGAAGTTCCGCGGATATGGTATGATCTCCCGTCATTACTGCTCTCCAACGTCACTTCCCTAGTTAATAAGTTTGACGAGCTGGCAACCACAGTCAGGTCAGTCGCTGCCAACGTCGTTGCGATATGTGACGCTTAGCAAATTGTGCCTAAAACGTGTCATATTGAGGGATATCAATTCTTTCATCACCTTAGTTCACATGGACGCGGGCGGGGGGGGGGGGGGGGGCGTTGCCCTTTTCTATCAAGATGACCCACGCCCGTCACGCCTGGATGTTCAAGTCCCAGCAGATGTGGAGGCATTATGGGTACGTGTTGTGCCACGGGCTCATCCGCGCCACACTGCTTCTATCATAATCTGTGTGTAATACCATCCGCCTCGCTCACCCACCAGAGACACTCTTATCAATCATCTCATTACCACCTCAGGCCACCTAAGAGTTAAGTACCCATGTGCCAAGTTAGTATTAAGAGGGGATTATAGTGAAATTGACACCACTGATATCCAGGACCAGATGTCAGTATCACAAGCTGTGAACTTCCCCACACACAGTCAAAATACCCTTGACCTTATCTTAACCGACTTAACGAACCAGCACCAACCACCACAACCAATGCCTCCTATCGGGTGTAGCAGACACCCATCAGTGCTCTGGTCCCCAGCTGCCACTCCCACTCAGGTACAGAGACCCTACATCAAGACCTACAGGCTGATTATTACTGACCATGCAGTGCGTCTCTTCGGGCAGTGGATAGTTCACCCTCCCTGGACTGAAGTACTTAGTGTGGATGACGTGAACATCAAATGGATAAATAATACCAACACCACCACGGAAGCTCACCACCACCACCACCCCGTCCAGCATCCTGATCTCCTTGTAGATGTACTCTCATGTTTGTGGATAAGGTGAGTGTCTGAATACTTTTCCAAAGAAATGATGCCTTGAGGCACGCATTCAGTTCATCAGCTGGAGTGCTTCGAGGAATGACAGGTAGGGTCTGGCGAAAGTCTCCAGCAATGACCATTGTAATGCCACCCATGAGCTGGTCATTTTCTCGTATGTCTTGCAAGGTCCTGTCCAATGCTTCAAACGCTAACTTGTGAGACATAGTGCATTCATCCCACACTATGAGGCTGCATTTTTCTAAGAGTTTTGCCTTTGCCGATCCTTTTTTGATGTTGCACACTGGATTCTCATTGTGAGCGAGGTTGAGAGGCAGTTTAAATGTTCAGTGTGCAGTACGTCCTCCTTCTAGTAGTGTTGCAGCAATGCCTAAGGATGCCACAGCAAGAGCAATTTTCCCCTGATGACGTACTTTGGCCAACAGAAGGTTGATCAGGAATGTTTTTCCTGTCCCGCCAGGTGCATCGAGAAAGATCATACCTCCCTTCTCCGCTTGTATCGCTTGCAAGATCTGTTCATAAGCATTTGCTTGATCAGGCACCAGGTGAGGCTCATTTTCTTCAAGAAAATTCATCAGAACTTCAACTGAGTAGTCTGTCTCTCTGAGCAACTCCCTGTTTGCAACTACTGGTTCTTCTCGGTTTGGGGAAGGCAATCCAAAATCAGTCAGGTTTTTTCTGCATAGCTCCATCACTTTGTCTTCCAGCATGATCAGAGCCCTGTTGAACATGTTATCCATGAACTCAATCTCTTGACCAGGATGTTCTCTTCTTGCTTGATGAAGCAGATCCTCTGAAAGACTTTCTTGGTGGTTTTTCCAGTGCTGGCTTGGGTTGGAAAGTCCACATGTAGCAATCATGATGGCAAACAGGTTCCTCATTCTCATTGGCAATTGAGTAGCTGCTGCCTCTTCTAATGTGTCATTCCAGTGACCATCATCTTCCAGTAGGCCAAGGAGATTGCACGCTTCCTGATAGGTTCTGCAGACTTGTCCATTCACTGTTTTGAGTGCTGCATATGATGTTGTGCCATCGATGTGGTGCAAAAGTAGTCTCAAACAATAGCATTCAAAGTTGTTGAGGTGAACCGTGTAGACACGTCCCAAAGCATTGCCTGACTTTATCCCTGGATATCCTTCAACATCGGATCCTTGAGCTCTTCACTGGAACTTTTTCATTGAAGCCTGCCATATGTAGAACTTGGGTACGTCAACATGCAAGAGTATTTGAGCAAAATCATCTTCCTGTGAAAGTTTGAAAAATGCAGTGAGGGTCATATCAGCAGAATTTGCCATTTGATTTTGTAGACTCTTCTGTGAAGAATACTCTTTGTCCATTTTCCAGGTGAACAGCCAGATGAACTGCTGTTGGACATCGTTCGTGTATAGGGAAATTAAAAATTCTCCATAGGGCTTCATTGCTGCATATATAACGGCCTTGCTGAAGCTGTGTCACCTCATCATGATTTCCATCCTTTTCCAATGCAAAGATAGCTTGGTCAGAGCCTTTATTGACGTATTTGCAGATATACTTGATGGACTTGACTGAATTGCAGAACTCCACATTGATGTGCGCATTGAATGCTTTACTCAAAAGAGGATTGTAGGGGACCACCCATTTATTGTCTACTGTTATTTCACTGTCTGTTCCAGGTCGCAACACTGCTGTAAAACCTCCATCGCCTGGCGCTCTTCTCCTGTACTGAGGATAGCCATCTTCTCCACTCTGAGTATCCTTTATCAAGTCTTTTGGGAAGTTTTTGGTGCAACGTCCATCTTTCATGCAGGGAGAGTGTCTGTTGAATGGCCCACATGGCCCATGAATCATTTGCTTCTTGATAATCTCACAGAGAACTGGATCTTCTTCTGCATCAGGAAACTCTGCTCATACACAGTTGTCAATCATGTTCGGTCGAAGTTTCTCTTTCAGCTGTGTCAAATGGTGTAGCTCTTATTGGCGACCTGGAGTGCAATGGTAAGCATGCTCGCCTCTCCAGCAAGAGGACCAGGGTTTTATCCCAGAGAAAGGTGAACAAATAGACAGACAGACTTCTTTGTTTTAAATATATATATATAGATCATCACTACATATAACACCACCCATCATCACTACATATGACACCATCCATCATCACCACACATAACACCATCCATAATCACTACATATAACACCATCAATCATCACTACATATAACATCATCCATCATCACTACATATAACATCATCCATCATCACTACATATAACACCATCCATCATCACTACATATAACACCATCCATCATCACTACATATAACACCATCAATCATCACTACATATAACACCATCCATCATTACTACACATAACAACATCCATCATCACTACATATAACACCATCCATCATCACTACATATAACACCATCAATCATCACTACATATAACACCATCCATCATCACTACACATAACAACATCCATCATCACTATATATAACACCATCCATCATTACTACACATAACAACATCCATCATCACTACATATAACACCATCCATCATCACTACATATAACACCATCAATCATCACTACATATAACACCATCCATCATCACTACACATAACACCATCCATCATCACTACACATAACAACATCCATCATCACTATATATAACACCATCAATCATCACTACATATAACACCATCCATCATTACTACACATAACAACATCCATCATCACTACATATAACACCATCCATCATCACTACATATAACACCATCCATCATCACTACATATAACACCATCCATCATTACTACACATAACAACATCCATCATCACTACATATAACACCATCCATCATCACTACATATAACACCATCCATCATTACTACACATAACAACATCCATCATCACTACATATAACACCATCCATCATCACTACATATAACACCATCCATCATCACTACATATAACACCATCCATCATCACTACATATAACACCATCAATCATCACTACATATAACACCATCCATCATTACTACACATAACAACATCCATCATCACTACATATAACACCATCCATCATCACTACATATAACACCATCAATCATCACTACATATAACACCATCCATCATCGCTACACATAACAACATCCATCATCACTATATATAACACCATCCATCATCACTATATATAACACCATCCATCATCACTACACATAACAACATCCATCATCACTACATATAACACCATCCATCATCACTACATATAACACCATCCATCATCACTACATATAACACCATCAATCATCACTACATATAACACCATCCATCATTACTACATATAACAACATCCATCATCACTATATATAACACCATCCATCATCACTACAGATCGGTAAAGTAGTTTCCAAGATTTTTGTGCGGACACACAAACACACAGACATACTTCTTTGTTTTATATATATAAGATTATTATTATTATTACACACACACTATATATAACAAAAGGAGTGGTGGAGATGCAGGTCTCAAGAGGCTCCTGGTCAGGTCATTGTACCGTAAAACGAAACACTTTTAGTAATTTTTTTCAGTCTAAGCAAGAAAGAGAAAGAGAGAGAGATAAATTAAGTTATTTCTACGCTAATCCAACACCTCCCGCTAGGCAGACGTGAACTGCCCCCCCCCCCCTTCTTTCTTTCTCCCTCTCCTTTCTCATTTCCATCTTGCCTCTCTTTCTCTTTACCTTTCCCCTTAAACTTTCACCTCTACTTTTCCTCCATTCCCCTTTTCTCCGTTTTTCTTCAGCGTCCTCTCACATTCTTCTTCGTATTACTTTCATTATCCTCTCCCCGTCCCCTTCACTTTTATCACCTTCGTCTTACCTCTTAAACTTCCCTCCACAATCTCTCACCATCCTCTCCTCTCATTCTCCCTCCTCTTCTGTTTTCACCCTTCCCTATATCTTTCCCTTCTCTTCTTTCTTTCTCATTCTTTACACCTTTACCCTCTTCACCCAGTCCTTTCTCTCCCTCTCACCAGCCTTGCCTTATTACTCTCTTTGTCCCACTCACTTTCCCAGTATCCCTTTTCCCTCTCACCTTATACACCTTCCATCTCTTTCCTATCCCTCTCTAACTCATTCATTACCTCCTTCACTCAACTCCGCCGTCCTCCTCTTCGTCCATTCTATCTCCCCTTTCCCATTCACGCTCCCATTTCCTCTCCCCAACCACTGTCAATTCTTTCTCCACCCCTATTGCGTCCTTCTCTCTTCACTCCTAGCCCCAATTCTTCTCCCCACCCTTAGTCCCATCTCTCCTCTCCCCATCCCCAGTCTCACCTCCTCTCCCCACCCCCAGTCCCACATCCTCTCCCCACCCCCAGTCTCATCTCCTCATGCCACCCCCAAGTAGCACCTCTTCATTCCAATCCCACTCTCTCCCTCGCCCCTCCCCTCAGTCCAAGGTCTTCTCCATCCCCTAACTCCCACCCTACCTCACCCTCTCCCACATCCCACCCTTCCCTGTCCGCTTTCCTTTCGCCCTAGTTCCTCGTCCTCTCCCACACACCACCATTCACCCCACCACATTCTCCCCACATACAACAGGTACAAGGCAAGATGGAGAGAGAGAGAGAGAGAGAGAGAGAGAGAGAGAGAGAGAGAGAGAGAGAGAGAGAGAGAAAGCATCACCCCCTTTGATCGTCAGCCCTCCGTAAAATCAAGCTGGTCGAAGGGATTTTTCCTATTTTAGATTTCCATTCACTAGGGCCCGGGGGTTTTCCAGAGCCTCCATGAAATCGCTGGATTCTGGGTCTCTGCTCGGCCGGATGCCTTGGAGGAGGAGGAGGAGGAGGAGGAAGAGGAGGAGGAGGAAGAGGAAGAGGAGGAGGAGGAGGAGGAGGAGGAGGAAGAGGAGGAGGCGGAGGAGGAGGAAGAGGAGGAGGAGGAGGGCAAGTCAGAGTGTTGTTTTATGATCATCCTTATTGCCGTGGGGGAAGAAAAGAAGGGAAGGGGAAAGAAGGAAGGGGGGAGAGAGGGGAAGGAGGAAGGAAGGAAAGGAGGGAGGGAGGGAGGGAGGGAGGAAGGACAGAGGGGAGGAAAGAAGGGATGGAGTACAAAGCGAAGGAAACGGGAAGAGAAGACAGAGGGAAGAAAGAGGGAAGGAAAGGTGGAGGGGGGGAAGATTGAAGGAAGGGAGGGGAGGGAGTGGAGGGAAGAGTGAAGGAAGAGAGGGAGTGGAGGAAGGGTGAAGGAAGAGGGAAGGGTGAAGGAAGAGGGAAGGAAGGAATGAGAGGGTAAGGTGAAGGGTATGGAGGGGAGGGAGGGAGTGGAGGGAACAGCAATGACTGACTGGGATGATAATAAAAAGTATCATCCTGGATTTAAGAATGATAGGTTTCAGGTTTCGAGTTCTGTATTATATAAGTAACCTTTAGGGGGTATTTTATGGTCGTTTTATTGGACAGTAAAAGCATGGAAGTAGGATATTAGGTGATGGGGGAAGGCTGACCCCATAGATTTTATATATTTTTTAACATATTTTATATTGTGTAACAATTTGTATTTTACACGGCAATTATTTTCTTTAGTATTTAATCTTACAACACTAATATTAATACAGCAACAATAATAATAATAATAATAATAATAATAATAATAATAATAATAATAATAATAATAATAATAAACATATCCTACATTTCAAGAGTTTTAAGATTATGGTAAGTTGTGAGAGGTAAGGCAGCACGAAGGTAGTGACATGTGAGGAATGGAGGAAGTGAATGGTTATAAAGTACAACTAAAGGGAACTTGTGTTTAGTAAATATGGGATGATGTGTTGTGACAGGTACTGAAAAGAGTGGAAGGATGAGGGAATGGTGGAATGACCACGGATATACTGGTAGAGGAGAGAGTTAATGAATGGACCGTCTGATATTGAGGCGTTGAGGGAGTGAGGACTGACCATTGGTGAGACTAAGAGCTTCACATTCTATTTTGTCTGAGATTATGGAGCACGAGAGAGAAGTAATCCATGTGGGGTTGGGGAAGACTCGCTGAAACTATTATTGCCCATAAAAAAGTTTGAGCTCTCGGCGAAACTTCATCTGGGGAACTAGTCAAGAAGTATTTTTGGTTCATTCTACCGTTATGTTAAAACTGTGTTTCAGTAACTGTATATGACTAAATAATATAATGAAATTTTAATATAAAAACCTAGATATTTTTTTATAGGATATTAACCTCCCACGTCTACTGCATGTGACATGTGAGCAGCTATTGGCCACCTGGTGTGCAGTGATGATGAAAATTGAAATTGGTGCGTGTTGTTCATACTGCCTACACCTACTATGGTGGTGGGCAGACTCTTTAATTTGGCCTCTAAAATTTATTTGTGAAATATTTAAAAGTTTATTCATAATTTATACAATTTCATTAAGACTGTATAACGATTGTAGATATAAATTATGAAATTGTTTTTTGTGAGAGCTTAAGTCTTATATCAAAGTCTGAAGAAAAAAATACAGACTTCATGAATTTTTTGTGGGGAAGGTAAGTCATGTGGCGTCACTTAAAGGAATAATCATCCATTGTAGACGCTGAAGGAAGAAGGGAGTAACTTATCACCCAATCACCTTGTGATGCTCCTCCTTGCTACCCACAACATTGAGTAAAAGGCAAAGTTGACAAGTAAAAATACAGAGTGAATAATCTAGGGGTTGAAATACGTGGATACAGCGAGTAAGGAGCACACACAAGGATCACTGTTTATGACAGACAAATTTAAGTTATGAAAGTGATAAGAAGATGATTATGTAAACAAAGTAATTTAATAACATTTATATTAAGTATTGATTTATCGTGTTAATTAGGTACATTAAATAACACAAGTAAAACAAAATATGCAATTATCAAAACAAAAGTAACAACTATGTATTTGTCAAAACACAGCAGAATATTACCCAATTATTCTTACATTATATATTAAATACACCTACGATATACAACACAAAAACCTGATAGAAAATGGCAGCTCAGGTAGCAAGTCTAGGTTGCGATGGCCAGCCACAAGGAACCAGGGATTAACGCCGTAGTCCACTACCATCAAACCATCACAACACCACCAGCAGTAGTCCTTAATACAATTCGTCGTCCACACCCCAGGAGAAGAGGAACACCGAAGGCCGCAGAGAAGAGACTGAGCTTACCAGGCAGACACACTTGCCTCGATACCTCGGTGCTCACTGGGGTCGAGTAGCTTCGTGAAGCAGTTTCTTCTCCTGGTGTCAAGTTGGAGCAAGTGATGGTTTATGGTGGTACAGTGAGGAGGGGACAGAGTCGTCACAACTATCTGCCTTACCACTTCCGACCTAATACCTCGCATGACGTCACTAGCAAAGCGGGTGATATTGGACGCTCGACGCAGAAGTTTATGTTTTTCGAGCCTATTACAAAATGCGGTTGCGAATTTCGTACGCACGCACGCATGCACGCACGCACGCACGCACGCACGCACGCATGCACGCACATCCATTAAAAACAAAAACAAATAAACAAACCCATTAAAAACTATATCCCTTAATCAACGAGAAATTAGAGGCGGTAAAAGTTCACAGAAAAAGTGACCCCTTTGTCATACACACACACAAAAAAGTACCGAATGTTTCTCTCTATACTCTCTGAAACATATTTGATAGGATTTCCTGACCAGTGATTCAGAACGGCGCAGTCTGTTACCAGTTAGGTGATTTACAACCTATTTACAGAGGAACTGCAACATTAATCTCGTCTCATTAATTTTCAGTGGATTAAACTGAGGTGATTCTGTTTGTAATTTGTTGGTGTTCCTATGTGTGAGAGAGAGAGAGAGAGAGAGAGAGAGAGAGAGAGAGAGAGAGAGAGAGAGAGAGAGAGAGAGAGAGAGAGAGAGAGAGAGAGAGGAAGAAGAAGCGTTGTAGGTTCAGAAAAGGGACTTCAAGATTATACAGCAGAACTACTACTACTACAACAACTGTTTCTGCTGCTGCTAATGCTGCTGGCAAAATTATAGAGGTGGACGGGTGGTGGAGGTGGACGCATGGTGAAGGTGGACGGGTGGTGAAAGCGGACGGGTGGTGATGGTGGTGGAGGTGGACGGGTGGTGAAGGTGGATGGGTGGTGGAGGTGGACGGGTGGTGGAGGTGGACGGTTGGTGAAGGTGGTGGTGGTGGTGGTAGAGGTAGATAGGGTGGTGGTGGTGGTGGCCAAAATGGTACAGGTGGGAGGGGGGCCCCGGTGAAGGTGGTGGTGGTGGAGAGGAAGAAGAATAAGGAAGAAAAGGAGGAGGAGGAGAAGGAGGAAGAGGCGGAAAAGAAGAAAGAGAAGGAAAAGAAGAAAGAGGGAGAAGAGGAGGAAGAGAAGAAGAGGAAGAGTAAGAGGAGGAGGAGGAGGAGGAAAAGAAAATGAACTGGCATAGGACAAGAAGGAAGAGAAGCGGGAGAAGACGAAGAAAAAAGAGGAAGAAGAGGAGGAGGAGGAGCAAAAAAAGTAGGAGGGGGAGGAGAAGAATGGAGAAGGGGAGGAAGAAGAGGAAAAGGAGAAAGAGGAGGAGTAAGATGAGGAGAAGAAAGGAGAGAAGTAGGATTACAAGAAGATAGAAGACGAGGTGTATGAGGAGGAGGAAAGAGAAGAAAAGAAAGAGGAGTGGGAGGAGGAGATGAAGAAGAAAGAGGAGGGGGAGAAGAAAGAAGAGAAGAAAATGAAGAGTTAATTACATGGGAATCACTGACCAGGTTCTAGCCTAATCACATGACAACTTGTTTAAAGGATAATTTTGGTAAAAATTATCTTATCTGAAAACTCTCTCTCTCTCTCTCTCTCTCTCTCTCTCTCTCATCACCTTTCCATCATCTTCGCCACACTTTGATAACAAACCCGAATAAGACGGAAGAGTTTGCATTTGCGAATTAAGTGATGGATTTGCAGCCCGAGTGGACGTCTCTACTCCTGTGGAATCCACCGAGAAATGAGGGATTCAAGAGTTTAGTTCACTTAAAGAAATCAAATTGCTCGCCCACAGCCAACACCTGAAGCTGCCTAGATAAACTGTCTCTTTTCTCTTTGTTTACGTATTGATCACATGTTTTTTGCCTTCTTTGTTCGGTGCTCTTCCAATTTCTTTATATTTATATTTTTCTTTTCATTGAGGCTTATTCATTTTTATTTTTGTACGAAGGATTTATTTTCATGTTGTTTTGTCTTTCTTTAAACTATTATCAAAATAAGAAAAACGGGGATTGATATAACACAGACCGCTAGAACTATAACTGCTTTGTTTTAACCCTTGAAGGGGAACTACTATTGTACGAAGCTCTTTATGATACCAGAATTTTGGAACGAAAAATTGTGCCAAGAAGCTTACCTGAACTCTTAATTAACACCGGGTAACACAACTCACTAACTATGGGTGTGGCGTATGTGCTGGTGGTGGGTCCTGAACTACTTTATAAACAAACACCCTTATGTATACCTAACCGACAGTCGACTACAGTATTCCTGATCGTGAGGGACTAGCCATTAGTTTGCTATATCATATATCTATGCTACTATGTTACTTTCTATCTAAATATATAAAGAATTATACTGTTATACACAATCAAGTTCATCAAAATTTACCTACTTTCTTTTCATCATACAAACCAAAGAGAAAAACAAATATAAAATGAATAATAAAAAAAAGAATCCCTTCCGTATACGACTGCATATGACTCTCTCTCTCTCTCTCTCTCTCTCTCTCTCTCTCATATTTCTTATCTCACAACACATTTTTCAGTTATAATTTTTTCGGGTCTTTTTTTTTTTTGTATTTCCCTCTTTCGTTTGGTGAAAAATATATTTCCTATTTTTTTTTTCTTTTCACTCAAACGCCTGCCTAGGCTATGACACTATTATATATTTGTTTCTATTTTCTTATTTCATCTCAAATAAAAAAGGAAAACAATTTATCTGGCTTTTATTAACTTAACACCATCACAACATTTATTAACCTTCCATCATCTGTATTATCTATTTTTCTCTTTTGTACAATAAAGAGGAGAAAAACTCTGATTTTCAAGTATTCTTTAAACCTCTTTCTCTTCCTTTCTATTAACCTCTTCCTCTTCCCCTCCTTCTAACCTCTTTCTTTTCCCCTCCTTTTAACCTCCTCTTCCCTTCTTTTAACCTCTTTCTCTTCCACCCCTAACCTCTTTCTCTCCCCTCCTCCTAACCTCTTTCTCTTACCCTCCTCCTAACCTCTTTCTCTTACCCTCCTTCTAACCTCTTTCTCTTACCCTCCTTCTAACCTTCTTCTTGAAACACATAAGATATACCCTGTAAATATCTCATCTATTATCCACGCACACAGACCCACCTCTAATACTTTTATCATTTCTCTATCCTTCTGGTTAAATAATAATAATAATAATAATAATAATAATAATAATAATAATAATAATAATAATAATAATAATAATTTACAAAGGTTGATAATATGAACAAACATATTATAATGTTTATTTTCACCACAGGACAGCAATTCTAATTTAATAAACAAACAACTCGTCACAAATCATCTCAGAGGAAAGGTGTTAAGTCTAAATGTTTAGTATCCAGCCATTAAATCATTGCTTCTCGATGGTCAGAAAAAAAAAACTTTCTTCAGAAGGGCAGTTTGTCTTGCCAGATTTTGCGATAAACAAGGCCTTGGCGATAAGAATTTAAACGACTAAACAGTGCTGATAATTACACTGCATAATACATGTTCCAATTTAGACACACCTCCTGCCAGTTAACTAGAAGTCGACAATGATAAAACACTTAAGAACATAAGAATGGAGGAAACTGCAGCGGGCCTATTGGCCCATACTGGGCAGTCCCGTTTACACCCAACCCCTATTGCTCATATGAGCATCCAACCTATGTTTGAAGCAATTCAGCGTATTCGAGTTAATGATGATATTTGGTAACTTGTTCCATTCATCCACTACTCTGTTTCCAAACCAGTGTTTACCTATTTCACGCCTAAATCTAAATTTGTCTAATTTAAAACCATTGTTACGAGTTCGCTCCTGGTTGGATAATTTGAGTACCTTTGTAATGTCCCCTTTGTTTAGCCCTGCCTTCCACTTATACACCTCTATCAGGTCGCCCCTCGCTCTACGTCTCTCAAGGGAGTGTAAATTTAGATGCTTTAACCTGTCTCTATACTCAAGGTTCCTAATGCCCGGGATTAGTCTTGTCATTCTCCTCTGAATTCTTTCCAAGGATTCTATATCCATTCTGTATAATGATCTTTCCATGAAATAGGGTTCAGGATGATGTTCCCCAGCCTTGGCAAATTCACTGTCGGACATGAAACTGGTTTCAAGGAAAGTTTCACGGTGCCACTTGTGAGATGGATATGAAAGCACTCTGTTGCAAAATGCATAAAATAATCCTATGGCCAAGACTATTTGCTTGAAGTTACAAAACTCTTTTCCTATACACACGCCTATCCATTTTCGTGCAAACTGTAATCTTCTACTTATTACTGCACGAAGCGACAACGCAAATAACCATTGCTAAAAATATAATATAGTGATCACTTTATAATTCCCACCTTCACAGTCTGATAGCATAATAAAGGGGCAGAGCCAAATGACGTCACGTGACTTATCAATAGCTAGCCAATCAACAATGCTAAACAAATTACTGATAAGTGATTAATTTTTCTTTTATATTTAGTATCAGTGGCAACAATCTCAATAAAACAAAAACTCTAAACCACTTTTCATTCACCTGCAACGTTTCACAACATGAGAAAACTTCAACAAAATCTAATAATTTTTTTTTATTTATTTTTTTATTTTCGATTACTGCAGAGCTCTATGGGAGTGGTGCTACCTCTCTTTTTACATGTCGACAACCTCTCCCCGCCGCCGACACCACCCCCTCAATGTCACCGAATGTAATTTATGCCATTTCTATTCACTGTAGTTTCTTATTTATGGTTGCCTTTTTCTCTCGTTAAACCACTAGTTGTTTTTATTATTATTATTATTATTATTATTATTATTATTTCACTATACATAACCGAGTGGTTCTTCTCACTCTTAGAGACAGATAGATTTACATGAATGACAGACAGACAGCGACAGACATATGGATGTAATGGATAGAGACGGAAACACCCGGACAACAAGAAAGACAGATATAGGCATACATAACACACGGATAGACAGACACCGACAGACAGCACACGGAAAAACAGACAGACAGACAGACAGACAGACAAACAAACAACCCTTATTCTCCTCTAACTATGAACCCAGGAGAGAGAGAGAGAGAGAGAGAGAGAGAGAGAGAGAGAGGGGGGGAAGGTTGATAAAAAGACGTAATACCCGGATAAACGGAAGAAAAAGACCCACACGTTATAAAACAGTGTTAACCGGTTTACAACAACAGTATCAGGCCTGTCCGGGTCACTAACTACCCTCCTGCTAAAATTTACGCCCATCTCCAATCACCTCGTTAAGCCGGAGCTTCTGATCTCTTAACGACCACTTACGAAATAAAGTTGTTTACTGGATAGAATGAAGGTTGAAGGTTCATTAAAATGACAATGTTTGGCAGGGTAAAGGAAAGTTGGTTTAATGTGTGGATAGAATGTTTAGGGAAGGAATGTTGGTTTAATGTGTGGATAGAATGTTTAGGGAAGGAATGTTGGTTTAATGTGTGGATAGAATGTTTAAGGAAGGAATGTTGGTTTAATGTGTGGGTGGAATGTTTAGAGAATGAATGTTGGTTTAATATGTGGGTGGAATGTTTAGAGAAGGAATGTTGGTTTAATATGTGGATGGAATGCTTAGAGAAGGAATGTTGGTTTAATGTGTGGATGGAATGCTTAGAGAAGGAATGTTGGTTTAATATGTGGATGGAATGTTTAGAGAAGGAATGTTGGTTTAATATGTGGATGGAATGTTTAGAGAATGAATGTTGGTTTAATATGTGGGTGGAATGTTTAGAGAAGGAATGTTGGTTTAATATGTGGATGGAATGTTTAGAGAATGAATGTTGGTTTAATATGTGGATGGAATGTTTAGAGAAGGAATATTGGTTTAATATGTTGATGGAATGTTTAGAGAAGTGGCAATTGACATTTTCTTTGTTAACTGTTCAGCACAAGACGATAAATTATGTATTTTCAGAGTCGTATATCGAAATGAATGACGTGTCGGTTATACGTAGCTCAGAAAACATTCTAATGGGAACGAACGGATGCAGTACAGTGCCGCGAGGTGACAATAAAAGCGTGCCGACTAATGTAGAAACATGCCCAAACGAGACGGTGTCAGCCACCAAGTTGCCTTTACGATGGTTCAACAAGAAAGAGGATAAAATTACTCACAGACAAAGCACAATGATGAGGAATAAAGCAAAGAAAAAAATCACCTTTCACTGGCAGACCGGGTGGGTAGCCGCCGTCATTGGTAAATGTCTTATTACATCTGAAGGACACACTGTGGGCCCGCCATATTGGCTGTGTAAAGGTGTAGTAACTTGTATGGAGGAAATTATATTACAGCAGGAGAGGAATAACGTGGTACTGTGTGTAGGAACTACTTTACTACCTGAAGGAAATATTGTGTTTAGTAAACAAATACTGTGACGTCATGACCTATCAGCGGCAGGTCTGAAAATTCATAGATTTTTTTTTTTTGGTTGAGGTGAAGATAACGGATTTAATGTAAAACTAAAATGTTTAGAAGCAAAACTGACATGATCAGATAAAACTAACAGATTCAGAGGCAAAACGGACAGGTATTAACGTAAGACTGACAGGTATAAAAGATAAAAGTGACATAAAGAGAAAAACTGAGAGGTACTCTCATATAAGTGACAAGTATGAGCATTAAACCGACAGGTATAAATGCAAGCCTTTCAGATATATATAAAAACTGACAGATAACGAAGCACAACTGACATATATAGAATGGACTGTGACAGGTATAGAAGGAACAGGTATATAATATACAATGACAGGTGTATAAGCAACAGTGACAGGTATATAAGGAACAGCAACAGGTGTATAAGGAACAGTGAATGTATAATTAACAGCAAGAGGTGTAAGCCAAAAAACAGCCTATATGCATAGTGTGTTACCCTTCAATTCCTCCCACCAAAGCCACAAGAAAAGCAAATATAATAACTCAGATAACTCTCAGCCTCAAGTCTCACCTTAACCTGGAGCTTCCTGATGATGATAACTGACGATGATCATATGATTATTGATGTGTGTGTGTGTGTGCAATGCGCACACAAGGTGGTGTAATGCGTCTAGTGAGGCAGCATTATGTAATAAGGGGCAGGCACTGTTTGCTTCCTCTCGCTTTCAGATACCACCGCTGGATAGCTTTGGTGGGGAAGTGGCAAGCAACCTTGCGCAAGTCTTCCCCTGCCAATACACAGCCTCTTCACCATCAAAACCCCCAGGGTGCCTCCACGTGGCAACACGCGGTAACTGGGTGCCTTGCAACCCCAGGCTAGACCAGCAGGGTATCTCGGAGCAACAGTGAGCCCCAAAGAGACGGTGCATAGGCCCACCAGTATGTGGACACGCCCTGGCACCTACCAACCATTGCCTCGCTGCCTTGCGGATTAACCTTAGTAGGTAGGTATAAGGCTACGGGAGTATATCCCTAACGAAAAAGATGCAGTAGAGCCCAGCATCAGGCAGACATGCTTACAGAGCTCCAGTAAGACCCCAACGGTGGAATAGTCGGAAGAGGTGACCACCATGGGAACCCAAAGGCTAGATCGGCGGATGAAGGCAATGCAAAATGGACAAGCTACTAAAGCGAAACCCAACAAACTGGGCTATCAGCAGTCCATTGCAACTCACCTTACCCCATCCATTGCAGTTACCTGCACCAAAGGATCAGGAAAGGGAGAGCCAAGATGTGTTTCTGCAACCAGTGCTCCTGCCTCACTACATAAAACAACTCAGGCGCAGCCATCATCCAGTTCATCATACTTTTCATTATCATCAAAATCCCTATACCCCCAAAAGTTCAATGGCGACAGACTAGTGGCGACGGAGATAGCCAGAGATGACTGCTTGGAGTTTCTAGTTACAACTCTGAACATGGGCAGCACAGATAAGATGGTCGTTTATGCATGGGATCTAAGCAGCAGTGCCATCCGGTCCTGTCTGTGCAACCGAGCAGCCCTTTCCAGGAGCCACTCTGCTCACCCCTGATAGGGAGGGGGCTATTAAGGGTGCCCTAAACATACTGTAGCTTGCCTGAAAAAAAAAACTGACTGGATAACGAAAACCAGTAATGTCATCCTAATGCGGTCAAAAACATGATTTTAATCACAGATCAAAGCAAAAACAAACTATACAACACTCTTATGGCCTTTGTATGGAATGTCAGGACCCTTCTGGATACTGGCATGAATGAGCATCCTTAAAGAAGTACCGCCCTTGTGGCAAAAGAGCTGCCTAGGTATAACATTGACATAGCAGCCATTAGTGAGTCCCGGCTCCCAGACGAGGGTCGACTCACAGAACGGACGTCCTGTTTTACCTTCTTCTGGAAGGGTAAGCCTGCTGTGGAGAAAACACATTTGTGGAGGTGGCTTTGCCAATTGCCAATCCATTCTACACAGGCTAACTGAAATGCCTGTTGGGATCAACGAACGCCTCATGACGCTCCGAGTCCTACTGAATCACCCACGTCATGCCTTCTTCATCAGTGCATTCGCCCCAACACTCCATGCAGAGAATGTCATGATGGAGGCCTTTTACGCTGGCTTTGACAAAGTGCTAACCTCTATCCCCAGAGAAAATAAGGTTGCGCTCTTAGGTGCACAGAGTTGGCACTGGAGAAACGGAGTAGGGAAATGTAATCCCAACGGCCTACACCTCCTCAGCAAGTGTGCTGAACACAACGTCAATATCACCAACAGCTTGTTTTGGTAGGCCGACAAGTTCAAGGGTTCTTGGCAACACCCACAATCCTAACATTGGCTTGTCATTGACTACATCATTGTCAGAGAAAGAGATCTCCGAAAAGCTCTCATAACACGAGCCATGTGTGTATCAGTCCACTGTGACACAGATCATCAGCTCATCAAAGCCAAACTCTTCTTCACACCGCCCCAAAATGGTGAAGGCAAAAAGCCTCCAAAAGAGGTTTTAACACCAAGCATTCAGAGGATCCAGCATTAGTACAATGCTTTCACAGAGCAGCTCGAGGATAGGCTCATAAAACAACCTGACAAGAAACAGCCCAAATTCGAGTGCCGAATGGGTATGCTCGAAACTATCATGACAAAAACCTGCAGAGAGACCGCTGTTTGATGAAAATAACCCGGAAATCAACGTTTACGTCGATGGTAAACGTGCTGCTTTAACTGACTGGCAGAACAACCTTCAGGGTCTGACCAAAGCTGATATCTTCCACAAGAAGAAAGAAGCCTGAACTTCACAATCTAAAGAACGATTGGCTAAAAATTAAACATGTAAAATGCAAAATTTTGCAGATCAACACAAGATGCGCAAATTTTTCAAATTCATTAAAACACTTTATGGTCCAATTACACATGGTGCACTCTCCCTCCCACTCATCCGATGGTAACTCCCTAATTAAAAACGAAAGAGCATCCTTCAGCGCTGTGACAACTTCCGCGGGATCTCGCTGCTGTCCGTAGCTGGCAAGATTATCGCCCGAGTTCTCCTAAACAGACTTCTCCCTGAGGCGGAAAACTTCCTCTCAGAATCTCAATGTAGCCTTAGACCATCACATGGCACCAATGACATGATCTTTGCTGCCCGCCAGATACAGAAAAAGTGCAGAGAATAGCATCATGGTTTATCTATGACCTTCATCGACCTTACCAAGGCCTTCGACTCGGTCAACAGGGAAGCCTTCAGTCAATTTGGCAACTCCACGATAGCATGAACGGCAATGTCCTGCACAATGGCACCCAGTCTGAGTTCTTCCCCATCCAAACGAGGGTAAAACAAGGATGTGTGCTGGCACCAACTCTCGTTTTCCATTTTCTCAGCTGCTTTCCTTACTCGTGCAAGTGCCAATTTAGTCGGCAGGGTAGACATCCAGTACCGGATGAAGGGAATTTTCAACATAAGACGACTACAAGCATGAACAAATGTGTCAGCCACTTCCATTACTGAATTTCAGTATGCAGATGACCTCAAGACTCGTCACGTACACTGAATGCGACCTACAGTAGATCCTGAACACCTACGCAGATGTGTATGCACACTTTGGTCTTAAGGTGAATGTACATAAGACTCAGATTCAACCTGCCCCTGATTCAACCCCACCTCTACCATTCATCCAGGTAAACAGTACTGACCTCTCAAATGTTACTCACTTTCAATACCTTTGCTCCCACCTGTTCACCTCCACGGACACCGATTTTGAGATTCAACATCGGATCAGATGTGCATCTCAAGCCTTTGGCAAACTCCGTTTCCGTGTCTTCAGCTGTAGGGAGATAAAATTATCTACAAAGTTACATGTATATCGAACAGTGGTCCACCCAACCCTGCTGTATGGCAGCGATGCATGGGTCACATACAGGAGGCACCTCAAGGCAGTTGAAAATTTTCACCAACGTAGCCTATGGTCCATCCTCCGAGTTCGCTGGGAGACAAGAGAACAAATACCATTATTCTCGGAGACACCTACTGTAGGAGCATCAAGGCTACATTGGACTGGCTAATGGCTATGTTACCCGCATGAACCGCAGTTGGGTGCCAAAGCAGCTCCTTTACAGTCACCTAACACATTATATACGTAACTCTTGCGGGCAACGGAAAAGGTTTGAGGAGAGTTTTAAGAGAAATCTGAAAAAGTGCCAAATCGACCTCCTCACCTGGGAGACAACCACTCCACACCGTAACGCTTGGAGGAGCACCATACGAGAAGGCGTCAATACTGTCGAGTTAGCCTGACTGAATACCGAGGCAGATAAGGATCAACGCTGGAAAGAACCTGCCTCCGCCCCTCCCGCACTAGATGTAACCTTAAACACGTGCCGGTCCCGTATCAGCTTCTAGAGTCACCTTAGAGCTCCCCAAAGAAGGTGACATCCTTAATGACTCATATCATTTTATGATAGCTGGATGATCGTCATACTCAATTCCAAGTGACAGCAAAGTAGTAGTAGTAGTAGTAGTAGTGTGTGTGTGTGTGTGTGTGTGTGTGTGTGTGTGTGTGTGTGTGTGTGTGTGTGTGTGTGTGTGTGTGTGTGTTTGTGTGTCTCATTGTGGTATTTCTCTCAATTATGGAATAATTAAAAATATATCCTTTGTATTTCTTCTCCATCCGTATTCGTTCGCGTGTAAACCTCCTAAAAATACAGGACACAGAACACTATAATGATTTTAGTGTCCCAGAGGCAGTACAGTCCGGAGTTTACACAGTGCGATGAGCTGTGCAGACATTATCATTTTCCATTCCTCTCGGCTCGGTGGTAATGTAAATTATGGGTTGCATTCTGATCGAACGTCCGTACATAAGTGTGTGTGTGTGTGTGTGTGTGTGAGAAGAGAAGAGAAGAGAAGAGAAGAGAAGAGAAGAGAAGAGACAGACAGACAGACAGACAGACAGACAGAACCTGAGCAAGAGAGAGAGAGAGAGAGAGAGAGTGTGAGGAATCTCTATAAATACCTCCGAGTGTTTCCTCCTCCGACGTTTAGAGGCACAAGGGCTACAGCTAACTCAAAACTGGTGAATCGAAGGGAAACACACCCACATGAGGCTAGAGAGAGCACGTCAGCCAGGGTGTCATTGTCTGTATAAGGCGGATTAAGCGAACTAACCACAACCTGACTTAAAGTTGCCTTACCTCCCAAAACTTAATCGAACCTAACAAAACAAACATGATCCTACTACTCCACCCTCCCTAAAAATCACCTGACCTAACTTTAGATAACCTCAATTAATATATTCTAGGATGGCTAGTTGGTGTCATTTGTTATCTCAAGAGGTATAGTAAAATAAACTTACATTTGCCGTAAGATATATGACGTCAGGTGCTCCAACCAACCACTGACTGGCTCACGGGCGCTCTCTAGCTGCTTGTAAACTTGTGAACTTCAAACTATTCAACTCCTTGTCGGTTGATGGCGTCTTTAAAGCATGTGACCTTAACCTTCGACTTTTCAACCATAATAAAAACTTCAGCAGTTGTATGGGGCTGATATATATATATATATATATATATATATATATATATATATATATATATATATATATATATATATATATATATATATATATATATATATATATATCTTGATAAAATCACACGGGAAAAAGGAAACAACGGAGTACCTTAGCTTTCGTCTTTATTCAAGACATCTTCAGTTGCCTCTGAAGATGTCTTGAATAAAGACGAAAGCTAAGGTACTCCGTTGTTTCCTTTTTCCCGTGTGATTTTATCAAGATTTATCTTATCCACGTTTTCATTGTGGATTTTCATAAAATATATATATATATATATATATATATATATATATATATATATATATATATATATATATATACAAATTATGAACACACTTACTATATTTACAGTACCTCCTTTTATTGTACCATCAAAACCGTTTTATCGGAAATTATCATGTAAATAAATAAGTAATTACCATTGCAATAAACATAATTGCCAACTAGACATAATCCTGACAGCTCTGTCCTCTTGTTCAACCATATTACTGTACAACCCAGGTTGTACTGCTCTCCCATTATACTTATGTTTTTCAATTCCACTGTAATTTATATGTATATATATATATATATATATATATATATATATATATATATATATATATATATATATATATATATATATATATATACGTGTGTGTGTGTGTGTGTATATATACATGTATATGTATGTGTATATGTATGTACAAATAAAACAAAATAAAATAAATAAATAAAAAATAAAAATAATAAATAATAAAATAAATAACTGTGGTAACATTATGAGATGTACTTATTACCACCATGCTCTTGTACTATTCCAGATGATACTAAATGTTACATAATACTTCCTTGAGATAAATGTATAGTATATATCAGGTGCCTCAAAGAGAGCTCGGGTTCTCAACTGGCTCAGCCAGGTTAATATTGTTATTGTTATCCACTCTGTATCTGTGTTTTTCTGGCTAAATAAAATGTTTCAATTCAATTCAATTCAATTCAATTCAATTACGATGAGAAAACCAACGCACATACGCACGCACGTACGCACACGCAGACATACACACATGCAAGCACGCTCGCGTGCAAACACACACACAGCTCTGACTACCCTGCTCAAATGACTGTGCCAGTGTGAGAAGTTAACCCAATCTGGTCATCTCAGCTCTACCAAATGACGTTAACCTGAAATTTATTGCAAATTCAATTTAAACTTGAGAATACTTCTTTGGAATTTTCTAAGCCAAATTTTACTGTAACCTTCGTAATAATTTTCACTCAGTTCTTCAAACTTCAACTTAATTGGAAAGTGCCATAGGAGTAAGAATTATATATCTATCCATCTATCATCTTTCTTTCTCGTCCACTTTTTCATGATGTGGATCAAAGGAAAGAGAAACTTCAATAACAGGAGGAAATGGTGGAGGACGAGTAGGACAAGAAAAGTGTAGAAAGCGACAGGAAGAAGATGAAATAACAAGTAGAGAAATTCCATTTATAGGCTTTTTCATGTCATAAACTTGCATCAAAGGAGACAAGGAAAACGGAGAGAAAAACTTAAGAATGTTATAGAAGTTTCTTAAGCTCGGAGTCATCAACACTCACCCTCAAAATAGTCCCATTAAATACTTTTATGCCACACTGACGGCCTCCAGACTCACCAAATATCGATCTAACTCGTAGAAATTTGAATTAAAACTCTGGTTGGTTTTCCCTTACCGCGCACAAGAAATTTCAACAACGAGAATAAATTTACCACACACCAATCACTGGCTTGCCTGCGGACCAAACTTTCCCTGACGAATAATCCGCGAACTTGTTCCAGCCACGGAGGCACTTGGGGGGAAAAGATATTGTTATAATGTAATACAAACTTTTACCCTCGAAAATAAACTCCTGAATATTGGGTGGTGGATGGTGGTGGTGGTATACATTTTTCACTTCACACAGTGCAACACGGGACAAACATGTAGTTATATATTATACATAAAGATGCTCTGGTGGTCATGAGTTAAATAATGAAATCTGTGGCGCGTTGACTAACATAATGACGGATTATATGAACATACAGTTAAGAGTGATAGACAGAAAAGAATTATCTCTTTAAAACAATAGGTTAAAAATCTGTCGCCTCAAGGCCCTCTCAGGTGAAAATACTCACAAAAATTAATCATTTTAAAAGATAATTCTGAGGTTGACCCACTACCAGGCGCTGTGAATCACGCCCCTGAATCTAAAAAAAAAAATGTCTATATATAAAAGATTCGCTTTGTAAATTTTCTGAATTAAGTGTGAATAAGAGAACGCCAAAAAAGGTCGATAGTCTTAATGCATTACGAACTCCATTTTGGTCATATCTTGGACACGAAATATGCTTCCATATCTCAAGTTAGGGAGGAAATATGTTACGTGAAGAACCCTTGAGCATCTGGGGCGAGGCTCGTGTATCTTAAGTTGGTCCAGCAGGTTAAGGTACTACTTACCTCTCTCCTACCCACACACCCACGGCGTCTCTTTCCAGTGAGCCAAGGAACTGGAAAGAGAGTAAAGAGAGTAAATTTATTATATGAATAACAATAATAAACAAGTGATAACTATTTCCTCCTTGCTATATCCGACAAAAATATATGTTAATTCGTACGTCTAAGAATAATTCCATCGACTTTGTTTTACTTTTCATTATGTATGTATGTATGTATGTATGTATGTATGTATGTATGTTTGTATGTTTAAGATGCCAACACATGATTGTTATTTTAATCTGGCTTTTAGCACAGTATACCTAGGAATAATGATACTGCATAGAAGGTTTACCGATATTACGTTGTAGACCGCCCGACTGGTATCCCAGGCCCCCTTAAATGAAAACCATTTGAATACTGTCAGGTGACTGAGATAGTCAACTTGCTGTATGTTCAATCTATTTCATTTCTCTATATTTGTAACACCACCATTTGTATTATATAAATATTCACCCAAATGGATAACACCAAAATTATTCACTAAGTTATTCACTTATGAGTCAGTAGTTGTTCATGTCATACATGCTGAGTCTATAAATTCATCAGACGTTGAGCGGGGCAAGCTTAGTTAGCAAATACACTGCACGCTCCTCCTTGACTCTCACGCTCTGAGCCTGAGGAGGGCAGATTTTTACCACTAGTAACAGCAAGAACTTCCCACTTCAGTGTTCTCATATATAAGTGCACTCAAGACACTTATTGGGAGAGAATTCACAATACCTTCTCTCCCAAACTCAGAACCGCTGTATATAGTTTTGTAGAAATAAAAAAAACTCCAAAATAAGTGTTTACATCAACCCAGCCAGTATATATATATATATATATATATATATATATATATATATATATATATATATATATATATATATATATATATATATATATATATATATATATATATATATATATATATAACAAAGAAGTATATCTGTGTGTTTGTGTGTGTGTGTCCGCACAAGAATCTCGGAAACTACTTTACCAATCTGTAGTGATGATGGATGGTGTTATATGCAGTGATGATGATGGATGGTGTTATATGTAGTGATGATGGATGATGTTATATGTAGTGATGATGGATGGTGTTATACGTAGTGATGATGGATGGTGTTATAAGTAGTGATGATGGATGATGTTATATGTAGTGATGATAGATGGTGTTATATGTAGTGATGATGGATGATGTTATATGTAGTGATGATGGATGATGTTATATGTAGTGATGATGGATGGTGTTATAAGTAGTGATGATGGATGATGTTATATGTAGTGATGATGGGTGGTGTTATATGTAGTGATGATTAGACAATAAAATAATAACAGTTTAATGCTAAAAAAATATACTTTGCTGTACCGTTGTAGTGAAAAACATGGTGGAACTTGCATACACCGTAAATGAACTATTGATGGAAGAAGAAGTTTTGGGGACTGAACAGTGAGACAATGTGGAGCCTCCCGGAGGGTGGCGTCATAGTGTGGCCTGACTGATTTTGGATTGCCTTCCCCAAACCGAAAAGAACCAATAGTTGCAAACAGGGAGTTGCTCAGAGAGACAGACTAGTCAGTTGAAGTTCTGGTGAATTTTCTTGAAGAAAATGAGCCTCACCTCGTGCCTGATCAAGCAAATGCTTTTGAACAGATCTTGCAAGTGATGCACCTGGCGGGACAGGAAAAACATTCCTGATCAACCTTCTGTTGGCCAAAGTACGTCATCAGGGGAAAATTGCTCTTGCTGTGGCATCCACAGGCATTGCTGCAACACTACTAGAAGGAGGACGTACTGCACACTCAACTTTTAAACTGCCTCTCAACCTCGCTCACAATTAGAATCCAGTGTGCAACATCAAAAAAGGATCGGCAATGGCAAAACTCTGAGAAAAATGCAGCCTTATAGTCTGGGATGAATGCACTATGTCTCACAAGTTAGCGTTTGAAGCATTGGACAGGACCTTGCAAGACATACGAGAAAATGACCAGCTCATGGGTGGCATTACAATGGTCATTGCTGGAGACTTTCGCTAGACCCTACCTATCATTCTTCGAAGCACTCCAGCTGATGAACTGAATGCGTGCCTCAAGGCATCATACCTTTGGAAAAGTGTTCAGACACTCACCCTATTCACAAACATGAGAGTACATCTAAAAGGAGATCAGGATGCTGGACGGTTTGCAAACCTTCTACTACAGATTGGGAATGAAACTTTCCCTGTTGATTCAGAAGGACAAATAATCATTCCTCAAGGATGTGGAAATGTTGTAAAGTCCTCAACTGAGCTCACTAACATGGTCTACCCAAACATTATCCACCACTACAAGGATCACAAGTGGCTGCGTGAACGCGCAATTCTGGCAACAAAGAATGAAACAGTGGCTGAAATCAACATGACTCTACTCATACAGCTTCCAGGCAGTGAGACCTCATTCAAATCTGTTGATACAGTAATCGACCAGGACCAAGCAGTCCAGTACCCTGCAGAATTCCTTAATTCTTTGGAGCTCGCGTGAATGCCTCTTCACCACCTCACTCTCAAGATTAGAACTCCTATAATGCTCTTAAGAAATCTTGAACCACCAATCCTCTGCAATGGCGCAAGACTGGAGGTGAAGAACATGATGCCACATTTACTGGAAGCTACAATACTGACAGGAAAAGCTAAAGGAGAGGACGTTTTGATACCAAAGATACCTCTCATCAACACTAACCTGCCATTTGAGTTCAAGCAACTTCAGTTCCCGGTTAAAGTGAGCTTTGCCATGACCATCTACAAAAGCCAGGGACAGTCCCTAAAGATGGTTGGCCTAAACCGGTGTTTCCTTGCTTCTCTCACGGACAGTTCTATGTTGGATGCTCCAGAGTGGGAACTGGCAAAAATCTGTACATACTTGCTGCTAATGGCAAAACAAAAAATGTGGTCTACCTTAATGCACTACAGTGAGACAATGTGGAGGGTGGCGGTAGGTGGCGTCCTACCGTGGCCTAGCGAAAGAGCCGCCCGGAGGGCAGCGATTCCGCTAGTTTTATATATTGTAACAATGTCATGAGTTTCCCGCGTTTCATACCAGCTGGATTCGGTAAAATGCTGCTGACACCACATAAGAGGCACGGGCAGTTTCCCATTGAGGTTCACGGCGCCATCAGCTCGTTGAACAGGCTTTGTGTGAAATATAACAGAGTCTAGAACTGCTTTTAGTGTCCTTGTGGCCTAGCCGGTAAGCGTTCCCTAGTCACACCCAGTAGGTCGAGGGATCGATTCCTTGCTGGTGAGGTCGTTGATTATATGTTCAAAGTCCGCGTGTTATATGGACTAAAAATGAAGTATATATATGTACCTCGCGTTTCATACCAACTGGATTCGGTAAAATGCTACTGACACCACATAAGAGGCACGGGCAGTTTCCCATTGAGGTTCACGGCGCCATCAGCTCGTTGAACAGGCTTCGTGTGAAATATAACAGAGTCTAGAGCTGCTTTTAGTGTCCTTGTGGCCTAGCCAGTAAGCGTTCCCTAGTCACACCCAGTAGATCGAGGGTTCGATTCCTTGCTGGTGAGGTCGTTGATTATATGTTCAAAGTCCGCGTGTTATATGTATATATATTTATATATATATATATATATATATATATATATATATATATATATATATAATATATATATATATATATATATATATATATATATATATATATATATATATATATATATATATATATATATATATATATATATATGGTGATTAGGAGTGGTGTTGGTTTGAACATTACGATAGTAAAAGTAAGTTTCTTTATTATCTAATTTAAGAAAGTTCAAACCAACCTAACTAGTGTATGAACTTATATAAACACTTATGTAAAAAGATAGTATATGGTCTGTGCCCGGTTGGTCTAATCCCAGTAAAAAATTTTTTTAATGAAATGGAGGGTTGACGATTTGGGGAGTGAGGAGTCCTATGTTAGGGATATTCTGAAGTGTGAAATAAATAAGGAAATAAAAACTGAGCGGAATACAGAAACAATCTGGATAGAATTAATCGACGGTAGGGAAAAATTAATCACAGGAGTAATATATAGACCTCCCAATCTTGATAGAGTCAATGAGCGACTTATCTGGGATGAAATGCGCAGGGCTTCCATACACAGCAAAGTCTGTATAGAAGGCGACTTTAACCTTGGCCAAATAGATTGGACTGACCTTACAGGTAACTCAGAATCAGAGGATTTTCTCGAGACGATCCAGGACTGTTTCCTAAGTCAACATATAGCCGAACCCACACGGGGTAATAATATACTAGATTTAGTTCTGTTGAACAGAGAAAACCTCATTAGCAATGTCGAGGTAGGGAACGAACTTGCAAACAGGGATCACAAAGAAATTAGATTCCAGTTAGATTTTCAGGGCAGATGTAAGGAAAATTCCACTAAAGTACCAGATTTCAGAAAGGCAAACTTTGACAGTTTAAAGAGGCAGCTGAGAGAGGGGGTGTCGCGCTTGGCAGTGAACCTGACAGATGACTCCGACCTGATTACGACATCTGAGACTGCCGAGTTCCACGACAATTTAAATAATGAGTTACTTAATGCACAGAGGCAGAACATACCATACAAAAAAACTCAGATCAGACAACAATGACCCTAAATGAATAAATAATTATTTAAAGATCATCATTGGCCAAAGGAAGGCTACAGGTAGAAGGATAAAGCGTGGCGAAATTTACCTCCACGATTATTACAAGATATTGGCGAGTAGGGTTAAAACCGAGATAAGGATAGCCAAGAGGAATAATGAGGTAAGGATAGCAAGGGAGGCGAAGACAAACCCCAAAGGATTCTACCAAATGTATCAAACTAAAACACGAGAAAAGATTGGACCAATATAGTCAGATACCTGCGAGCTAACTGATAACGACGGAGAAATAAGCAATAATTTGAATAAATATTTTTCAACAGTTTTCACCACTGAAAATTTAAACATGATACCCGAGGCACCGACTCTATTCAGAGATAGAGAAGAAAACAAATTAAGAGTGATAGTAGTGACTAGTAACGATGTTAGTAAGCAAATAGACAAACTAAAGCCTAATAAGTCACCTGGTCCCGATGAGATGTTTGCCAGAGTATTAAAGGAATATAAGGAAGAGCTTAGTATGCCCTTAGCAAAGTTGTTTAACATGTCCTTAAAAACAGGTGTAGTACCAGAATCCTGGAGGATAGCGAATGTAATACCGATTTTCAAGAAGGGGGATAGATCACTATCCTCTAACTACCGCCCAATCAGTCTAACATCAATAGTAGGCAAATTACTGGAAGCAATCATTTCAAACTCTATTCGAAATCACCTGGAGAAGCACGGATTGATCAATAATTCCCAGCATGGCTTCACAAGCGGACGTTCTTGTCTAACTAATTTATTAACATTCTTTTCATCAGTTTTCGAATCGATGGACGAGGGGCACAATTATGATGTGGTATATCTCGACTTTAGTAAAGCCTTCGACAGAGTCCCCCACGAAAGACTAATTAGAAAGGTAGAAGCACATGGCATCAAAGGTAACATCCTTAAATGGATTAGGGCGTGGTTACAGGACAGGAAACAGGGAGTGAGCATTAACGGCACTAAGTCCCATTGGAGCAACGTCACAAGTGGAGTTCCCCAAGGCTCAGTACTTGGACCATTATTATTTATTATATAAATAAACGACATAGATATCGGCATAGACAGCAACATAAGTAAATTTGCTGATGACACTAACATAGGACGTGTTATTAAATCTGACGAGGACTCAGCAAAACTACAGGAAGATCTAAACAAATTTTTCGAATGGTCTGAAAAATGGCAGATGAAATTCAACGTGGACAAA
This sequence comes from Homarus gammarus, assembly GCA_958450375.1. NCBI lineage: Eukaryota > Metazoa > Arthropoda > Malacostraca > Decapoda > Nephropidae > Homarus > Homarus gammarus. The sequence goes on along the minus strand of CAUDMG010002638.1, from coordinate 624,403 downwards.
TGTAAAGTACTCAGTATAGGAGATGTAAACAGGGAAACCAGATACCAGATGAACAACAATGCCATAGAGAAATCCGTCTGCGAGAGATATTTAGGAGTAATGATAAGTAGGAACCTTAAGCCAAGTAAACAATGTGTTTTTGCTCTTAACAAGGTTAATAAAGTACTTGGGTTCATACAAAGGAGTGTTAGTTACAAGACTAGCGAGGTCATCCTAAAACTGTATCTTGCGCTTGTGAGACCACTGCTGGATTACGCATTTCAGTTCTGGTCACCGTATTACAGAATGGATATAGAATCATTGGAAAGAATTCAGAGGAGAATGACAAGACTAATCCCGGGCATTAGGAACCTTGAGTATAGAGACAGGTTAAAGCATCTTAATTTGCACTCCCTCGAGAGACGTAGAGCGAGGGGCGACCTGATAGAGGTGTATAAGTGGAAGTCAGGGCTAAACAAAGGGGACATTACAAAGGTACTCAAACTATCCAACCAGGAGCGAACTCGTAACAATGGTTTTAAATTAGACAAATTTAGATTTAGGCCATAATTTCGAAAATCAGTTATTGATTAATCTCAATAGAAAGATTTGCAAATAAACATATGTAATGTGTCTTTTATTTTTATCTTTAGTTAACTATTTTTTTTATATTTTACAGTGGATTTTTTTTTTTTATATTTGAGACAATAAATAATTTTGTTGTTACTTTTTACTTTCAGTATTTGAGTACTTTATGAATGAGATACTTTTTAACTTCTACTTGAGTACATTGAACTTTGAATACTTTTTGCCAATGTAACAATACTTTTACTTAAGTAACAACTCTGCATCCTGGTGTGGCCAGTGAACTTAAACGGACCTACCTCTGGGTAAACCGTAGTACGAAAAGAAAAAACTTTCGCCACACACTAAATCAACTTTTTCGTTACTTCCAAAGCAGACACGTACCCAAATTTATTTAGAATGACAATATTATTACCGAGAATACGTCTCATACGTTTATTTACTCTATTCTTTGACTCAGTCTTTTAGTTCTACTTATAGAATTATTAAAATTTGACCGACATAAACATTAAAGCCCAAACTATAAGGTATATATGAAGTAGCATTAATGTATAAAGCAACTTGAAAATCAAACTCCTCAAACTGCGATATACCTCTGTAGTAATGCAACCTTCATTTATAGAATTATTTACATCAATATAGTTAACATTAACAGTTGAATCACCACTACGAATAGCAATGAGGCTGGATAAACTGGGCCTGTGTCCTTAAATATTAGCCTTTTAATTTGCTAGAAAGTATTAAGTAGACCATAACTTCTATACCTTGGCTAACTGACCAAACCATCATTGACATGGGGAAAAACACGAAGATCTGAATTACACGAAAACGCTTGGAAACTTCGTGTTTTATTTTTCCTCTGTGGTTATCAGCATATAGATGGATCACTCGCACCTACAGTGTATATATGTACCGACGCAAGTATATTAGTGCTATATATAAAATGCTGATGTAAAAAAAAAATATCAGCTACAGTCATCCCTTAAATAAAGTAAACGAAAATTTACAGAGCAATTTAACATTTCAAGACGTCTTAAATATCCTTGTTTTATCCCCCCTATGTGTATATCTCTTACTCGTGCGTATTTCCGCTGGAATGTATTTTAATTTCCGTGTATTCCTTGCCTAATTACCGAATAAATTTAGCCAGATCCGCCCACTAACAGCTGTGTTCTCGCTCCGGTTATTCTTCAAAAACATTTGTCTCCAAAACCCATTTACATAATTTGCTTTCGATTGTAAAACAAGTGAGGTGTGTTATAGGATTATCTCTGTGTGTGCTATACACGGCCGAGTGGGCTGGTATCACTATATGATTGGGGTGTATTACAGGATTAGTTTTGTGTGCTGTAAAGAGGTGAGTTGGCTGCTATTACAACATGAGTGGAATGTGTTATAAGTAGGATATTTTTGACGTCATTCCTCTACATATCACTAAAAAAATCGTAATCTTAGAGGTACAATCGACCTTAGAAGTGACGGGAGCCCAGCGAGTGACTATGCTGGACAAAGGTCTTTTAGGTGACCTTGGCTGGACGCCGTTGTAGTAAGAGGTATATTAACGAACGCCTGAGCCAAATTCCTTGTTACCTAATTTTTTATGGCATTCTCTTATATTTTTGCAGGTAAAAGACTTCAAGACGGGTAGTTAAAGTAAAAGAGATATCCCAATCCCATGCAGGAAAAAAGGAAAGCCAACCCGAGATGATTCATCAACACACCCGATCATCACTTACAGGTGTAGAACATTCCGCATTTGGGTTATTTCCATGTTTAGATGTTGTTTATCTTTAGAGCAATATGAAAGGCGTTTCTTACTCAAAATTTCTAAAATAATTATTTGTTGAATAAGGTTTTATGGAAGTTAACAATATAAGCAAGTTTGATTTGTTTCATCTGCAATGACCGTTGAACTCAAACATCTCAAAATGATCTTGTCCCTAGTATTACCTTCAAAATTGAAAGAGAGATAAATGGATCCCTTCCATTTCTTGATATGCTTATCATGAGAAATGGTCAGAACTATAAATTTAAGGTGTACAGAAAGCCTAAACAGGTAGACAGCTTCATACATTTTTTATCGAGTCACCATTAGTCTACCAAAATGTCATTTTTTTCTGCTGTGTTTTTGAGATGTTTGCGTATTTGTGACCCTGAATTTATTGAAGAAGAACTGCAGCATATTCAGTCCATTGCACAAAAACTTGGGTACCCTTCATTGTTTGTTGGTCGTTGTTTTAAAGAGGTTAAACAATCCTATTATTCTACTCAAACTAGACAAGTTCCTACATTTAAGAATATTTTGACTACGTTATTGCAATGAATTTGTCCCGTTAGTTCAGTCCCTTAAATTATTAAACATTAATGTTGTTTTTAGGTATGACTCAACTATTACTAATATATTAATTAAGAATAGCCCAACCTTGAATGTAAATGGAAGTGTTTACTGTATTCCATGTAGCAATTGTAGTGGAAATTATGTAGGTTAGACTGGGAAAGCATTGCAACTCAGAATTAAACAGCACCAGTATAATATTATAATAGCATCTGAAAGCAGTGCACTTTTCGTTCATATAAGGAACAATAAACATCCCAAATATAGGAAAAACAGTTTAGAAGTGTATAAATCATCATGTGTCACAGAAAGACTGGTTGAAGTAAGTTTGATTAGAGAAATGTATTCTTTAAATCTTAGTGATGGTCAGAACAAAACTGATAATATGTTACACAAATTTATTTGTCAGTGGCCCAAGGTTAAAAATGCTTTGAAAGCATTCGAGGTAGATGTAGGGTAGATGATTAGTGGGTCTCATATTTTTTACCTGACGTGACATGACTAGTTATGTCGCCCGTTCTTATAATCTCTTCTTATGATTGCTGTGTTGTTGGTGTGTGGATTAGTGGATGCCATGTTTTTTGACCTGACCTCATGTTTTGTAAGGTCACCCTGTGTACATAAGCTCTCTCTCAGTCTTTGTATTCAGTTGCCTCTGAAGATGTCTAGAATAAAGACGAAAGCTAAGGTTCTCCATTGATTCCCTTTTCCCTGTGTGATTATATCAAGATTTATCTTATCCATGTTTCCATTGTGGATCTACATGATACACACACACATATATATATATATATATATATATATATATATATATATATATATATATATATGCAAGTAAATCACTGTAGGTGCGCGTGATCTAGGTATATGCTGATAACCACCAAGAGAGAAGAAAACACGAAGTTCCCAAGCGCTTTCGTGTAATTCACATCTTCAGGGGTGAGTCTGTACTCACCCCTGAAGATGTGAATTACACGAAAGCGCTTGGGAACTTCGTGTTTTCTTCTCTCCTGGTGGTTATCAGCATATATATATATATATATATATATATATATATATATATATATATATATATATATATATATATATATATATATATATATATATATGCTGTGGGTCTCACCTTTTCCATAGCGATAAGTACATTGTTATTTGTATTGTGTGAACTGTCTTCACTTATGTTATAAGTGTTCCTGCTCCGGTTAGTGATACGAGTTGGCGAGTAACAAGACAAAGTAATGGTAACAGCACACACATAAAATATACATGCATTCATATGGACCTACGTAACTGATACAACATACATAGGCTTTATACAAATACATCTAGCTAACTGAACACTTTCCGGTTAGATTAAGCACTGTATATTGGAACTGATTTAATTGTAGGTTTAACAGTTTTGTTTTGTCAACTGCTAAATTTTCGAACTAAGCAAACATCCGATTTAGTTATTTTGTCATTATTGTTTCTTGTGTGCATTGTAAATAGTTTATATTAATTATATTAAGTTATTTTACTTGGTTTTGCTTCACCCGATATTAACCAGTCTTTGAAAACGTTCCGTGGTAAACAGTTGTATTAGTCGAGAACGTAAAAGAAGGAAGAGTTAATTTAACGTAACACCTTATATTTAAAGAGATGTATGGTGGAGTTTGATGTTAGAGGGAAGGGATTCCATTGTTAAGTACAAGAAATGAAGGAGGTGAATGATGAAGAAGTTCAACTAAAAGGAAATTACGTTAATTCACGTGCCAGGTGACAATAACCGAGATCTTGAGTGTTTTTGGTGGAGAAGATAATGTCCTTATTTAATTTCAAGAAGAACTGTCAAGAGCTGCGTCACACGAGGCAGGCCTGGGCTCGAGTCCTCACACCCGAATATTTCAGTCACTTGTTTGTATATTGACGGAAAAATTAACGAGTGTTGCTCCATATATTCCAACACAGGGACTGACTTTCACGAAAGATGACCTGGACGTGATCATTTGGTCTGAGACAAACATTAGTATCAAGGTAAAGAACAGCCCTCTGATATTCGTGTGCAGGTACAGTACGTTACCTAAAGTGAAAGAGATCAAGTAAGGTTACAAATTATAAACACTGTATTTCGACTGGATGTGTAGTCAGCAAAAAAATGTTCTGCACCCTTTGGTCTGATAGCCTCTGCAACGATCACTGACTGAGGCCATGTTAATTTCGTAAGGTTGGTATTTCTGGTTGTGTGATGAATTGTATAACCAGTATGATGTATTTTTTTATATAACATAGTTAATGCAGATAAATTAACAAGAATAGCCTGCGTAAATGAGTGTTGTTCAGAATTCCTGGTCCGGTGTGTCATATTGTATAACACCATAAAGATGCAGATTTTTTTTACTGTACTGTATACAAGCTTCAGCAAGGAAGCATTGGCCGGGAGACTATTTTCCGTGACGTTGGTCTATTCCCGAGGCAGTCGTAGGAATTTCTATTGGTGTAGATACATAGAATTCCATGCATTTTAAGAAGGTAAAAACTGATGTCAATTCGCAGCTCTCGGGTAGGAAAGTCAGAGACCTGGGCGTTTATCCAAGGTGAATATGTAAAAATCTTACCTCGATATCCTTCCGAAAAAAACCCATATATGATGACGTGAACTGGGCAGACGATGTAAAATGAAGTTCTTTGCGTGTGTGGCGGATGTGCATATCAAGTAGAGATCACCCAATATATGATGACCGTCGCTGTGAAGTCACCTCCTAACTATATTTAATTGTCGATAAGTCAATAAAAGTCTCGAGTCTTGGTACATCCGCTGCTAAAGTCTTTTCTTCAGTATCTTTATTTTTCCTTCATATATTTATTCTTTACTCGTATATCCTCGTCATAAAATACAACTATGGTGGTGAGACGGCAGTGTGGATACAACGATCACATCAGGTGCAGAGAGTCATTGGTTTTATCCCGAGGCTCCACCAGTCGACCCAAATGTGAATGGGTACCGGCCTTTACATGGGAAAGTGAAGAGGGTCGAGATTAGTGCCGGCAGGAGGTGTTACCCCTATCTGTCTGTCTGCGCAAAAAATTCCATCTCCCTGCATTAACCTGAACAATTCGTTGTGTCATAAATAATCATCTTGGTCATATTTGATCACTAAAGTTATGGTTCGTGTCCAGCTTAAATTCTGCAGCAGACACACACGTCACTACTCACTTTCTTGACGATATTGAAAATATGTCATATATATATATATATATATATATATATATATATATATATATATATATATATATATATATATATATATATATATATATATATATATATATATATATATATATTTGTGGGTTTACCTGTTTGTCCGTTCAATCTCTAACGTCAGCAGTTTTCATCCAATCTTTGCTAAAATATCACAGGTCAAGGTCATCCGTGAAGGTCACCTCACTCTGGCATACATCCACCACTCTTACTGTAAACTCATGAACTTCAAATATTAAACTTCTTGGATTAATAATGGACAGAGGTCAAGGTAAAAGGTTAACCCAGAGAAGTTAATTTATCTATGTGTTCTAGCTACTGTACAGTCGGGGTCAAAAGTTCGCTCTCTCCAAAAATGAAGGGGCATTGACCCCAAACGAGATACAACTGTTAGGGTAAGTCAGTTCGGAGTCTCATTCCTGTGACTAGTTTCACCATGGGAAGCGAACTGTTGTCTCCGACTGTACAGTACATCATCAACCACTATGATCAGATCTTTGTGAAACTGATATTGACCTTTACCATGATCTTTGTGGCACCTCTACACTCGCCTCCACCTTCCAGCAAAGATCACTTTACAGTAACGACCACCTTATTACAACGACCACTTTACTCAATGAACATCCTTACGAATCTCTAGTTACATTACGTTCGATTTACTTTAATACTCACATGTCATCATCCAGCCCACGTTACTAGAAATTATTATTCTAAGCAACTCTGTTAAAACTCCGCCAGCATATCTCTAAGTTGCGTAACGAATCAACAAATGTTTTATCTCTCCTAAATGTTAAACCTGTCGTCAGTGTATTTGATAACGACAAGTCCGGTTCATTAGACGTAATTCATTCCTTATGTGAAGATAATACAAGAATCGCCTGTTGATAACTTAACTTCACTACTCCGACTGCTGAGTATGAAAAGGCCGATCCTCCATCAGATCTATCTATTGTATCACTCTTTCAAGTCATAATCATCACCACACACGACCACGAGTCACGAGGATGGCAACCACAGCCCAGCAACGTACTAAAGCCTGACCCTCTACTTAATATATAAATATATTCATGCGACACGGATGACCCCGCGACCAAACAGATGAAATATGTGACAGCTAATCAGATGCTAGTACCATCTGACCTTATGATCTGTATTCATTAATTTGACCTTAGAGTTCTGTGGTCTGGTTCCCGTTCAATACGCACATCGTACCCGCGCGCCTACAAGTTTCATCAAAATATCCTGAGCGATTCAAAAGATGGGGAGTGGATACGAAAAAAATTAGCATATGACCCCTGAACTGTGTTTTCTTTTAAATTTGTCCTTTGACACAGAGACTGGAGTCTTGTTCACCAGTAACTGATGATGAAACACATGCATAAAGTTTCACTAAATGGTCTTGAGTGGCTTAACAATTATAAACCAAACAAATGTATAAAGCTCGGATACACGGACGGACGGGAGGACGGATGGACAGAGGGACAGACAAACACCCATTTACTATATTTTCTGACGATGGTTTAATTAAAAGTAGAAATACATTATATGCCAACACATAATAGCGATATATGTGACATTTACAACCGCGGAACATCACACGAATTCAGACTGTCGCTTTTGTATAAACGTCCGTTCAATTTAATTCGGAAATGATATAGATCTTTTTTTTTATTCTGTGTCGGGGGTGTGTCGGGGCCGTGTCGGACTAGGTGACTTTCTGTGGGATTCTCTGAATGCTGGCCGCTCTGATCGGATGTATCAGCCTTGTACTCTGCGACACTACTGCTGATTTTCACTGGCTGCCTAAGTTTTGCACCATGCTTTGGCTAGAGAAGAAAAGATTGCACTATTGAACAGCATAGAAGACGACCTGCGGCTTTCAAGTAGCGAATCGGAAGCAGATGATCCGCGGCCGACAACAATGGACGTGACAGACAGTTTTCAAGAGGTACGAGTAAGAAAGAAAAGAAGAGGTAGGCGAGATTTGGCGAAGGAAAGTGAAGGAAGTGATAGTGGTGAGAACATGAATGGCAGGAAGGAAAGGAGTGCACATGCAGAAGACAGCAGACAGAATTCAACTGGGAATAAAACGCAGCAGGCTGGTCGAATGAATCATCGTGACAGCACCAACGTGACGAGCAACTCGGGTGGTGGAAACAGCTCAGGTAGGAGGAGGTTGAACTTTCCAGGTGATTTATTTATGCATGCCATTCTATGAGCGGTTGCTATAGGCTGCTACACTGTAAAGGGAGCATAAAAAGTTTTAACCCCTGCTTAAGGAAGGTCGTAGCCTTGACGAAGGGAGACGTTCCGGAGAAGATATTCACTTTTGGGATAGGAGAATTGAAAAGTTTACTGAACAACCTGTTCTGTGTTACAAGTGCAGCAGGTGGGGCCATATGGCCTGGAAATGTCAAAGTGAATGTCGGTGTCGTTACTGTGGAAAAAAAACATAATTCAATAGAATGTGGAAATAAAATAAATTCTGGGCAACATGTTGCGCCGTGCTGTTGCAATTGTTGTGGCGCGCATAATGCAGGTTCTCAATTTGCAATAAGAAGCCGCTGATGTGTGGTGCGCGGTGGCAGAGCATGGGGGAGGTGCAGCAGCGAGAAAAGGAGGAAGGACGATGAGTTACAAGAGAGACAACTCTACCTTCAACTGAGAACGTGTGGAAGAAGAGGATGGAACAGAGTGACACGTTAAAGGTAACAGGAAGTGGTGCAGGAGCTGCACCAAAGGTTGTTCCAGAAGATAAAGTAATGCCAAGTTTGGTGATGTGTATGATGTAGTAGCTCAGCTCAGGCAAGAAATTCAGATGCTTAGAAAAAAGGTAGAGGACAACCAGAAGGTAATTGACCATTTTTGTGAACATAGAAATGTGGACGTTGAACTAAGAGGAAAGAAGGTTGAAAATAATACAGCGATAAATTCCGACAAACCAAATTTGCTAGGGGGACCGGAAATGTGGACATTAGGGAAGAGATAACCCGCAAGTGGGGTGACATCTCCGAAGTATTACATGATAAAGTATTAGCTCGAGTGAAAGAAGTATGGAACAGTTTGTGAATGAGAGAATAAGGTTAGTTTCTGTTGTTAATAGGGAAAAAGGAGGACACTTACGTTCTAGGACCACAGATGTGCATGCTTATGCACTGTTGTATAAGGTGGATGTTATAGCCTTACAAGAGACGGGCAAGAATGGTGGTAATTTGATGAATTTGCGTGATTATCAATGTTTCTGTTTACCAGCTAATAATAAAAACAAAAAAAGAGATCTGTTATCTTATGTTCGGAAAAATGTACCGGTTGAATTGGTAATAGCTGACAAGCAGAATGGAGTTGACAGTTTGTGTGTTAAAGTCTTCGTCCATGGGAGGTCTACAGTATATGTATTGTTAACATCTATGTACATCCTCAAAGTTTGGATATTGATGACATGCCTGAGTGCCTATTTAATGATGCTAGTGTTTTGGTGATGATATTAATGCTAGTCCCGAAGTCCTGGGTACTATGGGAGCCTACCCACATGGAGGAAGGTTAGATTATGCAGTATGTTTTAATACATGTGAAAAAAGAGCTAATGCTGAGATTTGCTAAGAGATCATTTTGCATTACGAATTATTATACATGTTAACAAAACACAGAAGTTATTTAAGCGGAAAAGGTATTGGTTGCCTGAAGACAAAAAACAGGAGCTGATCACTACTATACAGGGTTGGTATATAGATTATGAACCAAAGGGTGGTGATAGCTTATAAAAGAGAAATAAATCATGGGAAACGTAATATGTATGTTAATGACAAATTGGTTCAGGGCTGGAGTAAACTCCTTAGAAAGGTGCAAAGAGAATGGAATGCAAATCCAAATGATAATGAAATCAAGGAAGTACTGAAAAAAATTGCAAAAATGTATAGTGAAATCAAGCAAGAGGCGCGAAATAAATACTGGACAGACTTTTTAGGGAGAATCGCTATAGGCAAGAGCTTGGGTGACATATGGAAGGAAGTGAATAAAGTGTGAGGTGTTCGAAGCAAGGGCAACAGCTACACTGACCCACAGGGCCAGTCAATTTAGTAGGAAATGGGCTAGGACTGCTAATTTTGCCAAATTACCTCCGAGTGTGCAGGCCTCATTACAAAGTAAGAGTAGACTTAGCCGTGAGTTAATACAAAGTCAGTGTATAGTGGAGGACAAGTGATCGCGGGCCCTTCGTGCCCGGTGAAAATTTGAACACTCGTGCTTGGCTAGCGTACAGCAAATGAGGGTGCGCCAATTCCGTAGACTTGTATGGTTAATTAGGGTGCGCCAAGTCCGTAAACTTGCATCGTTTTCCATCATAAATAAAATGGTTAATTAATGCCTTCCTAAAGAAACCATCGACATGGGACCAGGTTTGTTCCACTCTACGATTTTTTTGCGATTTTCCCACTAAGTTTGATGAAAAACGATTGTGTCGTTTCGGCTGCCCAGAACAGACAGACAGACAGACACACGGCTATTCCTATAGTATATTAGATGATACATGTGTTCCTATAACGAGAGTCGAGGAGTTATTGTATGCTATTAAAAAGAGAAAATCTACCGCACCGGTGATGATGGAATAACATATGATATCCTTATCTGTCTGGCTGATATTAGATAAGGGCCCCTGTTAGACTTGTTTAATATGTTTTATAATCATTAAGACTAGAAAAAGTTGATGTTTACAAATACCCTAGGAAGTACAGTCTCGTTCAAGAATCTCCGAACACTGCTGGAGAGAGCTGACAACTCAAGGCCGTTTGTTTACTATAGTACTTAGTATAATATAACACGAAACAACAAATCCCAACTGTAGGTTATGTATCTATGCTACTGTGCCGAGTAGCAACCTTGTAAGTAAGCTACTGTGGCGAGTAGCATTTATATATGTAATCACGTGGCAACACTGCACATGTTATGTGGCAACATTGCCCCTAGGCTGCCATATGGCAAGGCAGTCTCAGTCTGACTTCGTGGGCCATGCATGGCACAAGCTAGTCACCACTTGTATTTCTCCTATCCGAATAAATGGACTTCAGTGTTACCCGGTGTTTCCCTACCCATCACTGCATTCTTCAGGGAACACTTGGAACCTTCATGGCGCAGTGAGTAGGATCTGTGGACTTACAAGTGTGTGAACAATGGACAGGTAGCCGGCGATGTGCGACTGCCGGCGATGTGCACGTGACTCTTAGTGTGTGCTGTGTTTTGTTGCATTGTGTTTCGCTGAGACGTGCAGCGTTGCTCCGTCACAGTGCGTTTTAGTGACGGTGGCAGTGTTAGTGTCAGTGTATCAGTGTGTCTAGAGCTGAGAGTTGAGCATTAGCCTCTTTTTCGTGGTACCCATGGAGCACGCAGGCGTACACCCTTCTTGTGTGACATCCGGGGAGACACTCAAGGTCTTGCCTCCGCCAGCCACCACGCTCTGCTCTCTGAGACACACACACAAACACACACACACACACAAACGCACGCACGCACTCACGGACAGAACAGTGGACTCTATGCATTATTTCTGCGCTGTTTATGTCGTATATATGTGGTTCGAGCTGATGAGGCGCCACTTTATATACTAAACAGCGCAGTTTAAGCATAGCAAGATGGGTGGTAAGAAGGGACAACGTCAAGATGGGAGACACGACTCCCCACCATCTTCTCCTCTACTGGGCACAGATGGAGCTTCTGCGCCCACCGCCCCTCATCCTTCACCTCCAGCGACGGACATTGCCACAATTCTGAGGTGGCTGGATCACAGGGACCAGAGACTCAGAGAGATGGAACTTCAGAGGGAGGAGACACGAAGAGAGGAGGAAAAGGCGCACTTTGATGCAATATTGGCGACCCTGGCGCTAACCCACCCTCCCTCACTTGCGCACCAAGGCGCCAGTACCTTCCCTCCTCCACCACACCAGCGTCCTCCAGGTACTCTTGCTACTCCAACAGCTCCCAAGGCATCTGTTCAACCCCCACCCGCCCTCTCACCAGACGTCACGTTTCAGCTTTTTTGTGAGTGGAGGCGGCGTTGGACAGATTACTCCACGATGGTGGACCTTGACAGCATGCCTCCAAACAAACAGCTCATCCAACTGTGGATGTGTTTGTCGCTGGAGACCCAGAGAGTTTTGGAGCACACGTTGCAAGTGCCTCCCGATTCTACATCTTCAGTGACGGATGTGCTCGACCTTTTACAGGAGCACATTAAAGGTCGGAATAACGAGGCTTTGCGTCGCCATGCCTTCACCAGCTGCAAGCAGGCGGAGAATGAATCCTTTGACGACTTTATTGTACGCTTGAAGAGTTTGTCGGAGGAGATCGACGTCTGCAAGGCGCACAGCCGGGAATGTGAGGAAGCCTGGATCAAGCAAGGGATCTTGACAGGTGTCAGGCAAGAAGAGTTGGTGCAGCGACTCATTCCCCTAGACGCTTCCTCCACACTCCAGGTGGTAGTGACTGAATGTCGGTCATACGAGGCCACCAAGTCCGCCACCTCTGCCTTACGGGCCCCATCTGCTGTGAGAGCTATCTCACAATACAAGAAGGGTAAGAAGGCGGCCAACAGCGTGAAAGCTGCAGCACGTTCTTCCACGCCTCCACCTAGTGCTTCTTGTGGCAGCTGTGGAAAGCAGCATGGCCCCAAGACATGCCCGGCCGCCGACGCACTGTGTCGTGGATTTAACCGTAAGGGCCACTGGTCTAACACAGACAGGTGCCCTGCACGAGGCCGCAAGTGTCAGGCCTGCAGTTGCTATGGACACTACGACAAGTGCTGCCGCCAACCCAAGCCCAAAAGCCGGAGACGAGGAGGAAAGCAGCGCACTTCCCTCGGGGTGGTTTGCACGCAGCCCCCTTCAGATGGCCCACGCAGCCCCAAGCAGCAGCTGAGTCACATGAGAAAGGTTGACTCGACCACACGCCCCAGGGCTACCCCTTCCCCTACCATCCGCGTCGCCATCACACACGGTGATGTGTCGGGTCACATCGAGGTGATACCGGACACCGGCGCTGATACTAAGGTTATTGGGTTGAAGCACCTCCAGAAACTGGGCCTCACCAAACGCGATCTGGGACCACCGCCGCAGCTGCTGTACTACAATGCGGACGGTTCCCAGATGCCGGACGCTGTGGGCTCCTTTCAAGAGATCACCTACGGAGAGAGGTCGTGTCATGGATGGATGGACGTGCAGCCTACTCTCGCTACACCCTTGTTGTCATGGGAGCACTGCAAGGAGTTAGGCGTGGTGCCCAGAGACTTTCCCGAGCAGATCCCAGCCGCTCGGTACACCGCCAGCAGGGTGCGTGAGTCAACGAGCGACACGTCTGGCACTACCGCACAGAGCTGCCCAGAACCCGCGTCCACTCCCACCCACACAGGACGCTCCCCTGCCCAGATCCTGTATGGTTACCCTCTCTGCTCTTGCGTTCCTGCACACGCCAAGGCCTTTGCGAAGGAGTGGCAGACCAGAGCCGAGAGCTGCAACCGCCGCTCCACTTCACGTGCCCAGGACGCCAAGGCTCGGTATGACGACCGTGCCGGCCCTCTTCAGCCACTGGAGATTGGTGCCCTGCTCCGCGCCCAGGACCCGACGACGACACGTTGGGACAAGGTGGGCATAGTGATGGGCGTCGGCCGGTCGCGGGACTACAAGGTCAGGATGCCGAGCGGCTGCATCTGGTGGAGGAACCGCCGCTTCCTCCGGCCAGTCCGACCCCTTGCTGCTGGCCCCCTGACCAAGGATGAGTCCCCTACACCTCACGAGGATCCGCCCCACAGTTCACCTCGACGCTCGGAGCGACTTAGGACTAAGAAGTCCGCTCAAGACAAAGACTATGAGCGTGAGGGGGGGGAGGGAGATGTAGGTTATGTATCTATGCTTCTGTGCCGAGTAGCAACCTTGTAAATAAGCTACTGTGCCGAGTAGCATTTATATATGTAATCACGTGGCAACACTGCACGTGTTATGTGGCAACATTGCCCCGAGGCTGCCATATGGCAAGGCAGTCTCAGTCTGACTTCGTGGGCCGTGCATGGCACAAGCTATTCACCACTTGTATTTCTCCTATCCGAATAAATGGACTTCAGTGTTACCCGGTGTTTCCCTACCCATCACTGCATTCTTCAGGGAACACTTGGAACCTTCACCAACCATTAAATTAAGCAAAGGGGAACTAAGTAACCAATCACCGATCTCTTTTACATTTATTCACAATTTTTACTAGGTAGTATAGTAAACAAACGGCCTTG